>JAYXIM010025258.1:0-379881 GCA_037575425.1 Anastrepha fraterculus
TAAACGAGCACTCCACTCACGTTTTGAAGCAAAAACTAAATTTTATATCAACAATAGCTTTGAAATTACATTTCAATAAATCAGAAGACTGCAAACAGTTATGCTCAACACCAGCACACACATCAAGCTGCAGCAGCTCATAATTAAATATTTACATATTTTATGAATAATAAACATTCTATGGAAAATTCCATTTCGAATTGATATTTGCCAACGGTAATGGCGCGTTTTTACTTTTTGAATATTTTCAAAGCATTTTAAGCGGAATTTTACGATCGCGTTTGTTCATTCCTTTTTTGTCGAACTGCATTGCCGAAATTTCGGTTGCATGCCACAAGCGGGATTTTTATTGCATTTTGTTTTTTTCAAACATGAATTGCCCTTTGCTTTCCAAAGCAATGCACTCAATTGCAAGTGCATGTACGTATGTGTGTGTGTGATATACATGAATTATGCGCAACGAAATTCCAAGTTAGAAAATAAAAACAAAAACACAGTCGCACGTACAAAAAAAACAACAATTTGCAAATAAATGATAAATTCGCTTAAATTCCATTAAAACCAAAAACAAATATTTCGGTACCAAATCAAAATTTTCGGGCATAAATAATTGAGTGGCACACAGAGGCATTTCAGATAATAAAAAATCCCTGCTGCGAAAAGTCCAACTACTCAGCAGACATTCTAGTTCAAGAACTGATGGCATACTAGCTCGGGATTGCCTAGAACTGCACTAGTGGCAAATTGACCAATTCGAGATTTATGGAAAACAAATATCTTGCGATTATGTTTGTTGTTTTTATTGTTGTTACCTTTTTAAATACCAATATTTAACAAAATTTTTGAGAATTTATTTTTATTTAGCTTGAAAATATATACATAAAAATAATTTTTGTTTAAATAAAATCATAGAGAGTGGATCAACCAATTTATAATTTAATTCCAAATATTTTATTTATTAATTTTTTTTACTTTTTCAATTAGTCCACAATTGGTGATTTTCATGTGTCTATTATGACTCAGTAACTAATTTAGCCGTAGCCGAATGGGTTGGTGCGTGACTGTCATTCGCAATTCACAGAGAAACGTCGGTTCGAATCTCGGTGAAATACCAAAATTAAGAAAAACATTTTTCTAAAAGCGGTCGCCTCTCGGCAGGCAATGGCAAACCTTCGAGTGTATTTCTGCCATGAAAAAGTTCCTCATAAAAATATCTGCCGTTCGGAGTCGGCTTAAAACTGTAGGTCCCTCCATTTGTGGAACAACATTAAGACGCACACCACAAATAGGAGGAGGAGCTCGGCCAAACACCCAAAAAGGGTGTACGCGCCAATTACTGTGGGCAAAAATAAAAGGTGAATTTATTAGTCAAACTTCGCGGGATTAAAATTTCGCTCTAGTTACTTTTTTCGTGAGTTGGCAGCACTGTTAATAATATCTGGGCCAACTTTCATGTGAATGTCATTATCAGTAATATATAATATTTACGCTTGTGTTTACCAAACGACCAAGAGTGCATTTTTCGATTTTTACAATGTCCGATTTGATTGAGCAGAGAAGTGCCATCAAATTTTGTTTGCGGAATGAAATTTCGGCTGCGGAAACGTTTAGCATGTTGCCGAAGGCATTTGGTGATTCGACCATGTCGCAGAAAAATGTTTATAAGTGGTACAAAGACTTCAAAGAGGGTCGAGAACGTGTTGATGACTTGGAGCGCTCCGGACGACCATCGACGTCAACAGATGACCAACACGTCAATAATGTGAAGGAGTTAGTGTTCAAAAATCGTCGGTTGACTGTAAAGACCTTACTGATATGATCAGAATATCAGAAGGATCTGTGAAAACCATTTCTAAAGACCATTTGGGCCTACGAAAAGTCAAATCTCGTTTGGTACCGAAAACTCTCAATTTCTTGAAAAAAAGTCGTCGCGTTGATGTGTGTGAAACAATGCTTTCAGACTATCAGGACAAGCTCAAATGCATCATTACGGGAGATGAGACTTGGATTTAGGCTTACGTCTCTAAAACAACCGACCAATCAAGCGAATATCGTACTAAAGGCGAGGCCAGACCGAAAAGAGCAAGTCAAAGTCGTTCAAAAATAAAGATCATGATGACAGTTTTTTTTTCGATTTTCGTGGTGTGGTGCACTATGAACTCCTTCCACCTGGCCAAACTGTTTATAAGGAATATTATTTGAGCGTTATGCGTCATTTACGTGAAGCAATTCGTTTAAAAAGGCCAGAATTATGTGCCAACAACTCTTGGTTTTTGCATCACGATAATGCACCGTCTCACACTGCACTCGTTCTTCGTGACCATTTCGCCAAAAATTCCACGCATATCGTGTAAATTCGATCGCTGAGTCCAAAAGTCACTTTTTTCTGCCTTGCAGTTTTCAAGATATCGCTAAATACTGGTTTTGGATTAATGAAACAGAGATAGGTCTTGAAAATTTCTATTACCCGGTTCTGTGGAATCCAATAACCACTCAAAACAAGTGAGATACCAAATTACGCGTTATTATATTTGATATCCTTGGTTTAAGTCTCAATTTTCATTAAAATTAAATTTTCAAGTTTTTGCAAGCAAATTATCGACTTATATTTTAGAAAATACTAGCTAACCCTGCGAACTTTGTTCCGCCCTACAGGCAATAAAAAAGCAGTTTTTTTTAATTTTATTAAGTTAATTTTTTTATTAATCAAGTATTTCAATGAAACTTTAATAGATTGCACTCTTGAGTTAAGCACCTTGTGATACACGACATTTTTTGTTTTATTATCAGATGCAAGAACAAACAACGCAGATGGTTTTCCGACCCGTGAACATTCCACATATAATTGACCATGTGAGAAACATTAATTTTTTAGATTCAGACCACAAACTTTCAAGGATTGGCCTTGAGATTTCTTAATGGCAGCAGCAGCTGATCTTGGAATTACTGGCAGTGTGTGGCAGAAGTCGCCAGACAGTAAAATCATTGCGCCTCCAAAAAAGTCAACAATGGCGATTTCACTCTTCCACTAAGGCAGCACAATCCGTGCGTTTCTCCGGAAAACTTCAATGCGCCACAATACTAGCAAACAACGTTCATTGGCCCAATGCAAATGCTAGGATGCAAGCAGTAATCAGTGTTGCAATCATATCGAAACGCTGCTCGATTCAAATCAGCACTTGATAATTCTCTTCTTGTGCGTCGAAAATGATCTACTTGTTGATCTCTGTTATTTGCTCGACGATTTCGCATTGCCAACAGAGCCGTTTCACGGGCTGCCTCGCTTTGCTCTTGTGATTGAGAAGCACGAAGTCGAGCCATACTAATGCATCGTTCCTTCTTGCATTACGGCTTTGTCGGCAAAGATTCGACCGTCTTGGTCGCGGCATTGATAATGATGATTCAAAGAGAATACAAATAACTGTGATTATATATTTCTGACAAAAGTTATATTATCAAATTTTCTACTTAACCATATTAAAATTACGTTTAGCTGTCATTTGCGTTTTGTTATTCCATATCAGATGCGTTTTTGTTATACCACATTTTATAGTGACTTCACGGAAACGCGTTCGAATGGGATAAAAAATATCCAATGTCCGTCTCTGGTTCTAAGCTACCTCTTCACCAATTTTCAGCCAAATCGGTTCAGATTCAATTTCCGAAATTTGTTTTACTCATTTTGTATTTTTGAACTTAGTGACCGATTTAACATATAATTTATGTACATATATGGCCAGACCTTGGATTTTTTGGCTGTAACCTTTAGTCGACTTCTCGTATAATATCACTTTATTAAAAGTACTAGTACTGCAAAGTGCCAGTACTGCAAAGAAGCCTGATGGTAAGTCAGTTCAGAAGTAGTAAGTTTGACTGCAGGGTATTGCATATTTTCATATAATCGCACATGCACTCACACACACATGTATATATGCAAATATGCATTCACTGCAAAAGCTGGACGAAAATATGCAAATTGTATTTATTTATCTATGGCATAGCCGCTTATTCGCGCGAATATTTGCAACAATTTCAAACTGTGTGTGTTTATTTATAAGCGTAAACATAGATTATTTTTGTTTTTGTTAACATTTCTCACCCATTTAACATTTGTTCTTCCACCCACAGAGTGATTACCATGACCATGGCAGCCATCAATTTACCTCCGCTTCCGGCAACACCAACACCGCCGCCGCCACCACCACCTGCCATTGCCAATTACCCGGATTTAGTGCAAATCTGCGTACGAAATCCACACAAGATGCAAAATTCAAAATTTTATTAGCAATTACGCTATGCTGCATTTTCATGGTGAGTAAATCTCTCGCAACGCAGACATATACAAGTATGTGTGAGCATACAATGTTATGTAAAGGAAAAAAACTGTAGAGAAGCGTGAACGTAACAAGCGAGCGGCACGTGTCAAAATACACCTACTTAAATATGTATACCGTTATTTGTAATTGCATGCTGGCAGTGGCATAGCCTATGCGTAACTAGTGTTGAGCTAGGTATGTAATCTAGCTTGCCACGTATGTGAGCTTGTGCGTGTCACTCATCCGCATTCCCACAACCGGTCGGTCTATGGCTCGCACTTAATTAATCAAACACAGCAAACGTGTGAGAGTAGCTGCGCGCGCGCGTGAGAATCGTCGGTTCTCCCCAGTGTGGCGACATTCATCACGTGCCGCCGCTCATACCCAACATGCAGCACTTGCAGCGAGCGCGCTTAGCTGCATTTGGCGATAAATTTCGATTTCAATTATCTATTGTATTTGTGCAGATTGTTGAATTCCTTGGCGGTTATATGGCCGGAAGTTTGGCTATCATGACGGATGCAGCCCACTTGGCGTCCGATTGCATTAGTTTCGTGATTAGTTTGGTGGCAATTTGGTTGGGCAGCCGACCGCCGGATAGTCGCATGTCCTTTGGCTATAAACGGATGGGTAAGTATTGACTTAAATGTTCTTTTTTCTTTAATTTTTTTCCAACTAATTGGAATGGAGTTCTACTAATCCGGAGTTTTTTGTTTTTTTTTTGTTTTTGCTATTTGTAATGGTGAAAGGAAAGTAAATAGACATTACTGAATTTTTATATGTATATGAACACGAATATGCCTTTTAGGATATAAAGTATAAGTATCGAATGGTTTTTAAGAGCTTGAGAAACAGAAATATTATTGGAATATTTTTTTTTTATTATAATCTGGTAGAAAATTTCATGAAATTTATTTTTTGAATATGAAATCCAGCATATGTCTATCATGGTTACGAGTTACATGGTCCACTCAATCAGTCCAAGCTTTGACTACTTTTTCAATAAATCTGGCCGCATGGCGTCACTGGTGGCTTGAATATTGTAATAAATCAATTGTCAAGTTTGCAGTATAACAAATTACGTTATCTTTTTGGGATCAAATGTCGTCGATGTTTAGCTCATCAATTTTGGGAAATAAAAATTCAGTCATCAGGTCTCCATAGTGTTCGCCATTCAACCTAACGGCAGCTCCTCCCTCATTTCGAAAGGAATAAGAACCGATGATGCCGTCAGTGTTCTATGAACTGCGCGAACAGATTTATTTTTTTTTCAAGTAAATGTTCACAATTTGTTTTGGCGTTAAACGATTCATAATGACTTCCCAAACCTTACTGAACAGAAATGTCAACACAGTTTGCCATCCTCAGTATCCGTAGTTATCGATATGGATAATTCTCATGCAACTAAAAAACATCCGATGTAGCTTTACTATGGCTAGTTTTTATGACTATGAATTGACGTTAAAGATCTATTCATATTTTTTAATAACTATTGGATTAAAAAAGTACAGAATGAAGACATTTCTAACTTTAAGTGTTATTTGTAAGCGGTGAAGCCATTTAAAAAGTTTCAAGCATTTTTTTTTTTAATATGCTACAATATAAATATTTATAAAATATAAACAATGACATAGCCAAAATATTACGGTGGGAAAAATGTCAAATCAATGCGAATGTTTTGAATTTTATCGCAACTCCTCATTGTTCAACACATACCGCTTCGTAAACTTGCAGGGCGTTTTTGTAAAATTTAATTTTCAAATTAGTCCGATTGAACAAATGTTGGCAAGCTAAATTGAAATAAATAACCCGCATGAATAACCAAGCTAACGCAGTTCTCTCGCCGCTCAAACGCACAACGGTCATAGAGAAATTTTAACTTAAAATCTAATTCTGCCACCGGACACCCTGTACTTAATTGCTTTATTTTAAACACATTTTTCAGAATATTTTTTTCTTAATAGTTTCAAAATCTACTTTTTTTATTATTTAGGAAAAATTGCATACACACGAGAAACTATAGACTTTGCCTATTTCGTAACTCTCATTCTCAGTGCTTAAAGCAGCTACATTCTCAGTGCAGGTTTCTCATCAATGTAATTTTTTAAAACGATCAAATATAAATAAATTTAGAACCATCAGAGAAATTCTAGCAAGGATTTTTCGATTGAATTATTATCATCTTATTTTGAATTATCAAATCCTAAACCTGCTCCCACCAACTATTCTAACCAATTTAAACAAAATTACGAATGCTATATTCAAATTCAAGCACACACCTTGTATTATCATAGCGGCCTATATCCTTCCCATTTTATCAGAACTATTAGAAAAATTACTTGCCAAACGCCTTAACAACGCCTTTGGACTTTCGCCCCAAACATTCAACAAACGGTCAAGTCCACAGGCTAACTAAAGTTAGATAAAATGTCTTTCGAATTAAATACGACGACATGTATTCTGACCTGAAAGAAATTAAAGCTGGTGTCTCATAGAGTAGTGTGGACAGTTACTCGACGCATAAAATTAAGTGCAACAAAATGCGTTCATTTGGCTTCACATACAATAAACTGAGATATCGTCCACTATATATGTGTATACATGGAGAGCAAGTCCCGTATCATAACACAGCCAAATACCTGGGTATGACTCTTTACATCAAATTCAGATGAAGTGCTCACGTAAAGAAGAAAAGAGAAGAACTTGTATCCGCTTTATCCACTTACAATAAAATACTTCTCTACAAGAAAATTCTAAAACCAATTTGGACGCATGGGATCGAACTATGGGGTTGCTCCAGCTTCAGCAATAAACTTCAAATCCAAAGGTTCCAGAATAAAGTCTTGCGATACTCTACTAACGCGCCCTGGTTTCTACGCATCAGCGACCTTGAACGCGATCTCGGCATAGAACCAGTTGACGTCGTGATTAGAAAAAATGTCCTGTATCATATGAATAGCCTATCTCATCGAAGCGTCAGCTTTCACCGACCAACACAAATTGTAAATAAAAGGTTGAAGCGCAAAAAACCGAACCACCTCATTCAGTAATCAACTCCTTGCGCAAAGCATTAAAAACCAAAGAAAATTATTTGTGTATTTATTGATAATTAGTTGCAATGTAAAAAATATAAATCTTACTAGCCTCGGAATATCCTCCAATGAAACTTACAGGTATTGTAGTAGAGGAGGTGAAACCGCCAAATATGTTATGTGCTGCAGCAGTGGTAGATAAGTGGAGCAAACACCTGGGTAAATATGTTTTACCTGAGGAGGAAGGAGGGCAAATACTAAAATTTATTAGGAAAGTTGGGCTCAGAGAAATACTGTGAAATCATGAAGTCGGCACAATAGATTTTTTAAGTCGCAGTGCCAAATTTCCTCATATAAATAATAATAATGAGTGATGAATCATGAAGCCCTTTTTAACGCATTCAAACTATTTAAGCACCTGCTTGTAATTTTGTGTTGTTATTTATTTAACGTCTGACAATAGGGCGATCACCCTTTTTGGGCGTTTGGCCGAGCTCCTCCTCCCATTTGTGGTGTGCGTCTTGATGTTTTTCCACAAATGGAGGGACGTACAGTTTCAAGCCGACTTCGAACCGTAGATATTTTTATGAGGAGCTTTTTCAGGGCAAAAATACACTCGGAGGTTTCCCATTGCCTGCCGAGGAGCGACCGCTATTAGAAAATGTTTTTCTTACTTTTGGTGTTTCACCGAGATTCGAGCCTACGTTCTCTATTTGAATTCCGAATGGTAGTCACGCAACAACCCATTCGGCTACGGCAGCCGAAATAGCAGGTAAAAATGCAATGAGCGAAAATAGTGCGATAAAATTATGCTTACATATCGCACCCTAAATACAAAAGGGTCACAACTCAAAATGTACTTCTGCTCAAATATAAACAAACGTTATCAATAAAACGGTCCGCGGATGACACATGGCAAAAATAAATTTTTTGTTTTTTGGTAGGACTGTTATAAGCTTAAATGGCAAATTTCAGCGTGATATGTCACATAATTTGTTTTCTGTGCTACTGTAAACAAGTCAAGCTCGAGCGTGGAAAATTTTGAGTTGTGCCCCTTTTGTATTTAGGGTGCGATATGTTGTTAGTTATTGCAAGATCGCAATATCAAAGACATTTAGGGATAACTTTTCCTTTTTCTTGGCAAAAAGAAAAAGAAAACTTATTTTTAATAGCTGGGTATATCCTCTTTAATTTTGTGTCCTTATTAATTTCATTGAGCTAGTATAAGTATTTAAAATCTTTTTATTTAATTTATTCCTTTGAATCTTTAATGTGTTTTAAACATTGAAAACGAGGGGAAAATGGAAAACTGAGTATGCAGCATTATTATTGGGTTGGCAACTAAGTAATTGCGGATTTTTTTTAGAAAATCAAAGTCGATTTCTTCATGAAGCTAAATAACTTTATTCTGTAAAGTATTGCCCATTTTGACAATAACCTTTTGCCATCTTTCAGGCAGCATCATAAACCAGGTACCTGAACCAGGTACGATTTGACATCATCATCATTATTGAAATTTTTACCATTCAAGGAGTTTTGTAAAGATCGAAACAAAAAGTAATCAGATGGCGCAAGGTCAGGGGACTATATGGTAGATGTGGCAAAACATCCCAACCAAGCTCCAATAATTTTTGCCGAGTGGCCAAAGATGTGTGTGGCCTTGCATTGTCATAATAGCATACAATACTTTTTCGATTTGTCAATTCGGGCCGCTTTTCTTCAACTGCGTTGTTTAATTTCGTTAGTTGTTCAATGTAAACATCAGAATTGTTTATTCGGTTGGATGGTAAGAGTTCAAAGTAGAAAACTCTTTCGTAATCCCACCAAACTGACAACAAAACCTTCTTTTGATGAATATCAACTTTTGAAGTTGTTTGAGTTGGTTCAGCTGGCCTGCTTCTCGATCTTTTCCGCTTGATATTGTTGTAAACAAGCCATTTTTCATCGCCATTTACAGGTGTTTTAAATATGGATCATTTTCATTAAATTTCGTTAGCAAATTGCAGCTGTCAATGCGTTGCGTTAAATGCGTTTCTTTCCGTTCGTGAGGAACCCATGTATCGACTTTTTGAACATAATCAAGTTGTTTTAAATGATTTTCAATGCATGTATGTGATACATGAAGCTTCTCTACAATCTCACGTGCTGTACTGTGACGATCCGAATCGATTATTGCTTTGATTAGGGCGTCACCAACTTCAACTGGACGACCAGAGCGTTTTTCATCGTTGAGTGAAAAATCACCAGAGCAAAATTTGGCTGACCAATTTTAACACTGCCGTTCTTTTAAGGCTTCGCCACCATTAACAGCACAAAACTTTTTATGAGCTTGCGACGCGGTTTTGGCTTTGCGGAAATAAAGAAGCAAAATAGGGCGAAAATGTTCCTTTTGATTTTCCATTTTTCAACGAACGCCAAACGAAAACTACGCAACCGATCAAAAAACTTTTTTTACTGACTGACAGCTGAATTGCCAACTATCAAATAACAAAATGTGCTTTACATTTATACTGCGTCTGCCAACCTACAAGTTCAACTGAAGCCATCTATGAGTGAAATCCGCAATTACTTAGTTGCCAAGCCAAGATATGTAATACATAACATCCATAGCTTCGAGTGCATATACCCCTGGATAATTTTTACTGGCACATGGTATTTTTACTCAAAGTTTATTATGGTGTTTTAGTTTGTACCAAATTGAAAAATAATGTACATATATTTTGGTCTGCGACTCAATCTTTTTAAGTTGATCTTGTTTTTAATAGAATCATTACTTTTACATTAGAGTGGATGTGTTTGTTTTGAAAGAAATATATTTGCAAAGGATAGGCGATGTCATAGGGTTAAAAATACTCACTTTTCGAATAACTGCGTAACTATCATAATTTAGAAGCAGCTAGATTCGCAAAGTCTCAAACCGTGACGTCTTGCACACTTGAACTCTAAATTTCAGCACATTTACGTCACGAATATAAGTATAAAATGGAATACTGTTTTTATTGGCTCACTGCAAAGTAATCACGTACGAGCTATTTACTTTATGTACTAATTTATATCTATATGTATGTATTAATATTTTTCTATAGTTGCTTATTATTTTAAAGGCTTTGCTACTTCTTTTTTTATGTATGTATTTTTTGCTTCCTATTTGCTAGAGGTGATGGGTGCGATTATATCGATATTAGGCATTTGGATACTAACCGCAACATTAATTATGGTGGCCGTGCAGCGACTATACTCTAATGACTTTGATTTGAATGCCAACACAATGATGGCCATATCGGGCATTGGAATTTTAATTAATATTGTGTAAGTATAACTATATTTACGTATACACACATAAAAGAGATATATATACTGTGTATACCTATACATATTTGCATAAAACGGATATTTCAAGCTAAAATTAATGTTTAAATTAAATTAAAACCATATTTGAAAACGGAACTCGCGCTAGCGGTGTTGTTTTTTTTTTGTGCTGAAATTTTCGATGACATTTTGTCATAATTGTGGCATTGTCCTAGCAGTTTCACTGAATCTTGTCTTTGCAAGTAATCGAATTCACTTGGTAACCAATGCGATGGATTAGCTAATTTTCGTAAATGTATGTATATGAATATTACGATGGCTCGAAAAAACTGTCTTGACACTATACTCTCCGCCCAAAAAATGATAACCAATAATAAACGAGATAATTTTTATTTTATTTTCGGGGGTTTTAGGTGCTCTATCAAAAACATTTTTTTTAATAGTGCATAGATTATCATTTTCCGATATTTGTGAATGGAAACTCAAAAAATAATTGTGCCTCCGTCTCAGAAATTTCACGCCGAATGTTATCTTTGCTTGTAAGTGAATTCGCTTGCAGACCAAGAAAACAGATCAGACAAGTTTTGCTCATATGTACTACTGTGGGCAAAAAGTAAGGTGAATTTATTTGTCAATCTTCGCGGGATTAAAATTTCGCTCTAGTTATTTTTTTCATGAGTTGGCGGCACTGTTAATAACATCTGGGCCAACTTTCATGTGAATGTCATTATCAGTAATATATTTACGCTTGTGTTTACCAAACGACCAAGAGTGCACTTTCCGATTTTTACAATGTCTGATTTGATTGAGCAGAGAAGTGCCATCAAATTTTGTTTGCGCAATGAAATTTCGGCTGCGGAAACGTTTAGCATGTTGCAGAAGGCATTTGGTGATTCGACCATGTCGCAGAAAAATGTTTATAAGTGGTACAAAGACTTTAAAGAGGGTCGAGAACGTGTTGATGACTTGGAGCGCTCCGGACGACCATCGACGACAGCAGATGACCAACACGTCAATAAAGTGAAGGAGTTAGTGCTCAAAAATCGTCGGTTGAATGTTAAAGACCTTACTGATATGATTGGAATATCAGAAGGATCTGTGAAAACCATTTTGAAAGACCATTTGGGCCTACGAAAAGTCAAATCTCGTTTGGTACCGAAAACTCTCAATTTCTTGGAAAAAAGTCGTCGCGTTGATGTGTGTGAAACAGTGCTTTCAGACTATCAGGACAAGCTCAAATTCATCATTACGGGAGATGAGATTTGGATTTAAGCTTACGACTCTAAAACAACCGACCAATCAAGCGAATATCGTGCTAAATGCGAGGCCAGACCGAAAAGAGCACGTCAAAGTCGTTCAAAAATAAAGGTCATGATGACAGTTTTTTTCGATTTTCGTGGTGTGGTGCACTATGAATTCCTTCCACCTGGCCAAACTGTTAATAAGGAATATTATTTGAGCGTTATGCGTCGTTTACGTGAAGCAATTCGTTTAAAAAGACCAGAATTATGTGCCAACAACTCTTGGTTTTTGCATCACGATAATGCACCGTCTCACACTGCACTCGTTCTTCGTGATCATTTCGCCAAAAACTCCACGCATATCGTTCCGCAACCACCGTATTCGCCTGATTTGTCTCCGTGTGACTTCTGGCTATTCCCAAAACTCAAGAGACCACTCCGGGGAACGCGTTTCGAGTCGATTGAGGAGATAAAAGCTGAATCGAAGAAGGTGCTGATGGCTATACCGGAAATGGGCTATTTGGCATGTTTCGGGGATTGGAAAAATCGTTGGCATAAGTGTATTTCATCGAGAGGGGATTATATTGAAGGGGATGAAATTGATTTAAAAGAATAAATAAAGATTTTTCATTTTACAACCAAATTCACTTTCTGCCCACAGTAGTATGTCTATTAGGATGGCTTAAAAAATACTTTTTGTGACTCTGTCTGTCTAAAAGTCGACTCCCACTAATAAACAGAAAACGAGTTTAATACAAATCTATTATTTCCATTTTAAAATTTTTTGTGGAAATTTTGGGGGCCTTTAAGACCTATAAAAACTTGTTTACATAACGTTTTCTAATAAAGCATAGGGTATAACTCTTTGGGCATTTGTGAAGGGAACTTAAAAAGGGAATTAAATAATATCGAACTGTAAATATTTAATACCAAATCTAGGGAAAAGTGTAGTTGAGTTGGAGTTGAGAAATTTGCGACGATTGTCAATAAATATTTCCATGAAACTGTTTTTATCGCACCTTTATTTTGGTCACATGTAACCACATACCGCTGAAACTATGGAAAGTGGAAAAGTAAATGAGTTAAATGCATTTTACCTAAATTATAAGTCCGTGGTGTGGACTATTATTAGCATAATCATTGAGTTATTTGGCATTAAAGATTAAAAATAACAATTCCACTCAAAATGGCTAAGAAGGAAACGTTCCATCCTACGATGTGAAGAAGAATTAGATAGTGGAAATAATCTTTTTAAAAAACTAGGAGACTTACCACACTAGCAAAACCGCTGGACCAAAAACAGCTGACTTCGAGAATTGGAAGAAAAAATGTCTGTGCTTCGATCAATTTATTGCAGCGTTCTGGTGATAGTTAAACAAACTACCTACATCTCCAAGCAGATGTTGCCTGTTTTCCATACATAAATTTCCTTATGAAAGTTTCATCGAAATGCCCACAGGCTGGTAATAGCTGGTGACTGCCCTCATCATTTTGTAACAAGGTGTATGCTACAAAGCAATAAATGAATTGAAAACTAAGATAAAATAAAATATTGAATAACAAAAAAACGATCTCGCATTGGCTAGCCTCCTAGAGAAACAGCCCACAAAATCAACATGATTAAAATATCACCCAGGTACATATATATTTATTCGTATGTATATATACGTGCATTTTATTCAATTTTTATTGCCAGCTCAGCTACAGTTTGTTTATTTAATTCTCGAACTTTTAACTTATGGCCTCACTATTTTTCAAGCAAATTCTTATTGTCGGCTACACACTTTTTATTGAAATTTCTTTGTACGTATATTTTAGCATGGTTTTTGTTCTCCACGGCTCCACGCTGGCACATGGCGCTACTCATGGTCATAGTCATGCACATGCACATGCCCACTCACATAGCCATGCATCGGCGACCCACAACGATTTGTTGCAATTGAATGGTTCCAATACTGGCGGCAATGAAATGAAGCACGCAAAAAAATGGTGAGTAATCCATAAATTAACCATTAAATTAAATACGCACATAGATATATTTGTTTGTAGATAAGAATTTAAGAAAATTGTTTCACTTTTTTGGAATTTGTATCAAATACTTTTAAAGCTGGTTTCACTGATAAGAAAAAGTGTTCACCTAATTGTACACAATATCGTCGTTTGAAGTCCAACACCGCGTATCGTGATTGACATTTGTTAAATAAACGAGGTTTACTTAACGGTAGCTAACTTAATAAAACTCACATGAAATGGGTTTGCTTTATAATGGTTAATGGTTAGTGGTTGTAAAGGGTTAAGGAGTAGCCCTTTAGCACTGCGACCATATTGATCTATTGTGCACCCTATGCTGTCTATTGACTGTTAAGTATGCTTATGAATTGTACCAGCTCCTTCTGAGGGAGTGATTGAAGGTCTTCATCTGTAAGCATGAACTTGTTTAAAAACTTTTTCCTTCTATGCATCAACCCCGGACATTCGATAATGAGATGTTCCATAGACTCCTCATCTTCGCAGCAGAATCTGCAGGTGCTGGTGTTAGTTATGCCTAATTTATGTAAGTGTTTGTTGCAGGTGAAGTGACCCGTGAGGGCGCCTGTGAGAGTGCGAATGCTCTTTTTGTTTAACGTGAGGGCCATGTTGGCTCTTTTAGCGTTGAAACTTAGGAACTTTTTGGAGTGTCTAAGACCCTCTACATTGTTCCAATGCTGATTTAATAGAGTTTTGGCCCAGTATTTTACTTTTTGTTTTAGGTTGTTTTTGTTGAATCCGAACATAGGACTAGGTCCGATGAAGTTTTCATCTGCCCCTTTTTTGGCTTGAAAGTCTGCCTTTTCGTTGCCGTCATATCCCTCATGTCCCGGTACCCAAATTAATGAGACATTGTTTTTGGATGCCAGATTATTGAGTGCCTTGTGGCATTCTAAGAGGGTTTTTGAGTTGTATGTATAGCTATCTAAAGCTTTTAGGACTGATTGGCTGTCCGAGAGTATTTTAATCCTTACTCTCTTGTGGTTTCTGCGTTGCATGATGTTTACTGCTTCCATTATTGCGTATAGTTCCGCTTGGAAGATAGTGGTGTCCCTGGTGAGAGTGTATGATTTGTGGATTCTGGGCCCCAGTACACCTGCTCCTACACCATAAGGTGTTTTTGATCCATCAGTGTACCATTTTTGTGAATCATCATTCATCCATTTCGGGTTTGTTTTCCACTCGATCCTCTCAGGAAAGGTAACTGTGTATCCTTTTGTGAAACAGAGGGTTGGGTCAATGTGGTCTGAAGCTTGAGCCATGCTTATGGTGTTTTTGATTTTATTTAGGATATTTAGGTGACCGGTGAGGTTGCCCAATTTGAAATTTACTTTCATGTGTAGCATGAGTGCTTGCGTAGCTGCTTCCTCTTGGATTGCTATATGAAGTGGTGGGAGATTAAGGAGTGCTTCCATGCCAGCTGTTGGGGTAGTTCTAAAGCCCCTGTGATGCATAGACAAGCAAGCCTTTGTACTTTTCCCAGTTTGGTTATCGCTGTTTGTTGGATAGATTTGCTCCACCATACTAGTGCCCCATACAGTATGATTGGTCTAACCATTTGGGTGTATATCCAGAGGGCCATACTAGGGCTGAGGCCCCAGGATCTCCCTAGTAATTGTTTGGTTGTCCACAAGGATTTCGTGGCTTTTTTTGTTATTTTATTTATGTGTGATTCCCAAGTGAGTTTTTTATCTAAGGTTAAACCTAGATATTTGACCTCTTCCTTTAGTTCTATCACGGTTTCATTTAGTTTCAATGCAGGAAACTCTAACTTTCTTTTTCTTGTGAAGGGGATTATTGTGGTTTTGTTAGGGTTGATCGACAGCCCCTCCTTTTTACACCATTCCCATGTTGCGTTCAAGGCATTTTGCATTAAGTCTGTTAGTGTCCTTTCATGGTTGCCTTTTATTATAACAGATATGTCATCTGCATAACCAATGGTTATAAATCCCTTATTGTTTAGGTGCTGCACCAGGTCATCAACTAGTAGGGACCATAGCAGTGGAGAAAGAACTCCTCCTTGCGGACATCCCTTTACTGTTGTGGCATTAAGTTCAGCTTGGCCTAACGAGGCTTTAATAATCCTCTGATTAAGCATTTGGCTTACCCAGTGAGTTAATATTGGGTTTGCACCTCTTTTTCGAGTGCTGTTTCCATGGATTTGTAATTTGCGTTGTCGAAGGCTCCCTCTATGTCCATAAAGGAACCTAGGGCTATTTCTTTTTGATGTAGGGCCTTTTCTATATTGACAACGAGTGCGTGCAGTGCTGTGACTGTGGATTTCCCTTTTTGGTAAGCAAATTGCAGCTTATGAAGGGGTTTTTTGAAGATTACTTCTTCTCTTAGATGGTATTCGAGTGGTTTTCCATTGTCTTTAGCATGAACGATGATAGACTGATTGGTCTGTAAGATTTTGGAGAGTCAGGGGGTTTGTTACCTCCCTTAGGAATAAATATTACCTTCACTTTCCTCCATATCTTTGGAATGTATTCCAATATTAGGCTAGCTCTGAAGATTTTCACCATGACTCGGATCAGTTCCACAGTGCCTTTGGATAGAAGTGCTGGGAATATACCATCCGGCCCTGGTGATTTAAAGGGTTTAAAGGAGTTAATTGCCCACTCTACCCTTTCGAAATTTATGATTTTATTGACTAATGAGACCGTAGATCTCCGTTGATGGTGAGTTACCATGTCTAGACTATTGTCGATTGATGGGTCGTGACTTTTACAATCTGGGAAGTGAGTCTTTAGAAGAAGCTCTAGTGTTTCTACGAATGTGTTGGTAATAGTTCCGTTTGGACCTTTTAGTGTGCCTATGGGACTTGAGTCACCTTTGGAAAGTGATTTTTGGATTCTAGCTGTTGCTGGAGTATCTTTTAGATCCTCGCAGAAGTTTTTCCAAGAGTTTCGTTTGGATTTCCTTAGTTCTTTGTTATAGTTAGTTAGGGATTTCCTATATTCGTCCCATTTGTTTGTTTTCTTTGCAGTGTTGAATAGTTTTCTCGTTGCTTTCCGAAGTTTGTCAAGTTCGTTGTTCCACCAGGGGACCCTCTTCGTGGAGGATCTAGTTTTTAGTGGACAACAGTCTTGATATGAGGCCATGATTGAGTCAGTCATTTCTGTTACTGCCTCTTCTAGTTCCTCTGTTGATGTTATTTTGCTTACGCTGTTATTAAGCTTAGCTGAAAGACATTCATTGTATCTTTTCCAGTTTGCTGTTTTTGGGCTTCTGTAAAATGTGGAGAACTTTACCACCCCATTTAGGTCAAAGAATATGTGTTTGTGGTCAGACATTGAGTCCTCATCCGAGACTCTCCAGTTACTGATCATATTCAAAGATTTGTTAGTAATTAGAGTTAAGTCGAGTACCTCTTGTCTTATTGCGTTTACAAAAGTGGGTTTATTACCCCTGTTTACTATTGTTATATTACTAAGTAATAAAAATTCAAGGAGTGACTCACCTCTGTTGTTTGTATCTGTGCTTCCCCATGCCACATTGTGGGAGTTGGCGTCGCATCCAATTACGAGGGTTAGATTGTGGGTTTGGCAATACTCCACTAGGCCTCTGATTTTTTCTGGTGGTACTATGTCGGCGTCTCCGGGGAAATAAGCTGAGGCGATTACGACCTCTCTCTTGCTTCCGCCAGACTCCGCTTCGACCAGTATTGTTAATGTGTCGCCATCCATGAATTCTGTGAATGGCAAGAATTTAATATTGGTATCTATGATTATCGCAGCCCTAGGTTTGACAGCGCTTTTGTCATAAATTACCTGTGTGTTTTGGACATTGAGGCCTTGAGGACGGCCTCTGTAGATCCAGGGCTCTTGGATCAGCCCTATGTTGATACCTCCGGCAAGTCTTCTGCTAAGCTCAGTGGTGGCAGCCTTAGCATGGTGAAGATTTGCCTGGAGGCACCTCATTTCGCCGGTTGGTTTTCGGAGTCTTTGGGAGGACTTTCGTCCTCTTCTTGTAACTCCACTGCCTCCATTTGGTCAACTAACTCTTCGGTCGTTATGTTTTCAGATTTCAGCCTGAGGGTCACTTGTATGAAACGGTAGTTTACCCTACCATTGTACTCCTTCAGGCTGGCGGCTGATTTTTGGTCTACCGCTACGACTAGCGTTACGTTGGAGCCTTTTTCGGCTCTTTTTAGCAGGAGCCAGGAATCAACATTGAGGCCTTTATTCTGCCCCTGCACAAAGTCCAGTATCTTGGCTGTCTCGACTTTGACTGAGTTGGGAAAGTACCCCACTGCGATCCGAGAGTGAGGAATTTTGGATTCCTCTGTGGCCCACAGTGTTGCACCCTCCCACGGCGACGCATTAGAAATGGCCGCCTTGACCCATTCCGCCAAAGCGCTCTCCTTACAATGCAGGACAAGGTATCCTGCCTTGTAAGTAGTGCCCAAGAACGCTGGTTTTGTGGCCATGTTTTTCCCCGCCAGTATTTTGTCTAACAGGAGTTGTTGGATGGAGTCCATTTGTTCGGTTGTCAGTACCGTGTTGGGGTAGTCCCTAGCAAGTACTGCCAACCTGACTCCTGTTGTTATGTCTTTGTATGTGGCAGTGGGCTGCCACTTTTTGCTCTTTAGAGCTGCGTCTTTCGATGTGGACGGACCATCATCTTTAGGCCACTTTTTTGCTGTTGCTTCGGGTGGTGTGTCCTCAACCGACCTTAGTCGTTCCGGCCCCGTCGTTGGTTTTCCTGTATTTTTGCACATGGGCTCCAAAGCCTTAGCATAAGCTTCTTCTCTGGTTAACCCTTTTTTTAGGAAGTGTGCAAGTCTTCTCTTGCCCGCACCACTGAGCCTTTTTGACTGTTCCGTTTTCGGCCCTTCGCCATCGGTGTTTGGAGTCGTCTCGGCAGTTTTCACGCCTTCAACTGCGGACCGTTCCTCCTTATTAGTTTGAGGCTTGGTGGCCTCTTCCTGTTGAGGTGTGACCGCCTCTGGTTTTTCAGGTTTTTTGTTAGCCTCTTGGTTGAAGCCTTCTTGGCCGCTTCCGCCATTTTTTTGTTTTTGATTGGTGATATTCATTTTATTCCCACGAGTAAAGGGGTATATCGGTCACCTGCGCCAGTGCCCCGGTAGCGCAGGAAGGCATTTTTGAAATGGGGCCTCGCCAGGGCGCCCCAAGTCCGCATACTAGCGACTAGATCCCCCTCTAGCCAAGCATCCCTCGGCGTATGCTGTTCCACCTTGGATTGGGGATTTATACTTACCCAAGGAAGTTTACTCTCTCTTTGCTTTATAAAAGAAAGAACTAATTTGAAATAAGACTGTTTTTACGGTCTCCTGTAAAATTTGGGTAACCTCGATATGATAGCGGGCGCCGAAGCAAAATGGGTTGGTGCGTAACTACCATTCGGAGGTGCCCTGATAAAGAACGTTGTTTTTAATCCTATAGATAGTGGACATAATTTTAACATTATACGGAATTCATTTAGGGTTAATTATGAAAGTGGTCAAACATTTGAAGAAATTACATAGACGTGCACGGGGAGCAGCATCATGCATTTTAGGGGTTTGAAGTACGTACACTTTTTTCAAAAGCTTAAGTTCAATTGAAGGATTGATGTTCAACTTGGAAATATAATAGTTAAAAAAACTCCAAATCAATACGAGAATAATGTTAAGTTCCCTAAGTAGTTTTTTCACATTCTTTCCTCTTGCAAGCTCATCAGAATTTAAAATTTTTGTAAAGCGCAGATTTTCGTATTAATACTTTTTTATTTACACATTACTTTTTTGATGAATTCACATGAATACTTATCACGCATTTGTGTGCGTGCGCGTTCATGTAAATGAAGTTAATTCATGCGGATTCGCGTGCATAATTCATATTGACTTGTGCATATTTTCGTTTGCAAAAGTGCTTAAAATTGATTTCGTCATCATTTTTTATGCATTTAAGGCAATGCATTTCAATTCTCTGTCCTTTTTCCACGCTACTGCAATGGTGAACAATTTTTTCGCGCATTCATAAATGAAAAATTTTATTTTTAATTTTTTCTGGCAACTCATTTTTTTCATTTGACATATTGGCGCGCTACGGTTATGTCAATAAGCAACATATTTCAATTTGCCTCCAGCGATTTACCAACTTAATACGAATGGGTTGATTTTTTTATTTACTCCAGCGGATTTTTTCGGATTTTAATTATAGTTTCAATTATTTTGTACATGGGTTTCATAGTTTTTCAATTTTCAGTTCGTTTATGTACGGCTACTTCCATTACATCTTTTCATAATTTTTTATCTTTTTTAACAGTTTTTTTATTATTTTATATTCTCTTATTTTCCCACCCACAGTGATACAGCGGAAAACTTAAATTTACGCGCTGCTATGATACACGTCATTGGTGATCTGATACAGAGTATTGGCGTTTTTCTCGCATCAATATTAATACAATTTTATGTGAGTAAATGCTGCGTAATAATTAATCAGTCTTAGCCGAATAAATGTTTTTTTAATACTCGTACTTTCAACTTTTCCCAATATTCTTTCAATGTTCCTTCTTCTTCCCACAGCCCAATGCAAAATTCGCAGATCCTCTTTGTACGGTTTTGTTCTCTTTTATCGTGTTCATGACCACTGTACGTTTATTCCGCGAATCAATGGGAATTCTATTGAATGCCGTGCCACCGTCAATATCATTGGGCAAGTTGGAGATGGATTTAATCAACATTGATGGTGTAAAGTGAGTGGATTCATGGCATTAATTAGTTGCGAGCATACGAGTACACACACATGAATTAGTATTTATACTCCTTCTTCTTCTTCTTTTTGTTCTCCCTACTCATTCAGAAATGTGCATCACTTAAACGTGTGGAGTCACACGAACAATCACTACGTCATGATGGTGCACCTGGTTATTGGTATGTATTAAGAATTGACGGCAATCAGATCAGATTAATGTATTGAGCTATAATAGACCGGTTTTCCTCAAAAACGTGTAAAAAGATGGAAAAATGGGGCCTGCCCCCATAAAATGAAATCAGACGTAAATTTTAAAATGGCCTATGCTGCTGTTGTTGAATTCTTTATTGTTTTGGTGGTTGGGTTTCCAAGAGTGCTATTCCCTTTAGCCACTTTGTTGGGTTTAGAAAGAAAATAAGAGACCGGAATTCTCCATAAATCCGGACGATTCCATGGAAAATGAACATTATTTTCCTTCTCCCCCACTTCTCTACAACTGCGACTTATAGTATTGTGTGATATGTTTAACCAGACCGCGTGCTCGCCTGCCTTCCAATGCCCTTTGAGAATCGTGGTTTGTCTTGAGGTATTGAATCGACCGCACCAGATCAGCTGTTAGGCCTTTAATACAATATAGTCAGGCCATGCTTTCCTGGACATTGCACACGCTGGCAGTTTCGTCCATCATCTATTTGTAACGCTGTTATAATAAGACTCTAGTACTCCCTTTTACCGGCTGAAGGGAACATCTACTTGATATCCAATCGAACTTACCGTTACCTTCGATGTTACTGTTGACTGGACACTGTGCTTGTGAGTGATATCGAGCCAACGAATGAGTGAGTTGAGACCCTCCATATACCGCATTACAAGTTTGGAATTAATGTTGATTGCACTTACCGCCTTTATATCAGCCTGACTATCCGCGATACATTACGTTAATGATACATACCCCTCTATCAGAATCTACTGTCATTTTTGAAAAAAGTGCTTTTGTCGTATAGTTAAATTAGCGATTTATTTGTAGCTAAAAACAATCAATCGTTCAAATTTTAAACGTTAGATATCTCCTTCCCCCATAATAATCCTACCAGATGTTTAACTCAACTTCTCCTTCAATTCATGATGCACGTCTTAAGGTATTTTTCATCAAACCCGAAGATCATATAGTTTTAAGGTACGGTGCACTAGACAGGGCTAGCTTACTGAGGCGGCAGTCATTGGTTGAGAAAAACTCGAGCCATTCTGGTAACGTAGAAATGCCTGCCATGGAAAGGGCGGCCCTCTCCCTCAGGACCCAACCTGTCGAGGACCCCACCCAGGTTTCCTGGGTGTACCGTTAGATGAGATAGACGAAGACGACCGGTAACTACATTGCAGGATTTAGTAAGCTGCTACAACAACATCATATAGTTTTATGCTGCATAATAAAATCCAAACATTACCATTTCCTAACGAGGCTTTAGAAAAGATTCTCACTCCATCTTTTATGTTCACAGAGAGATTCAAATCCCAAATCCAAGCGAATGGCTGACTTGGCTGCACCAGCCACAATACCTTAGAGCCGCTTGACCTGAGTGTACGCATTCCTCAAATAATCTATCCTCTAAATATCTTTTTGCAAGTACCTTGAAAGCCTAAAAAGCAACTGAATGTCATTATATGCTCTCCTTCTTTACTTTCCCACAACCATTAGGAACTCATTTGTAGTTGCTACACGCATTAATTTTTTATAATCATTTGAAATCGATTTCAACAAACATATTTGCCATTTTGATTATTTGTTTATTTATTATTAAATTATTATTTTGTATATTCACAGATTTTCTATCGGACAGCAATACTATACTGAAACGAGTCACACAAGTAGCCTGTGGCCCCAAATACAACATCCAACATTGCACCGTACAAATTGAGCGTTTGACTTCATAAGTTACATTTTATGCACTAATTAGTACAAACACACGATGTATGTATGTTTGTGTGAATCATTCTAGCAAATGAAATTAAAACTTTTAATAAAATCATTAAGTTTATGATTTTGCCGTCAAAGACTGAACCAACGACCGTACGTACGGCCATTGGATGACTTGCCAAGCCAATAAATGTGATGACTAAAGTGTGAAATGTAATGTTACCAAGTGCGGAGTGCATAGACAGTGCCAAAGATGTACATATATGTAGATATGAGCTGCAGAGAAAGTATGTACATATATAAAGGTATAGTAGAGGTGGAGGACGTTTGTGTATGGCTACTTGCAATTCTACTCACTTCTACGCAGTTCAACTCAGCTCTATTACGGACAATTGACAATGCCATTAAATGCTGTTCGCTAATTGATCGTAAAATTTATTACCTCGACGACAAGGCGCATAGTATGCGAGTGCGTGCTTGTATGGAGAACGGACGTAGCTGTAGTTGTATGTACATACATATAAACGTAGTTATGAAATAATTTTAAGCTCATGTGCTTCATAAAGCACACAATATCGATTAAATACATACATACACAGCTGATTATGTACATATATAAGATCAAATGCACTCACGTCTATTGCCATTATTTGTTATTACCAGCAAATGTTGATGAAATATGAAAAAAATATATATGTATATAGTTCTACACTAAAAAAAAAACACAAAATACAAATTAAAAAATTCTCCCAAAGGTGTGAAAATAAAGCTTACCTTTTTAGTTGCAATCTATTGAAAATGAACACGTGACTTTGTTTGTTTGTTTTAACGCCCAAAATATGAAAATGAGAATTCATCAATATACCCACTTGAGTATTTATAAGTAGAAAAAATCCAATAAATTTAAAAAATACAATATATTAGCAAAAACATTAGCACTGCGTGACAGTGAAAATATTCTTTCTTTGAGACATGCATCAAACTGTGGTTAAGTAGAAAAAAATTGCATATCATAAATTCGAAATAACTCATAAAATCTGGGCTAGGGGGTCGAACACGAATTTTTAACAAGTTGAGTCACATACACCACACAACAAAATTATAAGGGCAATTAAATTTCTTATATTTTTATTGTCAATTTTTGTTCTTAATTTTTAAACTTTTAATGATAAATGTTTTACAAATATCCAGAAATAAGAATACTTTTCACTAAGCTCATAATTTAAGTTAATTACACAGTCCTGCGAGGTACAGTTTCTAAAACGGCTATGGGTGTTTCTTTAAGGTGTTTTTGTGCTGAAAACGAATATGACCTTGAAAATGCTCCAGCACGTCGGGATTTTTGGCAATTTGAGGTTAAATAGTCAAAAAATGCAGATTTTGGCCATTTTTTTAATTTTTTTTGAGCAAGGTAAAGTTTTTTTTTAATTTTCCACAACGGCATCGCAAAGTACTACTCTTTAGCTTTAAGGCCCTTTTTTAAAAATATTTTTACGATTAATATAAAAAAAGTGATTCTATTTTGAATTGGAGACTTTTAGATAGCAAATTCAACCTTTCTAACTCTCTAACGCCCCTGTAAAGGGCGAATTCAAAATAGTATAACTTTTTTTATATTAATCGTAAAAATATTTTTAAAAAAGGGCCTTAAAGCTAAAGAGTAGTACTTTGCTCAAAAAAAAATTAAAAAAATGGCCAAAATCTGCATTTTTTGACTATTCAACCTCAAATTGCCAAAAATCTTGACGTGCTGGAGCATTTTCAAGGTCATATTCGTTTTCAGCATAAAAAACCTTCAGGACACACCTATAGCGGTTTTAGAAACTGTAAAAAAGCGAGATTTCGCAGGCCTGTGTTATTAATAAAAGTAAAATCTATGGCAGGAAAACATATACTCTGTGGCCAAAAAGTAAGGTGAATTTGGTTGTAAAATGAAAAATCTTTATTTATTCTTGTAAATCAATTTCATCCCCTTAAAAATAATCCCCTCTTGATGAAATACACTTATGCCAACGATTTTTCCAATCCCCGAAACATGCCAAATAGTCCATTTCCGGTATAGCCATCAGCACCTTCTTCGATTCAGCTTTTATCTCCTCAATCGACTCGAAACGCGTTCATCGGAGTGGTCTCTTGGCGAATACGGTGGTTGCGGAACGATATGCGTGGAATTTTTGGCGAAATGGTCACGAAGAACGAGTGCAGTGTGGGACGGTGCATTATCGTGAAACAAAAACCAAGAGTTGTTGGCCCATAATTCTGGTCTTTTTAGACGAATTGCTTCACGTAAACGACGCATAACGCTCAAATAATATTCCTTATTAACAGTTTGGCCAGGTGGAAGGAATTCATAGTGCACCACACCACGAAAATCGAAAAAAAACTGTCATCATGACCTTTATTTTTGAACGACTTTGACGTGCTCTTTTCGGTCTGGCCTCGCATTTAGCACGATATTCGCTTGATTGGTCGGTTATTTCAGGGTCGTAAGCATAAATCCAAGTCTCATCTCCCGTAATGATGCGTTTGACCTTGTCCTGATAGTCTGAAAGCATTGTTTCACACACATCAACGCGACGACTTTTTTCCAAGCAATTGAGAGTTTTCGGTACCAAACGAGATTTGACTTTTCGCAGGCCCAAATGGTCCTTCAAAATGGTTTTCACAGATCCTTCTGATATTCCGATCATATCAGTAAGGTCTTTAACAGTCAACCGACGATTTTTGAGCACTAACTCCTTCACTTTATTGACGTGTTGGTCGTCTGTTGACGTCGATGGTTGTCCGGAGCGCTCCAAGTCATCAACACGTTCTCGACCCTCTTTAAAGTCTTTGTACCACTTATAAACATTTTTCTGCGACATGGTCGAATAACCAAATGCCTTCTGCCACATGCTAAAGGTTTCCGCAGGCGAAATTTCATTCCGCAAACAAAATTTGATGGCACTTCTCTGCTCAATCAAATCAGACATTGTAAAAATCGAAAAATGCACTCTTGGACGTTTGGTAAACACAAGCGTAAATATATTACTGATAATGACATTCACATGAAAGTTGGCCCAGATGTTATTAACAGTGCTGCCAACTCGTGAAAAAAATAACTAGAGCAAAATTTTAATCCCGCGAAGTTTGACAAATAAATTCACCTTACTTTTTGCCCACAGAGTAAGACCAATGTTATTATATTATATTTAAAATAAGGAAATAGCATTATTGCGATTAGTTTATAGTTTGGAGCGTAGTAATTTTTGTTGGATACTCCTTTGATTAAAACTTGTTGAAGTCGTTTTGTTGTTTTCTAAAATATTTTGATCAATTTTTGACCTTTCGACATTATTGGCACTTCCAGGAGTTGTAGCGCTATCAAACTGTATTCCATTTTACAAAACCGGTTGTGAAAGTATTGAATATACATTTTCAATTGGACTAAAGTCAGGGGTGCAGGCAGGCCATACTAAAATTGGTATTTTTTTCGCCGCTTTGGATGCTTGAACGGCTGTATTGTTATGCAAGAAAATCAACTCCTCATCGAAATTATTAAGAAAAAACAAAAAAATAAGTTCTTGGTCTAGAACTTCTTGACACTATTCCCTTTTGTGGATATGAAACATATTTGGCGCTAATAGATATCCAAACCATGATAAAGCAACCTCCGAAATTCAGAGTCAATCTGTCCTCCTTTTTCTTCCGTTTATCATGCCAATGCATTTAAGAACCATCTGGTCCTTGCGGATTGAATTTTTTTTCACCGGAAAAAATTACTCTTTCCCATTCATTGTTTAAAAATTGGCCTATTTTTGTCGTGTGGTTAACTTACGTTTAGGTACTCGTCTTGCATATTCTATGATATTGTACAATTCGCTTGCAAAATGTGTTGCACACACCGGGTAGTATCTGCCAAGTTAAGGGTGTGTTTAATTTCAGCAAGGCTATTTGGTTTATTTACCCTGAGGCTAAGTTTTGGTTTTCTACTTTGATTATTGGTCTTATAATTTTTGTTTGCGGTGTAATTACCTGCCCGTACCATTATATTTACTTATTCATCGTTTATTATATACATACATCAACTGTTGGAAAATATAATAGAAACAAATTTGCTTATGTAATTTTTTTTTTTTTTTTTTTGTGAATTCCGGATATGTTGTGCTTTAAAAGCTCAAACAATTAATGCAAATTAAGAAAATAAAAAGCCTCCAAACATTCTATAACGAAAAAAAATCGAATTGAAGAAATGTTCCCTGGAGAAAACAATAGAAACAAAATTTTTCTCACCAAAAATTACTGTTTTCAAAAAACATGGGTACATATGGAGAATTAATTTAGTTTGTCGTAGCCTCTCCAGTTTGTTTTATGACTTCTGAACAGCTTCAATGCATTGAATTTACTAAATTTGCACAGTTATACGGATAAATAGATCACCAAGGATTTTGGTTCCACATTTACTCCCTATTTGTGACTTTGGAAGACTCGATCTATCTTTTTTAGTTCTGCCCCAAGATGCTCAATTAGGTTTAAGTCAGGATACTTAGCTAAATTTGCTTGGAATCATTATTCTGCATAAACTCCCATCTCATCTTCTGCTCTTGTATGAGATCCATCGCACATGGTCCATCGCACACATATTTTCTTGTATCCATAATATTCAACCCCTCCTTCCTCCGAAAAGCATCCGCACACTGTTATTGATTTGCCACTGTACTTGTGGGCCGTCGAACATATTGTTTACCGTCGGATCCAAACATACAACAAACAAAAATAAATGTTTAACCCGTCCCAAGCACATTTTTCCCTTCTCGACGGAAGAGGTGTTTTCTTGCAAATTTAAACCTTTTTGGTTTGTTCTGTCAACTCAACAGCGGTACTCTTCTGGATGTTCTTGCTACTAATCTGTCTTTCTCCAACCTATATCAAAATGTTCGACTGTAGCCTGCAAATTTAGCTCAGTTTTAAGCTCGTTTGATGACAAGAAGAGTTTAATTTTTATATAACGTATGAGTTTTCTGTTATCTCTTAATAAACCTCTCAAAATAGAAATGAAGTGTTTTATAGACCAAAAAACCGTTAACCAATAATCACTAACAGAAACAATTTGCATATAAGTGATAAAGTCCATTTGAAAAACTGAAGTGCGCTGTTTCTATTATATTTTTGAACGGTGTATTGGCAAACCTACGAGTGTATTTCTGCCATGAAAAATCTCCTCACAAAAAATATGGAGGAGTCGACTTGAAACTGTAGGTCCTTCCAGTTATAGAGCAACATCAAGACGCACGCCACAATTAGGAGGAGGAGCTCGGCCAAACACCCAAAAGGGTGTACGGGCCAATTGTATATACATATACCTATATATCGATAAGATTATATGAATGTATTTAGTTGCTGGCTCACAAATTGTTAATATATCGTAAGGAAAGTCGGGGCAAGAAAGTAAAGAAATAAATTTGAAGGTGTAAACTGAGAAAGGCATTGCGTGCCTAGACATTTTTTTCAAAAATGGTAGTAAAGTTGGCATCAATGTTCATCATTTTTCAATTGTCTGTTAGTATTAGCGATATATGTACGTATGCAAATTGGTGACAATTTTTAGAAAATAAAGCGATGGTATCATCCGGCTTAAACAGGTAAGAGTTTTATAATTTTTAGTCCGTTTTAAAATTAAAACTTTAATTTTTTTTAGTTTTAAACAATAGATATACTGACTGTTGTGGCAATAGTTCGAAAGAAGTGGAGAAATAACAGCAGACTTATGACGAGTTGATCGAAATATTATTACTTACGAAGCAATTTTTTCTGTGTTTTAGTTGGTCTGAATAAAAATAGTAGCCGCATTGGCATCAATATTCACAATTCGATAGTTCACTAAGGCATATATAGGGTTTTTAATAGGAGTCCTTCAACTTTTTTCCGATAGGGAGGGCGAACGACGCAATATTTTTTATTTTTCGCTTGTCATTTGTAAACTTCATTAGTATACATTTCATCATGGAACGCTACACACTTGAGCAACAATTGCAAATCGTGCAAATTTTTTTATGAAAATAATCGTTTTGTTGCTGCTACTTTAAGAGCATTACGGCCATTTTACGGTCCATTTAACAAGCCGTCCCGTTTTGGGGTTATGTGTAGTCATTGGTCTACAGTAACAAGCCGGCGACGATTTGTGAGCTCAGAGCCAATATTGAACGCGAAATTGCTGGGATTTCGGCCGATTTATGCAAAAGAGTGGTCGAAAATTGGGTTCAACGATTGGACTTCGTAAAACGTGCACGCGGTGGTCATGCAAAAGAAATCGAATTTCATACTTAAATGTATATGTTCAAACTCGATAATAAAAAAAAAATAGTTAAAAAAGTTTGTGTTTTATTCAAAAAAGTTCAAAAGTTGAAGCGCTCTTACTGAAAAACCCTATACTTATAATTAACGTCGGAAAAAATGAAAAGGGCCACGAAATTTTAAAAAGTTTTGATTGTATTTCTTGTGTATGTTTCATGTTAGTGTTGCTCATTATCTAACAAAAACCATGTAAGTTCTAATTTCAAACTTTGCGCAAAAACTATATAAATTCTGCAAATTTAAACATTTTTTATCAGTCTCCTTATACAAAATTTTGTTCTGCAGTCTGTAGGCCATCTTAGTATAGTGAAGTGTAGGTTTCAAGTTGGTAAAAAATCGCGTTGGTTTCGACAATTTTTTTGCTAACAGTGTTACGTACTTTCTTACGTATTCATTTTTCCGCAGCTGCAAATACATAGTAATTATATAGTATAGTAATTTTTTACGAAGAGTGCTTTTTTCACAAAATTCTATTTCTAAACTAAAAAAAAATGTTTAGAGATTTTTGTTTCTCAAACAATACCATGAAACCACTTTTAATAATATATTAATTTATTAATACGGAGAGCAACATTTTGTAGTACCTTTTTTTAGTACATATTTATAGTCAGAGAAAAAAGTTGAAACATGTACCAATTGATAGCATATGTGGAGACGGTTTGCACAATGTATTAAAATAGATACATAAGTGAATAGGTTCAGGTAAAATTAATAATTATAATTCGAAGGTATTGAGGTAAGCCGGTGCGTATGAGTCCTGCGCAGAGGTAGAGTGCAACTTGCTGAGATGTTACGTATACGACAAGGCAGATTTACATGAGTATGTTTTGGCATAAATTAATATTTGTTAATGATATCCTGATTTAATTTTAGAATTATAATGCAAATTCTACACGTATTAAGAGACTTACCCGCGCACTAAGAGATTTCAATGAGATATCGAGTTCTATTCCGTTTGACTTTTCGGTGTGAAGAAGAGGTTTTTGAATTTTTAGATTCACTTTTTTTAATTTATTTATTTAACTATCTTTAATAATTTAAGCTAATATTATGTTTGAGAGGTCTGTAAAACACTTTACCATATTTTAGACTTGAAATAAATGAAACAAAATGAAATGAAATAAAAATGTAGAGGGTGTTTTTAAGAGCTTTAGAATTTAAAAAACCGAAATATAATATTATTGAACGTAGTATTTTTTTTCTTATAATCTGGTTGATAATTTCATGGTGTTCGTTTTTTTGGGTATGATATACGATAAATTTTGCTCTCCGTATTTATATAACGACGAATAACGTCGAAATTTCGACGTACGGGCGATCCTAGTAAAAATAAATCATTCAATTTGAAATGTTTATATTTCCAACATTTTTTTCTAATTTTAAATAATAGCATCAGAATTTTAGTCATAAAATTGAATTTTTAAACTACGAACATTTTCTAAACTATTTTAAATTTTTAAACAATTACATGAGACTTTTTCATTAAATTCAATGTTTAAGCTCCAAATTTTTTTTTTTATAACCAACAATTTTTTTATAATTTTCAATAAGATCACGAAACTTTTTACATAAAATAAAATGTTTAATCTTTTATATTCTTAAACATAGAATGAAACCTTTTTTAATCAAATTAACTTATTAAATCAAAAATTTTTATTTTTGTAACAAATTTGGTTATAATTTCAAATAATAACATCAGACTTTTTTCATAGAATTAAGTTTTAAAATGTTTTGATATTTTTAATCAATAGCATGCGGCTTAAGGGGGGACCCTCATTTATCGGGTCAAAAAAATCGATTTTTTGGAAATAATTTTAATCTATTCTACAACTATTTAAGAATATACTTTCAAAATTTCAAGTCGATATCTGTATTTTTGAAGGAGTGACAAAATTTTTAACAGGACGCGACGGGTGGCCTGATCGCCTGTATCCAAAACTTTAAACGCGTTTTTCTCGAAACATCATTTTTCGATTTTGTGTACACAATTGAGAACGCTGTATTGAACCAATCAGGCTTTACAATAGCTCATTTTAAAGATAATTAAATTGTTTTCAATGTGACATTAAGTGTTTTTAAAAAAAAAAGATTTTCATATTTTTTTGTAATTTTAAAGTCAATTTTTATGCATGAAAAATCACTTTTAACATAAAACTGGGTAAAAAATATCAATTTCGACATTTTTTTTTTAAATCAATATGTCACATCGAAGGTATTATCCTAAAGTTTTAAAAAAAATTTGGTTTTTTTATTTCAGAAAAAAATTCAGAGCGCTAGAATGTACACAGATAGAATGAGGTGCCATGGACGAGGTGTATATTTCCATACTTAAAATGTTTTTTTTCTTCTCTGAAAATTTTTGTAGACAGTCAAGACATTTATTAAAGTACTTTATGAATTACAAAACGTTTGAAGTTATTTTACCTGAGAAAAAAATTCCCAAAAATGATGCATTTTTCGACCGTCTAAATGAGGGTCCCCCCTTAAGAGTGTTGAAAACATTGCGCATACAGTTGATGTGCTCCGACCTATACATACTTGGTCATTTAAAAAAGCCAAAGCAACGCCTTAAATTTAGGGCAAATCATTTTGCATAACACAAGTTGTAGGAGAATTTACTATTGCATAAGCTATTATCCTTTTCGTGCTTACGAATTCGGCATTACAGTAATAACTACATTTGTGTGTTTACAAAAAATTTGTTATACTGCCAAATCAAAAATTGTATTTCTTAAAACTCATCCTTAAAATATTCATGCATGAGTTATCCAAAAACGGCAACTCGCAATTTATATTACGAAACGCCGAGTTATAGCAGCGTAAAGCAGCAGTGAGGCAACATTAATTAAAATGAAACCAGTTAATAATCATAAGCGAATCACGAAAAGGGTGAGGGGAAGAAAAGAATAAAGGCTAAACATACAAACGAATGTTTAATGAAAGCAAACTTTGTGTATATGTGGAAGCAAGAGAAGTAAAAATTGGTAGCGAAATGACAATTTTGTCTTCGTTGTGCATTTGCGGAATTGGCAAAAAACAAATGAGCTCTTTTCCTGTGCATGCATGTAAATATGTACGATGTATGAAAATTGTTGACTTTAAATAAGTGCGCCATTCTGCGCGCTTATGCACTCGTATGTGAGCTTAATGCTTGCAGTTGAGCAGAGCACTTCACACATGAACGGCTCAACAGCGCGTTAAGGATTCAATTACAAAATACTTAAAAATTGTTTATGTAGATGAAGATGTCAACTCATATGTCTGTGTACTTGTTATTTTGCACGCACTTAAATTTGTCGCTGGCTTTATTCACCCTACAGATGGCTGTCACTCTTTATGTGTCAAATGTACCCAGCTAGCCCAGGCGTATGCGTATTATTATCACGCACTTCATAGTACACAAACAAACATACAAATGACAAAATACAATAATAAATATGCGTGTGCTTTTAATTGAAATGTGCCAACGTATTAAATCCAAATAAAAAAAATCCGTATGCGTAAAAAAATTAATTTAATATTATTATAAATTTACTCAAGCGTTAATGCTATGCAGCTGCAGCATTTCTCTTCAAGTGTGTCTGTATCCATAGGCTCTGCATAAAGTGTGTCTCTTGCGTGCACTTTAATCTCGCACTTAACTGAGAAAAGTGTGTTTGGTGCCACGAAAAAGTGCATACATAAGCAGCAAGCACAGTGTGGTGAAATAGCTGGACTTCTAGTTATTTATTTAATAAATATTATTATGCATATTTAAAATTTCACTAAAAATATAATATAAAAAAATATATATTTTTTTTCAACAACTAAATTCAAAAGAATGGGATTGCGGATGACCAGAATTTTCCAATTTTTTGTTTTCTCTCAGGCAATATTAGCCATTGCATTAAAGGACTAGAAAGAATATTTAAAGAATATTGAACGACAAGTGGGGTGAAAATTCATTGCTCCACTACAAATTTCCTTGATCATTTCAAGAATCTTTGCCATTTGACGAAGGTCGCCGAAGGCCGAACAACGACGAACCAAGAATTTGATATCTACTATTCTCAGCCTCCAAACAAGATGTACACCATGGATCATCGATGATGCCTATGTTGGCCTATGTTGTCCCTATATTGACGACTCAGCTTATATTTTTCTCTGAAACACCCACATCTAAAATTCCTGCCAAATTTATATAATATAAAAATATGTGACACGGCTGCCCCTATGCAGCAAGTTGCAAGTAATAAACGGGAATATCTAATCAGTTAGGTAAAGTAACCACCCTCAACTCAAGCTAGAGGGAGAAGAGAAAATTTGAGGAGAGGAGTTAAAGTGAGCACTGAATATTATGGATGGGCAGACTGTTGTATGATGGCAACCAAGTACTGTAAGCTGTCACTAAACTCTTCAGTACAATAATATTTCCTCCAAAATAGGAATTGAATGTAGAACCTTCTAAATGAGCTGATTAAGGATTGGGAAGAAAATCAAACAAGTTCTGGATCAGATGGGACTACATAGCATGACCACGACGCCCACCTGCGACTAAAAATCCGCAGCCATCCAAAATGTTGTACTGTTTATGTATACCATATTGGGAATCAGATACGAAGACTTGAGCCCAAACTGGAGTATCACAGTGAGCCCTCTGGCCCAAGTAAGCCTCTCTACACCTTAATACGGTATGGTAACCACGGCAATTTAAGCTAGCCCAACGTAGCCACACAAAAAAGGGAACAGCTGATGAATAACTGCTAAGATGCTAACTCCTTAACATGCGACTGCTAGAACAGTCGCTCGAAGTTATGTAAAATTTCAGCAAAATACCCACAACTAACCAAAAGTGTGGCTGTGTCCTGACTGCCTCCGATTCTCTCCTAGCAAGAAAAATATGCATCAAAACAGGCAGATCTTCCACAACCTCCAAAACTATACAGGTTCCTGAAAGTAAATATGACAAATTTACAGCACAAGAGCCACACAAAACAACGGTTATCCCAGTTAATAAGATTCAGAACAAATTGAGCAATAGCATAACACTGTATAAAGCAGAAGTGAATGCTGCTGAACGGCGCACCAAATATTCAGTTCTCGCCTTTGCTGGCCCCCATATGTCCTTGCGCATTTTGGAGCAATCATTTGCGCTTACGTTCGCTTATTGCTATGAATTTGCACACATGAACATGTGTATGTTTGTATGAATTTGCGAAAGCACGTTTACGTATGTATCTGCAAGATCTATGAAAGTGTTCACCTCCTTGCGCCTTTTATGCCTTCCCTTCGTAGAGCGTCTTCATCGGCACACCAGCTGGCTGGCTACATTAGTTTGTACATATGTACGTACATATGTACAGCTGCGTTCACTATAATAGTAAGGCGATATATTGCAAAATTTTCACTATTTACTCATTTTCTATTTAATTTTTTATTTAAAAAAAAATTTCTTCGTACAACAATAAAATCATACCACTCAAAATTTCAAAAAAATTCCAAACTTTTTAGTCAGCTTTTTAACAAAAATTCTGGGTATACTCGTACAATTGTGTAGCCCATTCAATTGTCCCAGTTTAAAGCGCCTTAAATACGCTTTGGCTTTTGAAATTTGTGAAAAATCAACGCGAATTTAGAGCCACTTCGAACTTGCACTCTATTACAGCAAAACTCAATGGGTTATAAAACTGCATACTCGAATTTTTTTTTTTTAATATTCTGACTAAAGAGTTTTTAATTCTTCGTCTCTCTGACCTCAGAGAAAACATCATTCTCATCCAAGAACCTTGGATGTCAAACGACAAGATATGCGGCCTGAAAGATAGGCACTACGCCTTGTTTCAAGGTGAGGCTAACGTCACATCGCGCTCTTGTATTCTCATTCGAAAACATATTAATGCTTTTCTTCTTCCCTTTAGCAATGCTGACACCACTACCATATAGGTTGAAGCTGTCCACGCCCCGATTTGGATTGTGTCAGCTTACATGCCTTACGACGCAGCGGAGGCGCCTCCTCCTGAAGCAGTGAGAAGGCTCGTCAATACGGCGCATCTGAACCAGAAACGCATCATTATTGGAGCAGACGCTAATGCACATCATATTGTTTGGGGTAGTACAAACAACAACACACGAGGTGAGCAACTCTTTGGTTATATTCTAGCGAATAAGCTTGATATATGTAATAGAGGTGATGTCCCTACGTTTCTTAACTCGTCTAGAAGAGAGTTGCTCGATATTACTCTTGCTAGCGAATCATGCATCTGCACAACTGGTGCAGGAGTGGAGCATTGATAAACAGCACTCTTTTTTCGACCAACAATATATAACATTCACTATAAAAGCCGAAATGGCAAAACCCATGAAGTACCTTAACAAAAAACGTATGAATTGGATCAAATATAAAGAACATCTTGCCAATGGACTTCCTGATATCAGCCAATTTGAAATGGCAAATAAAAACGATATCGAAAACGCTGTCAACATGATAATGAAGACGTGTCAAAGCGCAGCACGACAATCTTGTCCCCTGACAAAAACAGGAGGTAAGCATAAACTTTTTGGTGGACTCCAGAAATCTCAGAACTTCGCAATCGAACTCGGAAACTCTTTAACCAATCTAAAATAACAGACGAATGGGAAGAATATCGACAATGTCTCAAAGACTTTAAGAAAGCTGTCAGAAGTGCAAAACGCACATCCTGGCGATCATACACTCAAGAATTAGGGAACACTTCAGAAGTAAGCAGACTACGCAAGATTCTTGCATCAAACCCAATCTCTCCCAGTTTTATCATGACTCAAGATGGAACTTGGACTACTTCAACCAACCACACTCCTAGAATACTTCTAGAATCTCACTTTCCAGGCTGCGTTGCCAACTTACCTGCACTTCCCAGCACTCTTCAGAGAAATTATGGGAATAGATCAGATCTAATCAGCTCTAATAGCATCTCTACAGCAATACTAAGTTTTAAAAAATTTAAATCACCAGGTCCTGACAACATCATTCCAGCAGAACTTCAAGAAGGACTAGAAATTCTGCTGCCTTGGTTAACAAGGATCTTTAACAAGTGTTTAAATCTCTTTTACCTTCCGACAATTTGGAAGAAATCGAAGGTAGTATTCATCCCGAAAACGGGGAAACCTTCACACTGCAAACCAAACGATTTCAGGCCCATTAGCCTAACCTCTTTTTGCTTAAAGGCTTTTGAACAAGTCTTAGATGAGCAAATCAAAACCCAACTTGATACTAAGTTGATCTCTGAGGCACAACACACCTACACTAAAGGGAAATCGACTGAAACGGCACTTCATTCACTGGTGCAAACAGTGGAAACTGCCCTTCACAATAAGGAGTACTCTCTTGTCGCATTTATGGACATAGAAGGTGCTTTTAATAATATTGAACCCAACGCTATTTTGTCTGAAATTGCCAAATTGGGTATTAATTACTCCATCCGAAAGATGATCGAACAAATGCTCCAAAATAGAATAATCACTTCAGAGCTTGGGTTACGCCACATGAGAATGTATGAGATGAGAATCCTCAAGGCGGAGTACTCTCACCCCTTCTCTGGAATCTCGCTGTAAACAGTTTGCTTCGAAATCTCGAAAAACCAGGCTGCAAGGTTGTAGCCTATACAGATGATATTGCTCTCGGCGTGTCAGGCAAACACCTGAATACCCTCACTGAGCTCATGCAACGCTCAATCAATATTTTGTCAAAATGGTGCACCGAATGCGGACTAAGTGTTATTCTAGATAGGAAGTTGAGTTGGAAATTGAACATTGAAAACAGATGTAAAAAAGCTTTCATAGCTCTTTATACTTGTAAGAAAGCTATAGGCAAAACCTGGGGTTTTTCACCTCATTTATTGGATATATACCCCGATCATCAAACCGATACTCTTCTCGGTGTGGTTGTATGGTGGACAGCACTCGAAAAACGGTGTAGAGTAGACACAATTGATCGAGTCCAAAGAACAGCCTGCCTCCTGATAACAGGATGCTTAAGTACAACACCTACTAAGGCTCTAAGTACGTTGCTTCGATCTGGCTGGCAAAGCGATTGCAGCGACACGCATGAATGCCATATCGAAGTGGAAAAAGTATCTTGGCCATTCGGCCATACTGAACAGGAACATTGTTATCTCTTCCGACATAGACTATCACGTAAGTCGTCCATCACCATGCTATGCTCCTGTTCACTCCCAACAAGGGGAGAATGGAAGACAAATCTTACCGAAATCGATGGCCCTCTGATTATATATACAGATGGTTCAAAATAAGACGGTAAAATGGGATTTGGAATCTTTTCCAACTCAGCTCCTCTTATACCCACTCAGATGTGGTCCGATCCTGTCTCTCATCTCTTAACGAGATAAGTGTTCAGAATTCTGTCCAAGTTATCTGGATACCGGGTTACAGTGGATTCGAAGGTAACTGCAAAGCTGATGAGCTCCCAAGAGCTGGAGCTGCGCAATCAAATGTTAGTAACTTACCCACAATCCACATTCCGCTCTCAACATGTAAAATGATCATTGATCGAAAATTTCACAGCATTGCTGATCGGAGGTCGCGAGTGGAAATTACTTGCGTTACGACTAGACAAATCTGGCCATCCTAAAATCTGAAACAGACAAAACCCCTTATAAGTCTTTCGAAACACGAACTAAGGCATATAATATCTCTTATCACCAGCCACTGCCTTTTGGGCACTCACGCACGTCGGCTCAGGGTTCCTCAAAACGACCTGTGCAGATACTGCGAGGACGAAGATGAGGAAGTATCGAGCAGGCATTTGCTGTGCAGTTGACCCGGCCTAGACAGAAGTCGACTCGCTCTTCTAGACTCTCCAACAATTGACAATCCTTCAGTACTCTCGAATCTCTCATTAAATTCTCGAAACGAATTAATATCTTGGACCAAAATCTATAGTAAAAATCTCGGTTAGGTGGGGAAATCATATAACATAATGAGCTCTAGGGCAACACAACGGGTCCAACTTGCGGTCTATGTGGCACTCCGATGCGGGGTCACCCTTAAACCAACCAAAGAGATTTTAAATTCAGATCCATGTTGTACAAAGTGCGAAAAATTAATTTATGTTTTTTGCATAAAATATATTTTTATACAAAATAAAAATTTAATAAATTGTGAAAACTTGCAATATGTCGCACTGCTATTATTGTGAACACAGGTGTATGTATGTATGTATGCTTGGGTATGCTAAGCGCGATATGTACATATGTATGTATTCGTGCACAGTTATTGCAGACGTTGCAGTGCGGTTAATTTGGTTTGCTTGTCCGTTGGTCGACTTAATATGCTTCCAAATATGTGATATATGTATGTATATGTACACAGTTACATTTTCCGCTGCGTATGGTTGCTTTTACTCAGCACATAGCAAGGCGTGCTTGTCGACCTTTCCGGTGCATAATTTTTTTTTTTTTTAATTTCTTAAAAAATTAAAATAATTCTTTACAGACACTTTCATATGCATGACACTCTTTGACTGAAAGTAGTAAATTTTTTAAGGCAATTTAATTACTCATTTGGGCACACACTTACATACGTGTGTAAAGACATAACCCTCAATGCATGTGCTTCTACAAATTTCCTTCTATAGTATGTACACGCACATACAACGGCACTTGGTCATTTGTATATGTACATATATACACACAGGCATGCATACATATATGTAAGTTCGTGTTTACACATAGCGGTACTCAGTCGCTTGAGGCTTGGCACAATGCGCGAAGTTAAGTGGATAAGTCCTATTAATTACCCAAATTATGTTGGCGTTTCTTGCCCAGCGCTCTTCAAGAGGTGTTGGAATACAGCAAATATTTTTGAACAATTAAACGCAATAAGGAAAATTATTGAAAGTCCTTTTATGTAGGTGTTGCCACATAAATTCGATGGTAATATCTATATGTTAACATATAAGAAAACTGTGACAGTGTGAAATAAACTGCAGAGTTAATTATTACATTATTGTTCAGCAACACTTTTCACAAGGTGTGTTCAAAAACTAAGGTGAAATTTTCAATTTCGGGCGCTACGTACACTCGTTTCGAAAATATGTTCACAGTTTTAGCAATAAACCATGTTTAGTTTGTTGGTATGAGGCATAACTAAGACACGTTTTTTGCGTGTTCGGCGATTTTCTATCGAAAAAAATTGATCAAAGAAGTTGCATCAAATTTTGTGTAAAAATGGAATTAAGTGCTCAAAAACACTTGAAATGTTGACAGTGGCATACGGTGAGAGTACTCTGAGCTAAAAAAAATGTTTAAAAGAGGTACCAGCTTTTCACAGAAGATCGAGCAGATGTGAATGACGATGCTCGCTCTTAACGCCCTAGCACATCAACATACCGAAAATGTTGAGAAAGTGAAGAAAATTGTTTATGGAGAATCGTCGAATCACAATTAGAGAAGTTATTGAGGATAACGGCATATCGGTAGATCGATTGGCTCAAGCCAAGCAATCTTTTCGGAAATGGGAAATTTTAAGCATGAAGCGTGTGGCAGCGAAGTTCGTTCCACAAATGCTGAATTTTGACCAAAAACAACGGCGCGTGAGCGACGCTCAGGAATTATTCAATGACGTCAACGATGATCCAGATTCGCTTAAAAGGGTCATAACTGGGGACGAATCATAGATATATGGTTATGAAAACGAAACCAAAGTCCAATCGTCCCAATGGAAGAGACCGTGTGAGCCAAGACCAAAAAAAAGTGCGCCTAGTTCGATCGAATGTCAAGGTCTTGCTCACTTCTTTTTCTTCGATCACCATGGCGTAGTGCATCAGGACTTCCCACCACAAGGTCGTACGGTGAATAAGGAGTATTATCTGGAAGTTATGCGCCATTTGCGGGAAGCTAAACGACAAAAACGTCCGGAATTGTGGGAAAAATGCATGACTTTTGCATCATAATAATGCACCTTCTCACTCATCTTTGGTTGTGAGATATTATTTTGCCAAAAAAACCGTTATCATGCCTCAGCCACCGTATTCAAAAGATTGTCCTCTTGCGACTTTTTCCTATTCCCAAGATTGAAGAGACCCATGAAAGGACGGCATTTTGCGACGATTGAGGAGACAAAAAGGATATATCAGAACGGCTTCGACGATTGAAAAAAACGCTGGCACAAGTCTATTATATCTGACGGGGACTACTTTGAAGGAGATAAAATAGGAATTGTTGAATAAATTAATATTTTTTGAGAAAAATGAAAATTCTCCTTATTTTTCGAACACACTTCGTATTCTCAACTAAACGTCCAGTTTTTGGTCTCTCTCTATCCTCGGCAGAACCAAGTTCTTTGTTCACCATTATGGGTTTGTTGGTGGACGATCTACTGTTACAAATTTAGTCGTTTTTTCTCAGTTATTTGTGTCTCTGAATTTAAGAGTTAGTCTCCTCTATTTTAGTTCTCCTCTATTTAGACGACTTGAAACTTTTTCGCAGAACCTCCTCTCTATCGGATACATTGTTATTACAGGAAGACTTTAATCCTCTGAATGACTTGGCTCTGCCAACCAAACTATGTGTTAATACTAGTAAATGTTATCACATGACGTTTTCAACCAACTGATTGGACCTTATCAGTGTGGCCTTAGACCTGGAAAGTCTACCATCGACCAAATATTCACAATACGCCAAATCTTGGAAAAGACCCATGAAAGGAGAATCGACACACACCATCTTTTCGTCGATTTCAAAGCTGCATTCGACAGTACGGAAAGGAGTTTCCTGTATGCCGCGATGTCTGAATTTGGTATACCCGCAAAACTAATACGGCTTTGCAAGATGAGGTTGCTCAACACCAGCAGCACCGTCAGAATTGGGAAGGACCTCTCCGAGCCGTTTGATATCAAACACCTATTTCAGACAGGGTGACTCGCTGTCGTGTGACTTCTTTAACCTGATGTTCGAGAGCATCGTACGAGCCGCAGAACTTAATCGCTCAGGCACAATATTTTATAAGAGCGTACAATTGTTGGCGTATGCCGATGATATTGACATTATCGGCCTTAACAACCGCGCTGTTGGTTCTGCCTTCTCCAAACTGGATAAAGAGGCAAAGCGAATGGGTCATGTGGTGAACGAGGACAAAACCAAGTACCTCCTGTCTTCAAACAAACAGTCGGCGCACTCGCGTATCGGCACCCACGTCACTGTTGACAGTTATAATTTCGAGATTGTAAAAGACTTCGTTTATTTAGGAACCAGCATTAACACCGATAACAATGTCAGCCTTGAAATCCAACGTACAATCTCTCTTGCCAACAAGTGCTTCTTTGGACTAAGTAGGCAACTGAGCAGTAAAGTCCTCTCTCGACGAACAAAACTAACACTCTACAAGACTCTCATCATGCCCGTCCTGACGTATGGCGCAGAAGCTTGGACGATGACAACATACGATGAAGCGACATTTGGAGTGTTTGAGAGAAAGATTCTGCGTAAGATTTTTGGACCTTTGCACGTTGGCAACGGCGAATATCGCAGACGATGGAACGATGAACTGTATGAGCTTTACGACGACATAGACATAGCGCAGCGAATAAAGATCTAGCGGCTATGTTGGCTGGGTCATGTTGTCCGAATGGATATGAATCCCCTTTCTTCAACTTATTATGTTTCAAATGTAACTCTTGTCTTCGTCACTGAAATTCGTGAATTTGGTGCTATTTTTTTATTCGTCTATTATTTCACTCTATTATTTCAAAGACATATGCCAACCTAGATTTTTTGCAAGGCTATGCTAGTGATTTTATAGATCTGTGCACTGGAACAACCTTTTTTTTTTTTTTGTGGTGGGTGAGGAGGGTTTAAAATGCCTTTGCACATACAGTGACCGTCATCAACTGCGTCGAATTATGAAGCCACTAAAACAATCCCTCCTCTTCTTCTGGGGAGACTCCCTTCCCGGAACTACCTTGCATTACTTCGGAAAGGCCCAGAACGATGTCCATTAAAGGGACCAATACTATTCACCCACGTCTGAGTCCACCATATTTGTAGCCAGCTTCATGCTATAGGCTCGTCTTCTAATGTCTCAGTGCCGTCATACTAGTGGTATGTGTGGCATGCTGTCAGGTTCCTCGTACATGGGCGTATGGATGTTATACGCTATCGAGGTTTCTTTTACAACTGCAGCAAAGAAGATGTTGCGATAATATTGTACCGTTTTATGCCTTGGTGAGCACATGACTCGACCGCCTGTTATTTGTCGTCATTTCGTAGACAACCCACCTCCTATCGCACTCCAATCCAATCCAATCCACTCCGCGCATTGCAGGTGCAGCATTATCCTCTTTGCAAAACTTTTAACTGCGTTCCAACAGTCATGTGATGCACACATGTTATTGATTAAGCTGTCTGGGCTCAGCTGTTTACCAAAAACTAACTCAAGCTTTCGGCGTTCTTTGTTGAAATGATCACAGTAGAAGAACATGTGCTCCGCGCTTTCTGTTGCATTGTTGCAGCTGGGACAGAACGAAGTGTCCTCCATGTGAAAACGATGGAGGTACTCCAAGAAACATCCGTGACCGCTCAATATTCGGGTTAAATAGTGGTCTACGTCATCGTGCTTTCTGGTCTCCATTGGCCAATTTGGGGGATAAGTCTATAGGTCCAACGTCCGTTAACAGACGACTATCATCTGCTTTGTCATTTTTCTAACGAATGCAGACGTTCTGCAGCTTTCGCTTCAGTTGTCGGCTTTACTCCTTGTCTATCATAGAGTTGTTCCATTTCCTGCACAAGTATATCTATTGGGAACTTTCCAGCGATGGCACAAACCGCGTCGTCTGATACGGTCCTGTACGCACACGCGACTCTTAGTGCATTTCGCCGGTGCACTTGAGCTACTGGTCTAACATTCGATGGCTTAGTTACCGCTCATATAGGAGTAACATATACGATTACTGAATCCACCACGCTTGCCAGCAGGTGCCTTCTTGCGCCTTGCGGTCCGCCTATGGAAGAGTTCTTGTAAGAGCACCGTTGACTGATCCGTGCATCAATCATTACGCCTAGATACTTTTTGGCCTCTTGCGACAGTATTTCATGGCCAGAATTTCATGAAAAACCCTTAGTCCCTTCGAAGTTGGGCTATGCCTCCGTTATCTGGAATCCGATTTATACCTCACATTCTCTTAGAATTCAAAGAGTTCAACGCAAGTTTTTACAGTGATACGTACATGCTTATTCATATTTATCACTTGAGATCCGACGACTTGTTCAAAGCTTAATGTTTTTACACAATTAATATCCGGGACCATTCACTGTTTATATCTTCTCGGCCAAATGAGTCAATGTTCCTAATTGAGTACTTCGCTCTTATAATTCATTTTATGTTGAAGTTCCCATATCAAAATAACTCTTCGAGAGAACTTGAAGAGCTTGATCGACTTTCTAGCAGTGTTGATCTTGATTTTTCGATGCCAGAAACTACCTGCTTAATTTTAGTTCCTTAGGTTTTGTTATTTCACCTTGTAAATCTACAGGTAGTCAGTAAGGTTGTTACCATTGACATTAATAAAGAAAACTAAAAAAAAAATTTTTAACAATCTTTAAATTGTCGATTTTTTCGGACAATTATTTCTTCCAAAAAAGTCAAGAATTTTTCGATATGCTATTCTTAAAGATCGACCATTTTCATAATACTTTTCGGTAATTTTAACGCGTTGTCATATCCTGTAAAATTTTAGGTACATCCATCTACTTGACAAATGTCAAAGATTACATAAAAAAGATACCGTCACTACTGACACTTTTCAAAGGCGCTTATTATACCATAAACGCACTCAGAACCTTTTGATGTGTGATCCGTTTTAGTGTTGTTCACCGGGAGCAATCTAGTATTATTATTTTTCACAATTTTCGGCGTGGATTAAGAAAACAAGAATGCATCGATGAATTAAAATTTGTATCGCCGATCCCGGATGGTGCATAAAGGTAGAAGCTTTGCGTCATATGATTTTTTTTGAATTATATGAACTATATTTTTATAAAAAAAGAATAGTGTAAAAGTGTATGTGGGAAGAAATCGTGGGGGTACAAATTGACGGTGATTAAAACAAGTATATGGTATGTTAGTCGATCGTCTTAAATGCATGCACGCAGATTCAAGAAAACTGATACTACAAATTTATTTCATTCCAAATCCTCCTGCATTTTGACCCACCTGCTTGCTAACTCAGAAAATCAAAGGGAACTAGGATGTATGGACTTGATCTGTAAAGTCCTGTACCAGACATTTTTCTCTCATATTCTTCATTCTTCTTTTTTTGGCCGAAATCTATGCTATGGACTTGATCTTTATAGTCCTGTACCAGATATTTTTCTCCTATTATTCCTCTTTTTTTGGCCGAAATCTTTCCTAACCGGCGCCAATTGGGCATATCAATTGAAGACAAATCCTTCTCCACCTGATATTTCCAACCATCGTATACTTTCAGAGTCATAGCGTAACCCTTTGTAACCTTTTCGACAATATAGCCTAACCAGGAGAGCCGCTTTATCTTTATTATCTGCGCAAAGTTTATGTCGTCGTAAAGATCATACAGCTCATTGGCCCAACGCCAACGATACGCGCCGTCGCCAGGGTAGAAAGATCCAAAAATCTTCCGCAAAATCTTGCTCTCAAATACTCCAAGGGAGTATTTATCTGCTAACAGGAAAAAAGTGTTTTATTTTAAATAATTTCAAATAAATCTACTAACAGTTATGCTGCCAACGTCAAAAGAACTATATTCTGAGGAGTTGTATGCGTTGAAGTCCCAAAGTCACAAAATATTTTCCGAAATAAAAATATGTTTTTTAGCCATCGAAGTTCAGATAGCTTTTAACTTATCTTTCATTCCTATGTAAACAGAATTAAGTACTTAATTACAACTTGTATATTATTATATTTATTTCCATTACGCTCAGATAATGTGAGCACCAAACACAATACCTAAATTGAATAGTAACCAAAATTGAGGAAATCGGCGTGCTATCGCCACCTCTTACACACATTTGTTCAAATTCGAACGAAGCACCCAAAAAGATTGTTGTTATTCGATAAATATTGCGCCGTCATTAAGAACATTCTGGTATGAATAATCACATAAATACAAACAAACGCACGAGATTTAATGACTCTTATCAAATGCGATACATGTAGGTGCATACGCATATGTATCTCTATGCGATATATTTACTCAAAATATACCACTCACTTATCGAATTATTTTCATAAAACTATAACGCCAAAAAATACAACCGTCACAAAGTTTGTTTGTCTTCGTCATGCTCATTAAACGCTTATATGTAGGTAATAGCGGGCGCCGTATCCGAATGAGTTGGTGCGTGACTACCATTCGGAATTCACAAAGAGAACGTAGGTTCGAATCTCCGTGCATGAAACACCAAAATCATAAAAAAAGTTCTCAAAATTATTACATTTTTTTTAACATTTTTTTCAAATTACTCACCCAAGTTTTCCAAATTTCGCTCAAGCCTACAAACTAACCAATTTTTAGACTAATTGACGTTGTTCAATGTTCAGAATATCATACTTGAATCACTTGACATGGAATCGCTCTACTATTTTTGAGTAAATCTCTGTTATAGGAGACTAGTGCTGGTACAAAGAGTTCTAGGCCCGGAATACTGTACCCGTCTACCTACCCTTCTTCTGCGTTCTTTAAGATAAAAATCATTAAATCCCACAAGCTGAGTTGATGGCCTTTTTCTTTATAAGTTTCACATGCCCACCATGCCCTAGCACATACAGAGTCCACAACAGACGGGCCTGTAACCGCAGCTATAAAACCTAAGAGAAAGTCTCTGTACATGGAAAGAAAAATATCTGCAATATGCAAAAAAAAAAGTATTTTCTGCATGTTAGACTCCAAACACTTTAAAATTTTTAGTGCATCTAAATTATTAAGTTGGCGCTACTCAAACACTTGCTGCTTGCCACTTCAAACAACCGTTAAGTAACTAATCAAGAGTAAATGCGCATTCAACCGCAACTTTTGCCCCTTTTTTGTTTTTCATAGACCGTCTTAACAACCTTGGCACTTATGCTCACACACATGCAACAATATTATGCCTATGCACATACACTTATGCATACTTACATACCTTAATACATGAGCAGATTTTAATACACGCTCAACAAAAATCCAAACTCATCGCGACTTCTAAGGGTGGAAAAAAGTTGCTAAGCTCAATCGGAAATGAAGCAATCAATTCATACCCGCTTCGCTACTCAACAACACACATATACATGCACACTTAGAAAATGTATTGCAAGCTACAACATATGCATTATAAGTTTGAGTTGGCAAAATTTAGAAATGTATGCTTGAGTACACACATGTATGGTTGGTTACCTAACATACATACATCCACACAGATTATTGAAACTTTATGAAAGTGATTTGTACTTGCCCGTTGTGCAGTTTTGCCTTCTGCCACGCTAATCCTTAAGCGCTAAATAGAGGCAAAAATAAAAAACGTAGAACAAAAAAATGGAAATGGAAATGGAAATGTGAAATATTGCAAAAATTTTTAATGGCACACTCCAATCGAGACACTCAAGTACATCAAGTGGCACGAAGCGAAGTAAAATGCTCAACTCACTGGCTGCTTTCAGTAGCAACACGCCGAAGGGGAGAAGAGGCACTGTTGAATAGGCGCATTAAACCTTTTAGGCACTTGTAAGCAAATGCGATTTTATGATTTTGGAAATAAATCCGAGTGAATGCAATTAGAATTAGGTTATTGATTGTTTATTTGTGTGTTTGGTACAGCTTAAGTTTTCAAGCGATTGTTTGACTGTGTGAAGCTTTAATTGGAATTTCGACACGAGTTTGGTTTAATTCAAATCTTTGAAAAATATATCAATTTAATGTTACTTAATGGAATCTCAAATCAATTTATAATTAATTGAAATTTGCATAAAACAAAAAATTCAGAAATACATCAAATTCTAAAAAGGAAAATTAACACGTAGGTTCTACATGAACAGAATTTTCAGTCTGGCTTTTTTGTAGCCTCGAGGTAACAAAATTAATTACCGAAAAATTGTGGCCTTCTCAAGCTGCCTCAAGAAAAGCTGATATTGATGGATTTTCCTCGAATATTTTTAAGAATTGTTCAGCTTTCGCGCTTCAGCATGGTGTGTCTGGCAGATCAACTCTTTTTCTAAATTCTGCATGAATACTTTTGATTGATGAATGAACTTATACAGATTATTCTATCTACGCTGACTTCTACAAAGTCTTTGACAAAGTAAGTCACTAAATTTTGTTCTAAAAGTTATCTAGGTGCTAAGGGTTAATTTCACTGCACAAAAATGTTTTAGTCAAATTTGAATACATGTAATTTGCCGTGCACATTTTCCGTTTTGACTTATTTCTGGTGTTTAAGTTGAATTTAGATATTTGGTAATATAAAAAGGTTTATAGAGGAATTTTATGAAAAGTATTTTTGTGTACATTTTATACCGATATACTATTTTTCCCCTTTTCCAAAAAAGGAGAAAAAAAGTGACCCACATAGTAAGGAGTTGGAGCGTCAAAATACTCCTCAAAAACGTCTGCCGTTATGTTTTACTTTGAACTGCCGAATATATAAAATGTCTAAAATGTAAAAATACCATAATTTCCTGTGCCGATTTACCGTCAGAATGTGCATACTTTGGCCACCGCTAAAAAAAAATTGAGACGTAAACTTTCAAATCGGTATACGTAAATTTTTTCTCCCCTCTAACAGAATCCATTCAGTAGCTTTGTTATTCCGCCTTCCTTTAGGCAACTAATCGAGCAAAGCTCTTGAATCGACAACAACTAACTCGGAATGCGCTCAAGTACTCAATAATTGCAAAGATCCCTACAATCACTTCGACAGCACATTGTCAATATGTACTGGATTTTGGGACATAGTAGTATTTCACAAAAAAAGTGGGCGAATGCACTAAGTAAATGTAGATGTAGACTTGGAGAATCAACTCATTGCATACAAGCCTCTCTATGCCTCCTGTTTTTTGCAAGCATACGAAAACCGACAAATGCATTCTTGGATGGTGTTTGAAAAACTTTAAGTCGACTACGTTTCAGCAGAACTCTCGAACCCTCAGGCAGTATGCAAACCTTGGAGAATAAGACGCATACTTCAACACTTAAAGAGTTGTAGAGTATAACGCAGCTTTCGAAGGTGAATAAAGTTGATGACTTGCGCACCATGCCTCTTTAGACAACAACATCGAAATATTTTTCTCACACATGAGGAAATCGATAAACGATTTAGTTATTTCACAGAACGTCTGAATTAAAAAACTTTAAAAATTCACGGCTAGTCATTTAAAATTACACAAGTTCCATGCCTTGGGGTACCAAAAAACTCCTGAAGGAAAACAGATTTTGTGAATTGTTATATGCACTATTATCATCCCAAATTTCATCCCACTACCTTCATTACTCAAGGACATATGGAAGTTAAGGGTCTGTGATATAAGCTTTATAGTGGATGCTTTCCATTTCAATTCAACCGGGCTATTCGGGTCATGTTCTTCGATTTCGATGTAACTGAAATATGTTGCTCTCTGGTCAAAATAATGAGACACGTATTTTTTTTTTCGCCCGAAAAATTTTTTTTTCAAGAGTTATCGGCAATTTTGTTTTTCGGCTCAAACTGGATTTTTTTTAATTATATAAGAAAAATTTGTTTTTTAATTCCCATAACTTAGTCAAATATGAACCGATTTTAATAATTCTGGGTTCAAAATGATCGTAATTACTTACACGAGCGACTTCATATAGAAACAATTGCAAAAAAGTAGTTGAAAATTTTTTATTTAGCAAAAAATTGAAATTTTTTCAAAATTCAATATTTCAAAAAGTGTATTTTTTTTTTTTTTATAACTTTTTCCAAATCAAAAGGACATCTCAAACTTTAATTGAGCTGAATGCCTAGTAGCTAAAATGAGTTGTTTTTGAGTAATGAATTTTTGAGTAAAAACCCTGTTTCGCACTTTTTGTTCTTTGGAAAATAAAAAATTTGAAAAAAAATTTTTTCGGGAGAAAAAAAAAATACGTGTCTCATTATTTTGACCAGAGAGCAACATATTTGAGTTACATCGAAATCGAAGAACATGTCCCGAATAGCCCTTTTGCATTGAAATGGAAAGAATCTATATAAGAAAATTTTTTTTTAATTACTCATAACTTAGTCAAAAAAAAGCCGATTTGAACGATTTTGGGTTCAAAATAATCGTAATTACATACACGAGCGACTTCGTGCAGAAACAATTGCAAAAAAGTAGTTGAAAATTTTTTATTTTCCAAAGAACAAAAAGTGCGAAACAGGTTTTTTACTCAAAAATTCATTACTCAAAAACAACTCATTTTAGCTACTAGGCATTCAGCTCAATTAAAGTTTGAGATGTCCTTTTGATTTGGAAAAAGTTATAAAAAAAAAAAAATACACTTTTTGAAATATTGAATTTTGAAAAAATTCAATTTTTTTTCTTTTTTGCTAAATAAAAAATTTTCAACTACTTTTTTGCAATTGTTTCTATATGAAGTCGCTCGTGTAAGTAATTACGATCATTTTGAACCCAGAATTATTAAAATCGGTTCATTTTTGACTAAGTTATGGGCATTTAAAAAAATTTTTTTCTTATATAATTAAAAAAAATCGAGCTTGAGCCGAAAAACAAAATTGCCGATAACTCTTGAAAAAAAATTTTTTCGGGCGAAAAAAAAAATACGTGTCTCATTATTTTGACCAGAGAGCAACATATTTCAGTTACACCGAAATCGAAGAACATGACTCGAATAGCCCGGTTGAATAACTTTTTCCAAATCAAAAGGACATCTCAAACTTTAATTGAGCTGAATGCCTAGTAGCTAAAATGAGTTGTTTTTGAGTAATGAATTTTTGAGTAAAAAACCTGTTTCGCACTTTTTGTTCTTTGGAAAATAAAAAATTTGAAAAAAAATTTTTTCGGGAGAAAAAAAAAAATACGTGTCTCATTATTTTGACCAGAGAGCAACATATTTCAGTTACACCGAAATCGAAGAACATGACCCGAATAGCCCGGTTGAATTGAAATGGAAAGCATCAGTGGGATTTTTTTCGTCCCACATGATAAAAGCGGTATAACTTCGAAACTGTAGGTTAAATTTGCGTGTTTAATTTTTATAACAAAACGTCACGAATTGTTGTAAAGAATAAATTTTCAATAAGAATATACCTTTACAGCCATAGTCAAAATTTGTTCACAAAGCCTAAATTCACGCGCTTGCTTTAATGTGAAATATACTGTTGTTGTCTTTGAATTTGCACTAGTTATCTTTGCATGCTCTAAATATTTCCACAACAACAACATTTTTCAATACAATTGTTTAACAACAATAAACAAAGGCTTTCTACTAAATATTTTGAATACTTTCGTGCAAATACTTTTTACTATGGGTGTATATTTTTATACCATAATTGGCGCTTACACCTTTTATTTGGTGTTTGGTCGAGCTCCATCATTTTGTGTTTCATGAACAGAGACTCAAACCTGTACATTTCCGAATGGTAACCACGCACCAACCCATTCGCCTACGGCCGCCCGCCAATAAGGATAGTGGTTTGAAAAAAGGCCGTAAGGTACAGCAAGAAATAACGTTTTTTTATTATGTTATAAAGCACCGAAGAAAACCACACCGCGATCCACAGTACAATCAATGAATTCAGCGCTGCAACAACTATGGCAGGGTGAATGGCTTGCACATTCAAATTATTGAAAGCGCCTTTCACATCGAGAAGCTGTCATTTACTTACAAATTTCCATCATATTTATTCCTTCAAACAGCTGAGGCTTGCAGCATACATATACATAAACGTATGTATGGAAATATATGAAATACGGCACTCCAAGCGAAAAAATTGCATGCCACAAAACAATAAAAATTCAAAATAAAGTAGGATCTCAGCCGAATAGGCAAAATTCTCTGAATAAAAGTAAACAAATTACAAACAAAAGGCAAATTAAAATGCAAAACGTTATAAAGAAAAAACACCTTAACTCCTACATGAATTAGAAATAAGAACACTATTTATAGGCAGATTAGTAAATGAACCGCTATAAACAATTCAGGCAGGCTTATATGCATCCTTCATACAATATGTTCATGTGGTTGAATGTGTGTATGTATGTATATTCGTACGTACATATATCTATAGTGCGGCATATGGAATGCTTTCCCGCAGGTGCCTGTGTATCTCGCACTCTGGAGAGCCATTTAAGCAATTGTACGGCGAAAAAAAAGTTAGGTCACGCGCGTGCAAACGCTTCAGCATTATTTCTTTCAAATAATTTTATACATATACAAGTACTTGCTATACATATGTATTCAAATGTTCAAAAAACCTCCATCTTCTATTTTAAGTTGTTTAAATGCCACTTAACACATATTTGCACTTGTGCCATATATGCATGCATTTACAGGAGTATGAAGATATACGAGTATAGTCCCAGTCAACGTTTGAGAAGATGTCTTTCAGAGCGATATATCCACACGAAGCTAACAGAAGAATATTTGATAATTAATTCCTCAACTCTACATTTAAACAAACATTTCGCATTTTTTCTTTTATAAGAGCATTCGATGGATTTGAGTAGGCTGGAATATCATTAATGCTATCTTGAAATAAGCACAAGCACTGTGGCATGGGTGCCTATTACGCTTAAGAACTAAAAAGGAAGAACGTATTACCCATCATTAAATTGAACAACAGTGTCCTGGTACCCCATAAATCCCAGCTTGTGTCCGTTTGAGATGGAATTTTGCCGCAGTTTACACTGCTGGATAATTTCCTAGGAGGTGCTTCTTCTTCTTTATTGGCGCGATAACCGCTTACGCCATTTTGGCCGAGTTCAACAAAGCGCGCCAGTCGTTTCTTTCTCGTGCTAACCGGCGCCAATTGGACACACCAAGTGAAGCCAAGTCCTTTTCCACCTGATCTTTCCAACGCAGAGGAGGCCTTCCTCTAACTCTACTACCACCAGCTGGTACCGCATCGAATACTTTCAAAGCCGGAGCGTTTGTATCCATTCGGACGACATGACCCAGCCAACGAAGACGCTGGATCTTTATTCGCTGCGTTATGTCTATGTCGTCGTAAAGCTCATACAGCTCATCGTTCCATCGTCTGCGATATTCGCCGTTGCCAACGTGCAAAGGTCCAAAAATCTTACGCAGAATCTTTCTCTCGAACACTCCAAGCGTCGCTTCATCGGATGTTGTCATCGTCCACGCTTCTGCGTCATACGTTAGGACGGGCATGATCAAAGTCTTGTAGAGTGTTAGTTTTGTTCGTCGAGAGAGGACTTTACTGCTCAATTGCCTATTTAGTCCAAAGTAACACTTGTTGGCAAGAGAGATTCTACGTTGAATTTGAAGGCTGACATTGTTATCGCTGTTAATGCTGGTTCCTAAATAAACAAAGTCTTTTACCACCTCGAAATTATAACTGTCTACAGCGACGTGGGTTCCGATACGCGAGTGCGCCGACTGTTTGTTTGATGACAGGAGGTACTCGCATTGTCTTCGTTCACCACCAGACCAATTCGCTTTGCCTCTTTATCCAGTTTAGAGAAGGCAGAACTAACAGCACGGTTGTTAAGGCCGATGATGTCAATATCATCGGCATACATGAACAATTGTACGCTCTTATATAAAATTGTGCCTGAGCGATTAAGTTATGCGGCTCGAATGATCCTCTCCAACATCAAGTTAAAGAAGTCACACGACAGCGAGTCACCCTGTCTGAAACAGGTGTTTGATATCAAACGGCTCGGAGAGGTCCTTCCGAATTCTGACGGTGTTGCTGGTGTTGAGCAACGTCATCTTGCAAAGCCGTATTAGTTTTGCGGGTATACCAAATTCAGACATTGCGGCATACAGGAAACTCCTTTTCGTACTGTCGAATGCAGCTTTGAAATCGACGAAAAGATGGTGTGTGTCGATTCTCCTTTCGTGGGACTTTTCCAAGATTTGGCGTATTGTAAATATTTGGTCGATGGCAGACTTTCCAGGTTTAAAGCCACACTGATAAAGACCAATCAGTTGGTTGACAGTGGGCTTCAGCCTTTCACACAATACGCTCGCTTGAACCTTATAGGCGATATTTAGAAGACTAATCCCGCGGTAATTGACACAGATTGCAGGATCGCCCTTCTTATGGATTGGGCAGAGCACACTTAAATTCCAATCGGCAGGCATGCTTTCATCCGACCATATTTTGCATAGAAGCTGATGCATACACCTTACCAGCTCCTCGCCGCCATGTTTGAATAGCTCAGCCTGCAGTCCGCCGACGCCCGCGGCTTTGTTGTTCCTAGGAGGTGCTAGTGCCGTAAATATCTTAGTGCTTTTAAGACTCCCTGATAGTCACTGCAGACTCTTATCCAATATCGGCCGGCTCTTCTTACTTACCCCTCAGCTGAACTGAGTGTTATGTAAACTTTCGATTGAAAAAACACCGTCATAATGCTCAGTGAGTTAGAGAAACTGAAGTTTTCACAGCGTCATTCCCATTTTTTATTTTCGAATCGTTTGTGAAGAAATTTCTTAAAAAATTCTCCAGATCTCTTGAATGTTCTCTAAAAGGTAGACTGACCATCGCCTCCTGTCGTTCTTTCTGTAATATATATTTATGTATACCCAGAGGTAGCAAGCTTTTCGAAGCATTAAAAGCAGCTCCGGAAGTTCTCCTCATAGCGCACATAAAGTCCTCTGCAGCCTGCTCAGCACTGAAATCGTGGATTCAACTGTGATTTTGTCGCACCTGATTCTTCCGGGATCGAAAATGTTTGCTGGGACAGCGCAAGTTATGTGAAAATTGTAAGACTTTATTTGTAGCAAGTAGCTGCTTACCTACTGCTTTTTGAATATGTTCACCTGTAATTGTCTACAAGCATGAGAATGTATGTAAGTTGTCTGGTATAATAATAATAATAATCGTTAACACCGCTAATACGGCACCCTTTATTTGTTTGCAACGCCACTGTAGCTAATGTTGACAAGCATTTGCATATTTTACCCTGTGTGATTGTTTATGCAAAATAAACGAGTGCCTTAGAGGATTACATATTAAAGGATATTAAATCGTATACTTACAAATACAATACTATGGAATTAGAATGCGGAAAATTCCAAAAAAAAAAGTAAAAAGTAATTGTTTCATAATTTTTTCCCCTCATTTATTTTTCTTAGTTTTAAAAATAACGATTTCTAGCCAAAGAACAACAAACTGCGGAACTGACAGACTGTCAGTTGAGCTGATCAGCAAGGGGGAAAGGGTTGAAAAATATTCATGAAGCATATGGTCGGGCGGATATAAGTAGGTCAGCCGACTGGAAATTAAGTGTACTTTACATACTCTGCCCAATCCACAAGCGAAACGTATTATGAGTTACGTCACATCTCTTTTGTCAGATATCAATCGAATAAATTCGGTTCAGCTTCTCAAGCGCAGCTCATTTCCATTTGAACGGACACGTAAACTGACAAAATTGTCATACCTTTTAGGCCACTGGAATATTTACGGCCATGTTACCCTCGTGCTACTGCTTGATGCGCATTGTGATCTGGTGGTGTCACTCGGGCTATTGGGCTTGTTCAAGCCTTAATCAGTGTGGCAATATTGCGAAGCCTCCTGTTCGATGTAAAAATGCAACAACTTTCGCAAACGGAAGCCTTTCATGGCTGCGAAATTGTGAAAAGCCGGATAAAAGAATTTATGATAGAAGAAAATGATAAGCAAAATTAATATTTATTTTAGTTTATATAAAATTTGCGTAACTTATTGTGTTCACATGCGCATACTATTGCATAAATCATTATTTTCAATTAATTTTTCAGCGGAAAATTGAGTAAGGATTTCACAGAGCTGCTCGTCAAATGCCATCTTGACATGGAGCAGGAGTTTGCATCAGGAAGCTGTAAAACATTGCGGTCAATCCTGACGCACCCCAGTCAAAGGATTTATTGCCAAGAAAATTAAGGGGAAGATTATGTTACAATCCGGTGGAAATCCAAGTTTTCGAAATCGTGAAAATAGGTAAATGTGATAAGCTGATGGATTTCAATTTTAAAAAATTGCAAATTTCCTGGCAGTGGAAGCGCGCACATTTGTACTGTTTCACGGGAAGAAAGAGTAGAGCAGGGCTTTGAATCTTCAAATGTCTGCTACAAGTAAAATAATAAGAATATTTTCAGTTATACTTGTAAATACTTATAACTCAACTGATGTATTTAGGCTTCAAGCACATGGCACATTTTTTTTCTACTTCTTATAGCATATCGAATATTGCTCTTCAATCTTTTAAGGACCAGGTTGAATATGCCGCGTTTAGTGGGAGACAACAAGTGCTACTTTGGACTAAGTAGTCCTCACTCGACGAACAAAACTAACTCTTCATAAGGCTCTCATTATGTCCATCCTATCGTATGGCACAGAAGCCTGGACGATGGCAACATCCGATGAGGCGTCCCTTGGAGTGATTGATAGTCCGGGAGCCAGCGGTAATTTCGACTTCATCATTTCATGCCAACTGATTTTAATATTGAAGGCAGACGCCATCCAATGGATGACGAAACCAACCGTCAGCTGGTGCAGTAGCGGTGGGTACGTGCGTGGGATGCTGCAAAACGTGTCGAAAAAAAAATTTTAACAACTCATTTAATACCGGTTGAAAAATTTGTGCGTATTGTTGACATTTAATAGAATGAAAAGAAAAATAGTCAGCTGCGCCGTAGAGAGAGGAAAATACGTTAGCTGAACAGGCGAACTTGTAAAATAAATTAAAAAGTAAAACTACTTATGCCAATTGAAATTTGTTTACATAATTTTGGACTCATATGAAAATATAATAATGATGGTCAGCTTCGTTTATAGCGGTAGGAAGACCGTCAGCCGAAGCAAGAATGTATCATTGCGTTCAGCTGACGTATTTTACCCCCTCTACGGCGCAGCAGACTATTTTTTTTTTATTCTACTAAATGTCAACAATACACGAAAAAAATTTCAGCCGGTAGAAAATGTTGTGGTAGAAATTTTTTTTCGACACGTTTCGTACCCTCCCACAATCACACCCACCGCGGGTGCGCCAGCTAGTACATAGGGGCACACCGCAGGGCGGCGTCCTCTCGCCTCTCCTTTGGCTAGTAGCTGTGGATGAAGCTTTAACTCGCTTAAACAGGGGTGGGGTAAAGGTGGTAGCATATGCCGATGACTTGGTCCTGATGGTCTCAGGTCCCTTCCCATCAGTAATGGCTGAAATTTTGGAAGGTGCACTGGCTAACTCAGCAGATGGGCAAAACGGAGTTGATGCTATTCACCAGAAAATACAAGCCTCCACCTTTTAAGCTTCCTAGACTTAACAACCAGTGTCTTTCTCTTTCATCGAAAGTCAAGTATCTTGGTGTAATACTTGACCCCAAGCTCCACTGGAAGCTGCACATAGAAAATCGAGTTAAGAAGGCCAATATAGCCTTCTACGCCTGTAAATCTATGTTCGGCAAAAAATGGGGTCTCGAGCCACGTGTCGTACTTTGGATGTACAACTTAGTGGTTCTGCCAATTTTGACATACGGTTGCCTAGTTTGGTGGGTAGCTCTTCAGAAGGGCTACAACACCACTAAATTAGAGAGAGTCCAGAGAACTGCATGTGTGGGCATCACTGGTGCCTGTAGAAGATATCCCACCGCTGCGCTCAACGTTATTCTCCACTTAATTCCTGTGGATCTGCAGGTTAAATCTATTGCTGTTCAGAGTGCTATTAGGCTGAAGGAGATTGGCCTTTGGAGACAACTTCCTGTAGGACATAGTAGCATCTTGAAGCAGATCTCCCCTTCCTTCTCTGATATTCGCACCGACCTCTCCATCCGCAAACTGTGCTTTGAGGGTTGAGCTAGGGCTATCTTTCCGAGCAGGCAAGATTGGAAAGAGGGGAGAGTTGGTGCGGATATAGAGACTGTGGATGACTTGATGAAATTCTCCAGCCTAGATCCCTTTTCTCTCCTCCGCTACATCAACAGCACTGGATGGCTGCATCAAAACGGCACGTAAGTGCTACTTGTACTCTTGCCATCCTACCTACCTACCTACCTAAATGAATGTTTGCAATTTAATTATTTAACTTCATTTTTGTTCAGTTTTAGTAGTGACTTTGCAATCATATTTTCTTGACTTCCTGAATATATAAATAAATAAAATTAAACTCGTTTCAATTTACAATTCTCCGTTTTTATTTTTTGGTTTTTAATAACTTAATATTATATTTATAGTTTCGATATTTATTTATATCTATAAAATAAATTACAATATTTCTGATTAAATTGCGTGTTTAATTGTTTCAGTATTTCATTTTACAAAACCTGAATAACGTCCTGAGTTTTATTTTAACATAGGATACAAAAAACTATTTAAATATTTACACACGTTTTACTTTTAAACAGAAATATATTAGTTTTAAATTGGAAAAATTCATGCATATTTTATCAACTGAACAATTCGCATTAATATCATAAAAAGCAACTAAGTTTAATATTTATACCTGATTAAGCTACACGCGAAATTAAATCTAGCTGCGCTGGTAATGCTGGCAAACAATTTCTGTGAGGATATGCAAACACGAAAGAAGAGAAAGCATCTGTATGTTGAGTGTTATTTGCATTAAAAAAAAATAATTACTGCTAGTCCCAAATTTTAAATGCATCGCTGCCCATTTACAATAAGTTTTTATAAAATGTATAAAAAATATTATTACAACTGCTTTATTTTTATTTTTAGTTATGTATTTATTTCATAAACTATTTTATAGCACATATTACAGTTATGCGCAGCATATATGTATATTATAATTTTTTTTGTTTTAACTTTTACCGCATTTTTGTTCAAGTGTTTTTAACGGTCATCGGTCTTACATATGTATGTGTCCCACATACAAAAATGATCATAAATTAATTAAATCCAGGTGTATTACTTTCTATCTCGGCTTGTATTCCTGTAACGGGTTCTAATCGCTAATGGGGTTATCGCTGCATTCAAGAAGAAGAGGATTCTAGAAACTCGGAAAATTACTTATACATATATAATTGTAGTTGAAGCACTTTCAGATACAAATTTAATTTGACATAGGTAATGAGTTTGCGTTTAAAGAGCCTTAACTCAAATATGTATGTGATCGAAATTCAATGCATCCAAAAAAAAAATACCGAATCAATTAAAAAATAAGTAAGTCATTTTGGCTCACAATGAAAAAATACAAAATTAAGCAATAGAAAACGGAAAAGTACGATAGAAAACAAAGAGCCTGAGTTCTTGAAATGATAATACAAAACAGGAATATTGTTGGAGTGTTTTATTATGATCTGATAGATAATTTCATGGAATTTATTTTTTGAATATAAAATCCAACATATATCCTCGTGGGTAGGAGTTATTCCTTTTTCCATTAAATCTGGCTGGAATATTGAAATAAACCGATTCTTAACCGAGCTGTACGGCAAGTTGCGCCGTCTTATTGTAACTGAATGTCGTTGTTTAGCTGATAAATTTTCAAAATTTCAACTCCTTCCTCATTTCGAAAGAAATAAGAACCGATGATGCGTTCAGTCTTCTATGAACTTCGCGAACAGATTTTTTTTTTCGTTTTGGTCAAAGTGAATTTCCACAATTTGGCAGATAACGTTAAGGGTTTTATAGGTCAAAAAAATCAGTTTTTTTTTTTTTCGTTTTAAGCGATTCCTAATATATTTCAGAATATTCACACAAAGTTACAGAGCCTAATTCTTAATATTTCCGTAGATACAAAGCCAAAGGTAGGCGAGCGTTAGGTAGTTACGCTGTGACCGGACAGCTATAGTACAAACTTTATCTTCTTTTCTCGACTTTTCATTTTTATGATTTCTTTGAATTGGCGTACATCAATGAAACAAACTAATGAACCTTTTGAAATTAATCATAGCTTGTTCCCTTCAGTATTAAATTCTCTTCTATTTGGCCGCCGTAGCCGAATGGGTTGGTGCGTGATTACCATTCGGAATTCACCGAGAGGTCGTTGGTTCGAATCTCGGTGAAAGCAAAATTAATAAAAACATTTTTCTAATAGCGGTCGCCCCTCGGCAGGCAATGGCAAACCTCCGAGTGTATTTCTGCCATGAAAAAGCTCCTCATAAAAATATCTGCCGTTCGGAGTCGGCTTGAAACTGTAGGTCCCTCCATTTGTGGAACAACATCAACACGCACACCACAAATAGGAGGAGGAGCTCGGCAAAACACCTAACAGAAGTGTACGCGCCAATTATTTTATTTTTTTTTTTTATTTGAACTAACAAAATAGATAAAAAAAAAAATTCAAAATTTTTGAAGTGATTTTTTTTTTATAGAAAGGCATTTTTTTCTTTAAAACCTCCAAAAAGTTGAAATTTTGGAATTTCTCTCAGTTTTCTTAGTTCATCTAGAATAAAAAATCATGATAATTAGAAATCCATTTGAATTTTTTGCTTTAGATAATAATTACGAGCTGTATCTTGTACGCCAGTTGAAAACTCCAGCGTTGCATCGCTCTACTAATTTCTATGTTAAACATTTTTTTCAACTTATTTTAACCAGTACAAACATTTTTTATACTTTTTAAATGTTCATTAAAAGATAGAAAGAACTTTGCAGTGCTAAATTAATTTTTTCCCTAAAAAAAAAAATCGCAAAGAGATGCAATTTTTAGACCTCATAAACCAGGCTTGCCCCTTAAACGATTCTTCAAGACTTGCCAAGCCTTACTGAACAGAAATGTCGACACAGTTTGCATTCTCAGCTGTCAAATCATAGTTATCGATATCGATAGTTCTCATGCAGCTAAAAAAACACACGATATTTTCAGCGAAAATTATGCATTGGGGGTCCTCGAAGTCACAGATTTGTAATGTATTGGCAAAATAAATAAATTATAAATATTTGATATTTTGTGCTTTTTTTTGGAGATGGTTAACAGATCAGTTTAAAATGTTTACATAACCTTTCTAAATAAATATACAACCAAATTCATAAAAAGTGAAAAAAAAATAAAATATAATGTTTTTTAAATAAAACTCACATGAAAATGTCGTTATATAAGACATTTGAAAACATTTGTTTTTTTTTTTTAATTAGAAAAGTCCAATATTTTTAGGCTGCAATTATTGGAAGTTTTTTTTTGCCGAAAACTATTTTCATTCAAAAATTAAGTCTTTGAATCACTATTTTGTTTAAAAGTCAATTTTTGTCAATATAAATTTTTTTTAAACAACCATTTTGTTATATACATTTTTCCGTTTTAATGACTTTGGGACTTTCTTTTTATTTTCTTTAAATATTTCACATTAATGCAAAAATTTGTATCAAATGTCCATACTGTTTAAGAAGTTACAATTTTATTATTATTATTATTTTTTTTTTTTTTGCTGTTATTAAAGAAAAAACTTCAATTCTGACTTATGCTTCACCTATGCTAATCCTATACTGTAACTTAAAAAATGCGGCATGAGATTTTTTTTCTATTCTGTTTTTGCAGATACCTAATGCCGAGTACTTTGCGAAAACCTCTCACTTGCAGGTGTTTTAAAAATCAATATTTGAAGAAAAAAATAAGAAATTACAAATTAAGAAATTATTTATTGTACACCACTACTAGATATACGTGGGCCGCCTCTGTCGTAATGAAAAGTACTTTTGATTAAATAAAAGTCCTTCAAATCTAACCTAACCTACTTATTTTATTTTGTGAACCCCAATAAAGGCAACATAGCCTTACAAATTAAATGTATTTGTAGGAAAAAATCTTCAAATAGTATACAAGTCATTAACAATTTATTTTAATATATTTAATTGTATACAAATCACATTTAAATAAATTTCTCAAACTTCTACTCCGATTTTTACGTAGTAACTCTATATTCAGGTTTTACATGTTCGGGCTTTTTATGCTCATCCTGATATTCATACACAAAGTACTTACAAATATTTTATTTTAATTTGAAACTACATATCAACTTAATATTAATTTCTGCTTTCTTCAGTTCAAGGAAAATAAATACTCATATCCCATTCTCTTTTTAAGATAATCAATTTTTTTTTCTAAAAACTCGGCAGTGAGACTTTCGTAGAAGTTCACATAAAGTAATATTTTCCACAACTCATATTATTTTATGTGCACCTTGGTTCCGCACTGAAAAAATTATCAAACAAAGAGTACAAAAAATTGTTGATATATAAATATAGGTTTTTTAATATAATTGTGAGAAAAATAAACTAAAACTATTTTAATATATGCAAATAAAACAAAAAGAATTCCAATTCAAAATTAGATTAACAAAATGCTGCTACAGTTTCGTTAACCAAAGTCAGCTCTGCAAAAAGTGATGGTAAATATGTTTCATTTATTTAATTTGTTGTTATTTTTTTTCTTATACATATAAACGAATCAAAGAGAAACAAGAGAAACAAAAATTGAACACAGTTACACATAAAAGAAAAAAAGTTAAATTAATTTTATAATACACGTCTAACATACTCACGTCTAACATACTCATATAAATAATTAAATTAATATCTTGACAAAACATGAGTAGAAGCCAAGAGATGCAAAGGCTAATTCAATTTGTTTATCCATTCATGTTTGTTGTTGTTGTAACAGCATAAAAATGTTCCAAGCATGTTTGGGAATAGCTGCTGAGCTAACAGTCTTTGGCCGGATAAAGTTTCATACCGGTAATATAGAGCCCACTATCGTGGCAACTAATTAGTAGTTGCGCTTTGACCTCACTGCCGCAAAATATTAACCGATTTTCTGCAAATTACGACATGATCTACTCGAATAAAGCAAATGTGAGTAAACAAATTGTGTTATTAAAAAATATATATGACCTGCATGCAAGTAATATGCCTAATGTTAAGTTAATGTCAGTCAAATAAGTTATAAAAATTTAAAAAAAAGAATTCTAAAGTAAAATTAAATGAAATGAATGCGCGACAACTTTAAAAATATTTAAATTAAATTATATGCTAGTAGCCTATAAATAACGACGATTTACACGCTGCTGTGGTGACATCAATATCGAATCGCCATAAACTTGTGTATCAATTCCAGACGATAAAGTACTTGGACTAATGGGACTCTTGCGCTGACCTGCAATAAGAAGACAAAAGGCATGTAAAAAAGTAGAAATGTGTAAGTATGTGGATGTGTTTATAAATAAAATATGAAAATCAAAAAATAGTTTGTCCGCATTTTTATAAAACTTTAGTTGCTAAAAGTTTAAAATAGCAAAACTTACTGTAATAAGGCGACAGATTGGGATAGATGAGATTGCCTGGACTGCCTCCTTGTGATGTTGGTGTTGTCGGTGTGCTGGAGGTGCGCGACTTGTTTTTAATAGAAGTGGAGAAGACTGGAAAATAAGAGAGAAAATAATTGTTAGTAAAAATTTAACTTTTTGTGTGTATGTGTCTTTAAGTAGAGGAGTGGAACCAACAGCGCTAACAGTACAATTTTTAATACATAAATAAATTAAGCTAATAAAAATATGACAAATAACAAATGTGGATAAGCATCGAAAAAATAGCTGATTCTTCTTAAAAATTAAAAAAAAAAAAGTTTACAAAAATCATATTTGTTCGGTATACTTCTGGTTTATTCGAAAGAGTTTACATTTCTCTTATTGGAACCAGATTTCATTCATGTGGCTGTCTCGGTAAAATACCAAAATGAAGAAAAAAATATCTGGAGTTCGGAGTCGGCTTGAAGTTGTAGGTCCCTCCATTTTGTGGAACAACTTCAAGACGCACACCACAAATAGGAGGAGGAGCACGGTCAAACAGATAGAGCAGATCGCCTCCGCGTGGTGCACCCTGGATAGCGCCAAATGATCTGCGGCCTGAACGGCCTTTTCCGACAACCGAACGGTGACGACCCCTGCTTTCGTCTTTGGACCTTCTCTAGTTTCTATACGATTTGGAATTTTCTTGAACCTGTGCTGGTGGTTGCGGCATTCTGCCACCTGAGTATGTTAGGGTGAAACTTAACAGAAATGGCTGGTGGGCTAATGCCGTAACCGCCCCCGTCCCGTTAAAACCCTGGCAGGCCTCGGAGTACGTTCCAAACCCGTCGTCATTTGGTTGGCGGTGTAGGTGCGGTTGAGAGGACTCCCGTCTTTGCGTCCGGTCTGGCTCTGAACGCATGCCTCATGAGGGCATGCGTCAACCCTCGCATGGCCTCCCTGCTGCGGCATAGACAACCATGGGACCTCTAAGGGACGACTACACTTCTACGGGCTTTGGATAGCGGCTTCGAGTGGGGACCCAATTAACATAAACATGAACACCAACGCAACAAACACAACAAAACAAACAACAAAACAGACGACAAAAACCTTGGATGGCAGCGGGAACTCGGAACCGAGCCCCAAAACCATCTCTCGTAGGACAGGAGGGGCGAAATCGCCTCCCCGTAAATTCTCCCGGGGTCTTACCCTGAGGGCTGAAGTTCCCAGTGGCAGCAAAATGTCGGAAGCGACTAGCAGAGCAGAACAAGAGGGGGACCCTGAGGGGAAGTCGGAACCGACTTCCAGCAAGAATGTGGGGGTCACAAGCGGGAACCCGCTTACGGTAGGTAGGAGGCTGCAGGCGGAACCGACTGCGTCTCCTAATCTAGCAGTACTGGACGGGGTGGCCAGTACCAGCAAGGGGTCCTCCATCAGTTTTCCGGGGGCTTCGGGGTTGCCTCTTCGGGGACCCCCTGTTAAGCCTACACGGCAGAGAGGGCAAAGCAAGCGGTCCTTCTCCGACCTCCGTCTCGCGACCAAAATCCTGGAGCGCTACGGCGACCAAAATGCTTCTCAGCTATCTGAGAAACATTCCCAGACGCTTGAGTGGGCCAGGAAGGTTCTACGGAGGGCGGAAGAGGACAGAGGAAAGGGTGTGAGTGCGCCACAAGGGGATTCGGGGGTAAAAAGACAACGATCCCAGGAGGAGGATGTCTCCCTCGAAAAGAGACCCAGGACTGACGGCGGCATACCCAAATCATTTAGCGAAGTCGCTAAACAGGCAGGCCGTATCACTCTTGGAGTCATGGACAGCGCTAGAGAGGACGGCGCCATCTCAAGGGAGGAGTGGAAGAGAGTAGCGTCCGCCATCTCCGCTGTCTTTATGAGGGTAGTAAGGGAAAACCCTGGACCCCCCCCCTGCTGTGAGAGTGCCGGATGGCACTACGGCATGTTCAAAAGAGTTCTTTGCGCTGACGAACGGTCGGCTAATATGTACAGGGCGGCAGTGGCCTTGGTGGGAGAGGTATGGAAGGGAGCCAAGCTCGGCCCTCTCGCTGAAACAAAAGGGGTTATAAGCTATGGTTTCGAAAAGGTAGTCCTTAAGGTCTACCAAAGCGATGCCAGAGCGGATGCCTCTGCTCTTCCGGAGGTGCGGGAGGAAGAAGGGCCCACAGTTGAGGAAGCTCCTGTGGACATGGAGATAGACTCCGTCACGTCGGAGGTTGACAGTGCTGGTGACGCTCCCTCACGACCAGGGTCCGTTATTAGCATAGGGTCATTCTTCGACAGGGCGGAGGAGGAGAGGCTTCTGGCCTCGGAAAGTGAGGACACCGACCTTGGGATGCTGGAGAGGATTATCGAAGATGATTATTCTTCAGATAAATCTTCAGCATTCTAAGGCGGCGTCCGCCAATCTACTGCTCCATCTTGAACAAGGTGGAGTTGACATAGTTCTGATCCAGGAACCGTGGCTGAGCAGCAGCGGCATTTCTGGACTCAGGACGAAAAGATATAAACTGGTGGCGCATAGCGGATTAGGTAAACCAAGATCTTGTATGCTCATCAGGAAGGAACTTAATGCATTTATTTTGCCTAATTTTAGCAATGAAGACATTGTGACTGTGAGCCTAGAGGGCCCTGCGGGGAAGCTATGGCTAATGTCGGCCTATATGCCGCATGAGGACGAGGTGGAGCCACCTCCGATGATGCTGAGGGAAGCCGTGGCAGAAGCGAGACGCAGGAAAACCGGCGTTATTGTAGGGACGGATGCAAACTCCCACCATACCTGTTGGGGAAGTTCCAACATAAATGCAAGAGGTGAGTCACTTTTTGATTTTATTTTAAACGAAGACTTGTTTATTTGCAACAGGGATAAGGACCCCACTTTCATTACCGCAACCAGGGAGGAGGTGCTGGATCTTACTCTGGCCTCCTCCTCACTGTTAAACCGAATTTCCGACTGGAGGGTGCTTAACACCCACTCCTTCTCGGATCACAGGTATATTCAATTCTCTCTCACTGATAATCGTCCAAAAAGACCCTCCTACAGGAATCTGAGGAGAACGGACTGGGATACTTACGGCAGGAATCTGCTAAACCTTCTCCCCGAAGCACCCAGGGAAAACTTAGATCTCTCGGAGGGAGCGATCGATGATCTGGTGGAGATCTTCACCTCAGCTTGTAATAAGGCTCTTGAAAGCTCATGTCCACTTAGAACGCTCCCTAAGAAGGAGAAACCACCTTGGTGGACAGCAGAGCTCTCTGAGCTTAGGGCCTCGTGCAGGCGCCTCTTTAATAGGGCTAAAAGAATTAAGTCTCCCTCAGGATGGGAACTGTATAAAGTAGGACTCGGAATCTACAAGTCCGAAATTAGGAGGGCCAAGAGGGACTCTTGGAGGAACTTCTGTGGAAGCGTGGAGGGCTGTCATGAGTCTTCAAGATTCAGACGAATACTCACGAGGAACTCGGCTCCCTTGGGATACCTGAGGGATGAATCGGGACGATGGGCGATGAGCGGCGAGGAATCACTAAAAATGCTTCTCGACGCTCATTTTCCGACGAATCCGGTATCCAGCAGCACCAGCTTAGGAAGTACACCAATGTGTCTTCAGAACCGGGGCTGGCTGCTGGATGAGCACCGCTTGGCTTGGGCCATTGGATCCTTCGGGCCCTTCAAGTCACCTGGTCCTGATGGCATCATACCTGCCCAACTACAGAAATCTGTAGGGGTATCATGCCGCTGGCTGAGCCCTATCTATGCGAGCTGCATAGCCAGGGGCTATATACCGGGATCTTGGAGGGCTGTGAGGGTTGTGTTCATACCCAAGGCTGGCAAGAGCTCACATGTCTCCCCTAAGGACTTTAGGCCAATCAGTCTCTCATCTTTCTTGCTGAAAACCCTTGAGAGGTTGATTGACCTACACATAAGAAGCGGAATTCCTCGGGGGCGTTTGTCGCACACCCAACATGCTTACTGTAAGGGCAGATCAGTGGAATCTGCTCTGCACACAATTGTTAAAGATATTGAGGAATCTCTATATCAGAAAGAACTCGCAGTTGGCGCCTTCCTCGACATCGAGGGGGCTTTTAATAACGTCCTCCCGGAGGCAATCACGAAAGCTCTGGGTAGGCTGGGGGTCGGAGCCGACCTTTCCAGATTTATCTACAGAATGCTCAGCGACAGAACGGTCGTGGCAGAGTGGGGCGGCGTCTCTCTCCGCCGGCAGGTGAGCAGAGGCACGCCACAAGGCGGGGTTCTCTCACCATTCCTCTGGATCATTGTTATCAATGACTTGCTGGAGGAGCTGATGAGGAGGGGCTGTAGGGTGATTGCCTACGCGGATGATGTGGCATTAATTGTTAGAGGAAAGTTTATAGATACCCTGTATGATTTAATGCAGGGATATTTGAACGTAGTTGTTCGATGGGCAGCAGATTGCGGCTTATCAGTGAATCCTCGTAAGACGGAGCTCGTCCTTTTCACGAGGAAATACAAAATACCCAGAGCTCAGCTCCCCTCGATGGGGGGCGCTCCGCTGGTGCTTTCTGACAAGGTGAAGTACCTAGGTCTAATCCTTGACAGTAAGCTGACGTGGAAGCCCAACATTGAGGAGAGAGTAAGGAAGGCAACAATCGCCTTGTATGGGTGCAAAGGCGCAATTGGCAAAAGGTGGGGCCTCTCGCCCAGAGTTGTATTCTGGCTCTATAATACCATAATAAAGCCAATTCTGTTATATGGAGTCACTGTCTGGTGGAACTCACTAGAGAGAACGACATCAGTCAAAAAGCTAGAGAGAGTCCAGAGGTCTGCACTCATTGGAATCAGTGGGGCGCTTCGAACTACTCCTACTCTGGCGCTTAACGTAATGTTAAACGTGGTACCTATAGACATCGCAGGCAGAACTGCCGCTGCTCGTACCGCAATCAGACTGAGGGGCTTGGGCTATAAGCTCAACCTCACATATGGGCACTCAAGCATCCTCAGAAACTTTGAGTTCATCCCCTCGTCGACGGACCAGTGTGTGCCTTCGCTAAGTCCAAGTGGAAGTTTCTCCACCCATATTCCACCAAGGGAGGAGTGGACCGGGGGCAACACCTGGGGACAGGGCCTCGTTAACCTGTTCACGGATGGCTCGAAGTTGGACGGTAGGGTTGGAGGAGGAGTATTCTGCAAAGAGCTCCCCATCAAACTCAAATTCAGGCTACCGGATCACTGCAGTGTGTTCCAAGCAGAGGTGGCCGCAATTAAAGAAGCAGCTGACTGGTTACTTACTTGCGTAACAACTGTTAAGAGGGTAAATATTTACTCCGATAGCCAAGCGGCCATCAAGGCCCTAGGCTCTATTATGGTGCATTCGAAGCTGGTCAGGGAATGCCTGGTCTCACTCTCGATTGCATCAGAATTCTTCGACATAAAGATAATTTGGGTACCTGGTCACAGTGACATTGCAGGAAACTGCGAAGCCGACGAGCTGGCCAGACAGGGGACCTGTGAGGCAATGTGCCCGCGAAAGGAGAGGATCGGGATCCCCTTGACAACCTGCGCTCTACTCCTGGAAGGCTGGGCTATGCACCAACTCAGCGAACGCTGGGCAAGTACACGAACGTGTAGGGTCGCGAAGTCCTTCTGGCCACGTTTGGATAGGAGGCGTTCGAGGGATATCCTGGGAATGACAAAATGTCATCTCTCAAATTTCGTGGGCATCATCACGGGGCACTGTCCGCGAGGTACACATGCCGTGAGACTCGGAATCACTTCGAGTCCTTTTTGCGACAGCTGCATGGAGGATGAGGTGGAATCATCTCAGCATATGCTCCTTAGCTGCCCTGCCTTTGCGGGACTAAGATTCAAGTATCTTGGTTCTCATTTCTTTTCTGCGCCTGCTGATATAGCAGGTGTTAATAACAAAAATCTGATGAACTACATCAGCAGCATAATGAGGTTAACACAACCGCGGACTAGTCACCGTTCGTAGTCCACAATCACTCACCACTCCCCCCATCCCTTCCCTTCCTCCCCCTTCTCTGTCCTCAAATGGTATCACAAAGGACGAACCAAACTATTTCGTCCAAGTGGGCCCTACTCTCTGGGCAACCATTATAACCTAACCTAACGGTCAAACACCCAAAAAGGGTGTACGCGCCAAATATATGTATGTATATATATCTATATAAAATACTTAAATTAGTTGAGATAATGACCCTCGCAAACTTAAATTTAATTTTGCTTTTTCATATGAACTTTTGAAAACTTTTCAATTTAAGACAGAACATCATCAAACGGCATGCCCATTATCGGCAATTTAAACATTTTGGCGTTGCAAAATTTCAGCTTCGGCGGTATTTTCTTTTATTGCCTAATTTATAGCATTTTTCAAGCTTTCAACGGCTTGGAAGTGCCATAAAAAATAATCAGCATGTATATGTAAATTAATTTGCTGAAATGTTAGTAAATTAATCAGGAAACTTTTTTAACTTCTTTACCCTAATGCCAACGACATGAGAGATGGTCACAGAAGCGTAGAAGTCAAATTTTGTTGACGCGATTTTTCGACTGTCACACATACATCTACCTACATATATTTACTTATATAATAAAAAATCGTGGAGAAGTAAAATGGAAAATGGAATGAAATAGAAAACAAGAAACTCATTTCCAAAATATGTTAAAGAGCAATTACGATCTTAATTGCAAAATATGTGCGCCCATAAACTTTATAAAGTTTTTTATCAATAAAAAAAAATTTAAATTAGATCAAAAATAAAGGGTACACAAAACGAGCAACAGCAAAGAACAAAGCATTATGATAAAAAAAATAAAAAAAAAATATTTAAGTATGTAAAAAATCCTTTCACAACATAGCAACCAAATAAATCCATGGTGAATGAGCCTATGAGTAGCAGTGCTACCCACCAGAGCAGAGGATAAACATGCCGCTGCTGCTGCTGCTGCTGCCGTTGCCACCATTGCCAATGTGTGCAAGCGCCTGCAACGATTCGCCAAAAAGGGTTCAAGTAATTATGAAAACATTGCAAGCATTTTTGGCAGTTGGCAGAAGAGGAGAAAAAGAAAAGTAAAGAGGAAAAAGTGCTCGAAAATACTTTCGAGATTCTTCTGCTACGCCAACGTCACTGCCACATCCTTGCTGCGAGCCAGGCGACAACGGATGCGACTCGTATCGTCGTTAGCATAGCTGTATCCGGCGTGAGGGTCAGGTCAGCCTCTAGGCTTCACTACTTAGTGTAATGGTGTAAGCGCACACAATGAAAAACGCTTACAAGTGCGGGAATATCAAATAGAGAAGGTGTGCAGTTGCAGGGCGCAGTAGTAGGCAAGCAGAAGTGTGTGTGTCCCAAACACGAATCTGTGACCCAGAAAATATGCAGGGCAAACAAAAAATAATTAGGTTAATTTTTTTCCAATTGAGGCAATGAAAACATAACGCGAGTAAAAGTAGATTAAGTTATAGCACCAAGGCAGCGGCAGCAGCAGCAGCAGCAGCAACAGCAATAACAATATGAGAACATACTGAAACAGATACGAACATAAAAGTTAAACAGGGGCAGAACGGCGACATTTGGCAGTCCAAAATCAGAGGTAAAAATTTTATTTAATTAAAACACACAACAAAAGGGTACTATGGTTAAACATAAAGCAAAAGCTATAAAATAATCAAAAGCAGATAGCAAACTCATTCACCTAAGAAATTATGCTGAACTGAATGCGAACGAGCGAGTGATCCACTCCAAGTGGCAAGCAAAGTCAAGCAGCGCCAGTTGACTTAGCAGAGAGGCATTCAGCTAGGCCGCTAGTCGTGTGCTTGTTGTCATTTAGCTGTGGAAAACTTAAACACGCTCTAATACGCAACTAAAGGTGATTTTTTAAGAGCTTTAGGAAAGTTTTGCAAAACAACACATGCAAAATTCACAAAAATGCATGAAATTTTTATTAAAATCGATAGTACACTCCATATAATTTAATGTTTGAAGATTATTTCATGCAAATGTTGACCGCGACTGCACTTTAAATGGTCCCTCCGCTTAGTCCAATTTTGGCATACTCTTTCCAATGTTTTGGCCGGTATCTCACATATAAATGCTTTAATGTTGTCTTCCAATGCGTTAATTGAAGCAGGCTTGACTGAATAGACATGAGCTTTAACATAGCCCCACAAAAAATAATCTAAAGGCGTTATATCGCACGATCTGGGTGGCCAATTGACAGGTCCCGAACGTGAAATAAAATGTTCACCGAACTCGCCTCGCAACAAGTCCATTGTTTTGCGTGCTGTGTGGCATGTGGCACCGTCTTGCTGAAACCACATGTCAAGCTCAGGCATTTTGGGCAAAAATAAATTGGATATCATTTTACGGTAGCGCTCACCATTCACAGTTATGTTACGATTCGCAGCATCTTTGAAGAAGTACGGTCCAATGATACCTCCAGCCTATAAACCGCATCAAACTGTGACCTTTTCTTGATACATTGGTAGCTCTTGCAATTCTTCTGGCTGATCTTCACTCCACAATCGACAATTCTGCTTATTTCCGTACCCATTGATCCAAAAATGAGCTTCGTCGCTGCACACAATTATTCGATAAAAAAAGTGGATCTTCGGCCAACTCTCCAAGAGCCCATTCACCAAAAATTCTGCGTTGCGGTAGGTCGTACGGCTTCAATTCTTGCACCAGCTGCATTTTGAAAGGCTTCACACCTAAATCCTTTCGCCAAATTTTCTACGTTGTTGAGTAACAGAGGCCCAACTCCTGCGAACGGCGACGAATCGATTATTGATGGTCATCATCAAGACTGGGCGATACAGCTGCGATATTTTCTTCAGTTCGCACTCTACGTAAGCGCGTTGGTGGTTTGATGTCCAATAATGTAAATTTGGTTCTAAATTTAGTCACAATAGCTCGAATAGCCGCTTCAGTCGGCCGATTAAACTGACCATAAAATGGAAGAAGCGCATTTTTATAATAAAATTCAATGATTTGCAAGCGTTGTTCATTTGTAAGACGATTCATGGTTAAATTATAGACCAAACTGAAGATGTTTGACAGTGAAACAAATCACGAAACGTGCGTCAGCTGTTTAAACCAACTGTTTAAAAAGATACTAGCTAAAAAATCACCCGTTATGTGCGTTCTCAGCTGTTGTACTTAATATTAGTGACGTTTTCGTTTTTCTTTTTAAATACTCGAACTCATTCACTGCTAAAACACAGAGCGCCTATACTTGCGAGAAGCACAAATTAACTTTATCAAACCGTCGAGTGCAAAAGTGCAGCCCCATGAAGTGGAATGTGACAGTAAAATTCCTATTTCAATTTAGTCAAGTTACTTTTTAGGTCAATTTTAGCGAAATTAGGTTTTCGAGGAAGACAAAAGGCGGGAAAAATTAAATAGATAGCGAGCGAAATTGCGCTCAAGTTTGTACGAAACAAAAACAAAACGAAAAACAGAAAAATCTGCTATGCTTGGTTCTTCACAAGTTAAAAAAAAAATAAATAAAAAAAAATAAGAATGGAAAAACAACGAAATTTTTCTACTTTCTTATTTTTTTGTTGAGATATCAGCCATCAGTTTAATTAATCACATTTTAAATATTTCGTAGTGCAGTAAACAAATAGCAGTTCATTATCACCGCAACTACAACTTTGGAAATTTTGCAGAGCACAGCTAAGCACTTGAGTACTAATTCAAAGTATTTTTGAAATCGTGCTTTCAAAGGTATTTAACTTACTATGAGCGTCAAAAGGCTGAGAAGTTTAAAAATTCGAGCATCTACTTTGTACAGAAGAAACGGAGTGACACTTCAGGGGTAAAAATTGTCGATATATCGTAGTTACTTCAAACTTGCTCATTGTTATACTAAAATTCAATGGGCTATAAATCTGCATAACCAGAAAAAATTTTAAATAAGTTAAAAGTTTTGAACAAAATTTTAAAAAATGTTTCACAATGTTTGAAACTATGCGTTATATGGTTTTTGTTGTAGTATATATGAATATAGTTCATATAAAAAAACTGGTGTGTTTATAATTTTGCAGCGGGCTCTGTATGAGAATAAATCGTTGGTGTTTAAATTAATAGCAGTTAGGGCAAGTATGCCGTGGTGCTCCAGTGATTGTTGGCTGCGTTTTTGAGTGAGCTCGTGGAATAATCTCGAAATTGCTGTTGCCAGCACCACAGCTCAGATTGGTTTTAGTAGCAGAACCTTGTACACCAAGCGTAGCGGCAAATAAGAATTAATCAGTCAGTGAAGCCCAGACGGACCTCAAGGTAAGTGACTATTTATTTGTCTTCATTTTTTCAACAGTTTATATTTTTATATTCTTACTTTTCTTATAAAGCCTAGTTCATATTAAAACTTTCAGATGAATTATAAAAATTCGGTAAATTTTCCTAAGAGTAAGAGTTTTTAGAAAAATTCTGTGTATGCAATTCTATAGCCCACTAAATTAACAAGAAGTATAAAAAGGCGCAAGTTTTGACAATTTTTTTCGCTGTGGTACTGCACGTTTTCTCTTTATAACGAATGCGAGAAGTTATGTAATTATCGCAAAAGTGCCACCAAAAAGCCCACTATAAAAATATCAAAAAAAAATCCTTTTGTTTTTGCTTAAGATATACACTAATTTCTTAATACATAATTACATAATAACAGTGTTTTGGTGAGAAAAAGTTTTAAATACTTTTTTGAATTTTAACGCGACTCCTCTTAGTCAGTTGCGAAGAAGTGAAAAGACCCCTAAAGTAATATTAATTTTTCCCCCATACAAGGGCTAGTAACAAAGTCCCATTTCAAAATTTGTTGATTTGTATTGACTATTCAGAATTTTATTCACCATTCTTACTCTTTCCAGTTACTTCCATGCAGCTCAACGCCTTCTTCAGCTGCCTTACACTGAAGTGTAAAATAACAGTGTTTATTTGCACGCCGATTTTGCAACACTTGTGGGTTTTATTAATTAAAATCTAATTTGTTATAATTACTTCGTAGCAAAATACTAAGCCAGTGTATCAACTACTCTTACCAAGGAAGCTGTTTCGTAATCCCTTTAGACTATAATTTCGAAATGCTTCCACTGAAGCGATGCTGCAGAATAGAACGTATAACTCATCCACCTCATTCGCCTATTCAGTCAGTAAATTACACAAATACCATTTTCCAAGATACAATGGCAATAACCAACTGCCTCTGCTTCTGCAACATCAAACAAAATCTAATTCAAAGTTTGCCAATGGCTCACCTGCGGAAATCGGTGCAAATAGATTTTACAAAATTAGCAGCGCCAACCACCAGCCAATTAGACGAGCAACAGCAACAACAACAACAACACCAATCAAGTGAAGCAACAAGCAAATGTACAACAAAAACAATGACGAAAGGAATTAGCAGGCAAACTTAAGCCGACTGTCCGAATGTTGAATTGACTGAGTAGCTGACGAAGTGGTCAGGAGGTTTATAGCCGCTGACTCTTGCAGATATCTATGAATGAGGTTGGTGCTCTACTAAATTGAGTGTGACATTGGTAGTTGAGACAATGCCGCAAACCAATAACGACTATAAGAGCAAGATAGTAGGACTTGTTGGTCGTGTGGCATGTGGGAGGAAAATAGAGCTGCAATTGGATGTGTGTGTGTGTGTCATTGTAAGAGAATGTTTATAGCAGCTAATCAGTGGTAGTTGAAGACAGGCAGCAACTTTGAGGTACGTGGTGCCACTCCTGAATAAAGCACTCAAACCAGGTAAGAAAAGTGAGGAAGATTATAGCAGTGAACTAGTTGACTGCACACATTAAATATTAAAATGTGTAACTATCCGAAAACTGAGTACTTATACAGAGCCGAGAAGAGACGCTAAAACAATGCAAGGGTCACGGAAATGCTAACCAAATTTAAGAAAATAGTCGATAACTCTTCCTAACTTTTCTAGCGGTGTACCAACCAACGTAAGGAAATCAAGATCCTTAAGCTGGTTAAGGTGAATTTGATTGTGAAATATCGTCCCAACTTCAGTTCACACCCGAATTTATACTCAATTGCAGTGACAAAATATAAAAGTTGCAGCAAACAGCAGTTGGAATCGATAACTTAGGCAGCGACAGCGTGTGAATGGAGGTCAGATACATACATAACGTACAGCGCCTATAAGCATGCTTCTGCTGACACAATTTGGCATAATTTTCGGGCAATTAGCATGCTGGTGACGTTGTGAAAATAGGCAAGCTTCCAGCATGAATGCAAAGTAGTAGACTTTGCAAGAGAGAGGGTCAGGTAAAGAGGCAGCGACAAAGGGTTTCAATGCAAACAAACATCCGCACTCGGTGAATAACAAAGCAAGACGTCCTCTGCAGCTGCGGGTAAAACTGTAAAGCTGTCGCTGCCTAATTGTTTATAAGGTTACAAGAATTAAAATCAGCGTTCAGAATAGCTCAAAAAAAAATTATTTTAATAAGTAGTAGAAAATATAAAAAAAATGGATGAAAAAGTGGTAAAGCTGCATCTTTACTTAGCTTAATTAATTTTAAAAATTTATGTTAATAAAATATTTTTGTTTAGTTAATTGGATTTTTATTTTAAGTCACGCTATGTTGCGTTATTATGTGTTACGTTATGTGATATTACCTTATGTTATGTCATATTATTTATCATATTACATCGAGTGCTTCTTTAGTTGCGGGAACTAACGATATAGTTAACTATGGTTTGACAGCTGAGAATGGCAAACGGTGTTCATATTTCTGTTCAGTAAGGTTTAGCAAGTCATTAAGAATCACTTAACTCATAGAGCATTTCGTCCATTCCACGTGCGGTTTACCGGCGGCATCATCGGTTCTTATTTCTGAATTGAGAAAGGTGCTGCCGTTACGGTGAATGGCGAGCGCTATGCTGACTGAATTTTTGTTTCGTAAAATTAATCATCTCAACATCAACTACACTTGTTTTCAACAAGCTGGCGCAGCAACTTGTTTAACAATCGATTTACTAGACTAACCTAATGGGCCCTGTAACTCGTAGCCGCGGCGGACAATGCTGGATTGCATATTCAAAGAATAAATGTAACGAAATTATCTACCAGATTATAACAAAAAAAATCATTCCAACAATATTTGTTTTGTAATATAATTTTAAGTTCTCAAGTTCGTAAAAAAATACCCGATATTATATTATATTATTTAATTATTATTTAAATTACAAATATTATAATATACTGCATTATGGGGAAACACCACTGCGATTTTCCAAAAAAAATCGATCTTTTTTTCGGATTTTCTTAAAGTAGATATATTCAAAAATATTTAAAAAAAATTTAACTTAAAATCTTGAAAATTGACGAAGCTATACCCAATACAATAAATGTAGGTAGTAAGTTACAACGTCCAATGAAAAGTTTAAACGCGTTTTTCTCAAAACGACTTTTCTGAACACGGAGGCCTCGATTTCTCGAAGACTTATGCACCGATTTAAATTTTTTTTTTTTTTTGTAAATTATTGTACATGTGTTGGCTACAGTCGTACATTGCCGTTTTTTTTTAATTCAAAAATTTTTTATTTTTTCAAGCCTTTCGAAAACAACAAAAGGGTAAAAACAAAAACTCATTTTTCAAACCTGCACCATTTTCTCAAAACAAAAAACAAATATAAAGAAACAGCCACGTACGACGATAGCCATTGATGTATAGATTAAGAATTTTTTTGGTTTTTTGCTTTCAGATGATTTTTCACCGCTGTATAGTGGCCACCAGGGTGCATCAGTTTTTTATGACGCCATTGCATTAATTGTAATTTTTAATATTTTTTAATAAAAATTTGTGTCAGTATAGTTGAATATATGTTAAATAAATTATAATTTGTCCGATCCTCAAATAATCACCCCTACTTATAAAAAAAAATTCATAAAAATCACTTAATTTTCACGCGTTCACAGCGATGCTCCCCCTTAACCCATTACAGCATAACGTTCGATATATCGGACATGAGTTAAATTAAATTTGTATCAAGCAAGTGTGATGTGGAGGTGGCTTAAAGGTTCTAATCGAAAGAAAACTATTTCTTCAATAATGACAACCCTTCATTTGACGACCCATCGCAAAGAGTTCCCGTTATTTTAAATTTTTCAGTACGGCGGATTGCAAGCAGACTTTTTCGCGTAAAGGGTAAAATATTTTTTTATATTTTTTTGGTATATTTTTAGCAAACAATTTTAGTGACAAGTGTTTATTAGTGCATAAGTGTGTTAGTAAGCAAAACATAAAAAATTGTGAAGTTTGCTTCATTATCAAACATTTACTGTAGTATTTAGTTGTGGCGTCCGATATATCGAACCTTATGCATAGCAGGCTCTAAGTGGTTTGGTTTTTTGCGTTTTCCACATTGACTGTAGATAAAATTTTGAGCCTTTTGGAGAGCGATTATGGAAATATTAACAATGAAAATATTATTTACGTAGAGCCACCAATCGAGCTTGAAGGCCAAGCCACAGATGAGGACAGTGATAAATCGGATTTAGGACGTAAGTTATTGCGAACTAAGTGCGAACTCCGTCGTTTTCACACAAATAGGGGATCTAATCAAGATCAGTGTTTGCACGAGTCCTCTTCGAGTAGCGATAGCGAAGATAATGTACCTTTTTCGACTTTAAAGAAAGGATAACAACCAGCCAAGAAAAGAAGAGTTGACTTATGGAAGAAACAAATCCCAAATTTTTCTTGCACAGAATTCAGGACGGCCGACGAAGTATTTGTGTGTCGCTGGAAAGATAACAATGTAGTTACGGTCGCAACCAATTTCGAAAACATGACAATGACAACTACCACGCGGTGATCACACGTGAATAAAGCAAAACTGCACTCCCCCAACCGTCTTTAATTTCTAACTATAATGAGTATATGGGTGGAGTGGATAAATGCAATCAGGCGATTGCAAATTTGCGTACAAGGATGCGGATATGGAAATGGTGGTGGACAATTTTTGCCTATTTCGTTGATGTTTCAATTGTAAACACACGGTTTGATTGCCTCAACCATTGGATTGTTCCAATAAATTCCGAACACCGTTGTGCAAATAAGTGTGGTGGGAAATCGAAATACAAATGCCAAAAATGTGAAGTAGGCCTCCATCCTAAGTGTTCCATGGAGTATCATAATTAATGTACTTGTATTTCTTCATTTTCAGTAATATTTTAAATAAATTTTGCTAGAAGCATTCGGTTTATTTAATTTGTCATGAGATAGCTTGAGGTGCCGGTATGCATAACGTTCGATAAATCGGACGGCTTGTTTACAACAAACTACAGACAAATGTGTAACTTTTCTTACACCACTCGATTTATATGATCTCCATAACCCGAAATTTTCACAGAAATTCATTATAAGTATAAGGACAAACTTTATGCAGTAATGGGTTAAGTTATGTTATGTTTACAAAACGTACAATTGTGTTACGAAAATCGATGTTCTGTGAAAAGTGTTCACCGCGCACTCAGGCCAACTAATGGTGTTCAGCGATGAAGCCCATTTTTGGCTTAAATGCTACGTCAAAATCGTCGTATTTGAGCTGAAGAGCAACCCGAAGCCATTCAGGAACAGCCATTACATTCATTGAAAACAACCATTTGGTGCGGCCTATATTTATTCAAAGACGAATGTTGCAGTGAAAATGAATTTTTGATGCCGGAAATTGAAGCACATAATCTCCACAACATTTGATTCCAACAAGACGGCGCTACTTTCCACACAGTCCGTGTAACAATGGATTTACTGCTTCGTAGTTTCGGTGAGCAATTTACTATCTCTTGTCTCGGACCCGTAGATTGGCCACCAATATCGTGTGATATCAAACCTTTCGACTTTTACCTGTATGTAAAATCTAAATTCTTTGTGGGTAAAGCAGCTTCGATTGAAGCAGTGGAAGCGAACATTTGTAAAGATGTTCACGAGATACCGATCCAAGTTCTCCAGCGAGTCATTCAAAATTGGTGTTTGTAGATGGCCGAATTAGGGCGCAGTTGCAGTAAACATTAAAGAAGATAATCTTTAAAAATTAAATATCACGTCACACAACAATAATCAATATTGTCCTATCAATTTGAATTTTCGTTGCTTTATTCCCATTTAAAATCCAATACCTCTAAATGAATCACCCTTCATTGTGTTATATTGGGTAGTCGAAAAAGTATTTTCGTATTTTGTCAATAGATGTCGTTGGAGGCATCTATCTCCAGCGCTACCAATCACATTGTGTCATATCATATGGTGTTAGAAAGGCGACATTTTAAGCTTCATTTAACCAAAAAAAAAACATTAAATTCGCAGAATTTAAAAAAAAGTTATAGCTGTTCAAAAATTAGTGAAAATAATGAAGAAATTGGCTATATTTTGGAAATTTTTGTATAAAAAAGGGAAGAATGCCACGCAAGCCACCAATGAAATTTGTGAAGTTTACGGAGACGATGCTGTATCAGTTCGTGTAGCACAACAATGGTTCGCTCACTTCCGTTCTGGAAATTTCGATGTGAAAGATGCACCTCGCTCCGGTCGACCTATCGTTGAAAAAGTCGATGAAATTATGGAAAAGATTGACCAGGACCGTCACATAAGCTGCCATGACATCGCCAAGCACTAAACATTCATCATCAAACGGTTTTGAACCATTTAAAAAAGGCTGGTTACAAAAAGAAGCTCGATGTTTGGGTACCACATGAATTGTCTGTGAAAAATTTAATGGACCGAATTAACATCTGCGATTCTTTGCTGAAACGAAATGAAATCGAACCATTTCTGAAGCGAATGGTAACAGGAGACGAAAAGTGGATCAAATACGACAATAATGTGCGAAAAAGATCATGGTTAAAGGGAGGTGAAGCTCAACAAATGGTCGCAAAGCCAGGATTGACGCTCTGAAAGGTTATGCTGTGTGTTTGGTGGGATTGGAAAGGAATCATCCACTATGAGCTGCTCCAGCCTGCTCGAACGTTTGATTCTACACTTTACTTTCAACAACTGATGAGATTGAAGCGAGCAATCGAAAAAAAACGGCCAGAACTGGTCAGCAGAAAGGGTGTCGTCTTCCATCAGGACAACGCCAGGCCACACACATTTTTGATGACTCGGCAAAAACTGGGAGAGCTTGGCTGGGAAGTTTTGATGCATTCACTATATAGCCCTGACCTTGCACCATCGGACTACCATTTGTTTCGGTCAATGCAGAACTCCCTTAATGGAGTAAAGTTGGCTTCAAGAGAAGCCTGTGAAAATTACTTGTCGCAGTTTTTCGCCGAGAAACCACAAAAGTTTTACACTGATGGAATAATGTCTCTAGAAGAAAAATGGCAAAAGGTGGTCGACCAAAATGGTGAATATTTGGTTTAATAAAGTTCATTATAAATATAAAAAAATGGGTTGAAGTTTGATTAGAAATACGAAAAGACTTTTTCGACTACCCATATTATGTCATATTTTATTATTTTCAATTACAAGTATTAATTGATATTGTACTGAATTATGTTATGTTCTGTTGTGTTGTTATTTTATGTTATATTATGTTTTTATATACATACAAGATGAAGTGACGTTATAATTTTGCAGAATAGTATGGTAATGCTTTGAACAAAAAATTATTTTATTTTATTTTTTTTTATAATAGAATTGTTTTTTTTGCTTTTGTTTTGAAATTTCCTCCGCTCTAATTACTTAGTCTTGCCATACTTTCTGTGACAAATTTTACAATGTATAAGGCGAGAACAAATTCGAAGAGAAAAGTTCCATTATTTTTGTTCTTGTTCGTATGCATTGTCTACTCATAAATCGTACTCAGTTTCGTGCAAATTTCGCTTGCTAACACTGGAACGGGGAGCTAAGGAAAATCGCGTTGCAGTGGCCGTATTACGTAAGTGTGGTAAAAGGGCAAGTGAGATTTACGAATTGCTGAAAAAACTTAATATTTCGAAAATGTTTGTTTATGGCACGATCAATCGTTTTTCCCAAACGACTGAAGTGACAGAAAGACAGAAAGAGAAGAGATGATCTCCAAATGCATCTTCCGTCTTTGAAGAAAATTAGACTCGACAGATACAAACAGCTTCTTCGGCTCGCGGTCAACGGCCACGAAAATATTCTTGGGTGGGAGTGTCTTCATTTCTGCGAAAAAGGAGTTAAGACAGAGGCCAATGTGTACGGGAGGATGTCTCAAAAGGCGTGGAGAAGCAGTGGAGTAGAAATTTTTTCAATGGAGAGTGTTGGATCTTCCAGCAATATTCCACACAGCAGTGGCTAAAAAACAATATTCCTGGGTTCATAGTCGCAGATGATTGGCCGTCTGGAAGTTCAGATCTGAATTCATTTGACTACATTTTGTGGTCAGAATTAAGAATGGAACTGAAAATTTCTAAGTATATTTCAATGTTTTGCGCATAAACGATGGTTGCAATACATCCTCTTCTCTGATCCGTACATATACCTATAAACTGCTTTATTCGGCTCTTGTTCGTTCTCATTCGGAGACTTCTAACCATCGTTCGATAAGCAGAACTACGCGTGTTCAAAAAATATTTTACTTCTGTTCCATTTTACGATTCTCAACGTATGCTAATTAATCTGGACTCGCTGAAGAAAACAAGGACAGTCCTTTCACTTTCCTTCACCTCCAATGTAAATAAAGGCACCACTGATTGCCCGGTGTTACTCGAGCATTAGCATTAGTTAGTATTAATGTTCCGTACGGGAGAAAAAAACTTTAAGACTATGTTTGCTGGTAATACCCTATTGTTCGTACACTTCGAGAACTTAAGAGTTATTTAATGGCTGATCTTGACTTCGTTTTATCTAAATCGAATTTCGTAAAATTTCTGAATTTAATTGTTAACATTTTTACTGGCCTGGACTGTTTCTTATATTTCTGTCTAGTCTAATATAAGCAACTAAGTAAATTAATTAATTTTTGAACCATTTTAGTTTGTAGGAAAGAGCAAAAAGGAGCCAAAATGACGCAATGGCAATCGCAAATCACTGAGTATATTTTTACATTTGAAATTAGACTGAAAGCAAAAAGCAAGCCAAATGTGTCTTTTAAATAGACATCACAACTTTGCAGGTCCATAGCTAGGTGGAGAAAATACGCAATACCGTCAGGAAAAAATTATCATAAATCAAAGAAAGTTTAGAGTCAATTCAAACTGGCGTTTTATTTCATAAAAATTTAATGGGCTATAAAACTGCGTACCAATTATTTTTTTTTTTTTTTTTTTTTTTTTCATTTTGATTAAAATGTTTGAAATTTTCACGAAAATTTTGTCGAGCCCTTATAAATTTTGTACAAAATTTGAAACATTGATTTATATACTATTTAGAATGAACTGTACTCAAAGAAGTAGTCAAAACTGGTCAAAATATTGTGATGCTATGGTTCTCCCCCGGGCTGTATGTATGTAAATACGAAGAACATATTTACATAGTTATATATTTACTGTAAAGCACGTTGGGTTCACTCGATTCCAAACATTCACCGCCCATTTTGAATAAATTTTATTTTGTTTATACTGCGAATCTTACCTCCACTTATGGCGTTAAAATGTGTTCTTAACACACAATCTCATTACTTTCAAAAATTAATTTGCAAAACAGACACAAAGCAAAGTTTTGTGCAAGCGCCAACTACTTTGAAATAAACTTTTCCAGCTCTCGCTACTAAGTGGTTTCAGCGACATTTCAACTGGCTTCTAAGAACAACATCCTCTACTTTGCCAACCAAATTACTGCAAATTCATTAGCACACCTTAATTTCGAAACTTTCTGCTCTCCCCTTATCTACACTCACACCTAGAGCAAGGACAGCAGGCAGTTACCTGAGCGTATACACACACACGCACATACCTTACAACTCACAACTAGAAGCCTACTTAAAGGAGCTGAAGTGCGGCACGTTTACCTTCCAGCCTGTCTAACGCTAAATTGGAAATTAATCATCGAGATAAAGTGACACTTGACGCCATGCGAATATTTACGATGTTGGCCTAGCGTTGTTGGAAAAAAGAAAACAAAAAGAAAAAAAGAAAGCGGAAAACAAAGAAAATTGAAAGCAAACAAAATACCGTCAACTGCGAAACAGGTATCGTAACAACAACTGCTATTGTGATAGCGGTAGTGAATCAGTAGAAGCGCTCATTTTTAGGAGACACCTTGCGGTGCCTGCTGCTTAAATAAATATTTAGTTGGATAAGCAGTAACTACTAACGTGAATAGCGAGGGATATCATCATCATCTAACAAACTATGGAACCCGCATACCCCAACTAAAACCCAACGTCTAGTATATCAAGTCATTTATCCATCGGGTGTCGTGCTTTCTCGTGAACAATTTGTTTGCAGCATAGTGAATTAGTTGTTGGACAGCGGTTGGCACGCCATGTGTCCAATAAATACAATAAATTACACCGACAGCTAATGCAGTTTCGTCTCCTGCTCTTCCAAAGTGCTTTCTTAATGACTCGGCAGCGGATGCAATTTTCGTTAAAACAATTAATTAAATAATGCATAAGCGATTAAGCGCAGAATCGGTGGATTTTTTTTCGAATATGATGATAATAAATTAAGAACGTAGTATTGACTGTAGTAGCATCCCAGAAACTAGCACTGAGCAATTTCGAAATTAGACAAAGTGATGGTCAAATTGGTAGGGTAGCTGACCGCCGGGCAAAGGTGCCAAAATCGGAGTATTGCGCTCTGTTGTGCAAAGGCAATCTTTTTTCAAACAGTAAAGATGTTAAACAGTTTACTAGATATAGATGCGTCAATAGCACTCGTATCGTATACTGCAAAAACCCCAGGAACCAGATGGGTCGTTGAGTTCGAAAACTCAAGCCATTTTTTTCTGTCATATAGCTTTCCAGACAACGCCGGTTTTGGATTAAAAACAAAGTAGATTATAAACATTTCTAATATCTGGAGAATCCGTTACCTAATCAAATCGCGTTATGTTTCATGTCCATGTTCATACATAATTTCTCTTTAAAATTAAATATTTTTAAGATATTTACAAAGTTAAAAAATAAATACTAAAATAAAGTTTAACAAGCACTGAATCGATTTTTGTGATATCATTAGATCGTTTTCCTAGAAATTACTTAGAGTAATAAATGCGACCGATTTCATATTGGAATTGGATGGTCAAGAAATCATTAATCATTTGTAATCACCTATATAAACTAAGCCATGTTATGAGGGCATATATGAAAAAATACCAAGCCTATACTCGGAAACAAAATTGTGTATTGCGAATGAGCTCTGTTAGTAACGACCTGAAGCACATCCATCTTACCAGAGTTCTTGTGCTGATAATGAAGACGCGAGCCCCCCTGAGCAATAACAAAGTACCTCGTTCTCGTCGTACTAATTTTTGCAGAGAATCCTTGTACGAGAGAAAAATACGCGATGAATAAATATTAAAACTTTTTATAAAATTATGTGAACTCAACTGCATCGATTCTGTCAAATTCACTGTGAACCGAGCGGTGGTACCACGATATAGACTATCTTTTGTATTCTCTCAACTCTTCATTGCGACATTGGTTATTGTTGTTATGCTTGTGTTTGTGTTAAAATAAAAATTCTCTGAAAATGTTTCGCAATATTTTGCTAGATATGTTATAAACCTGGCTTATTACGCCTATCAAGGAAGCGAAGCATTCTTGCATTTGTATTAGCTCAGTGTCCTTTTATGACATTGGTATGAACCTGTTGTACTGAAGCCGCCATACTTTATTCGATCTTATGAAATCGTTATCTTAAGTCCTTACAACCACCTGGTTCCTACATTGGCCCCGTTGTTGGTTCAATAATTTTCTCAACAATAATTTTGGCCGATTTTAATAAAGCACGCCAGTTATTTCTTCGTTGTGCTAACCAGCACCGGTAGCATACACCAAATGAAGCCAAGTCCATCCCCAGCTGATCTTTCCAACATTACCAGCAGGTACCGGATCGAGAACTCTCAGATCTGGACGACATGTTCGAGCCAGCGAAGCCACTGGATCTTTATTCACGGCATTACGTCGATTTCGCCGAAGTAGCGAAGTAGGTTGGTGCATGATTAACATTCGGTAGGACCAGGGGCTCGAAACCCCGGATATAAGACACCAAATTATAGAAAGAGTTTTTCTAATAGCTGTCGCCCCTCAACAGACAATTGCAAACCTTTGATTGTACTTCTGCCATGAAAAAGAAGACGCATAGCGCAAATTTGAGAGGGAGTTCGACCAAACAGCTAACAGAGGTGTATGCGCCGCTTATTGTATGCACATAGGGCCCGCCATCTATCGTTACGGATTTGAACTAGGTATTATTTGAAGAATGGTAACACTTAGCTGTCATCTGATTTGACAGAAAATTAGTTTTATTCTTCCGCTGAACGAAAATGGTTGTGTATACGATCAAAGAACGCTGGGAAATATTGCAACATTACTTTCAAAATCATGGTAATGTTGCAGAATGTGTACGAAAATTTCGTACGGCAATGGGAAGAAGAAAGGCACCGAAAAGCATCTTTTGCGCACTGTCTTCGAAGGTCGCATTATCAGCCGAAATCTTGATATCGTTTGGCCGCCTCGGAGCTGCGATTTGACGCCGTTGGATTATTATCTTTGGTGTGCCGTCAAAGACCAGTGTTATGCCAACAAACCAGCTACAATTGATGCACTGAAGACCAACATACGCGATGTCATAGCTGAAATACAGCCGCATACAATCGAAAATGTGTTGAATTGGACCGATCGTATGGGATGGTGCATGGCTAGCCGAGGCAGCCATATGAATGAAGTTGTGTTCCATCATTAACCAGAAGGATTGTACTTCAAAATAAAAAAAACAGTTTGGAAAAAGCGCAAACTGCGCGGTCAATACAGGCAACTCCTCTTCTTTCTGTCAAAAGCGGTTTTATAATAAATCGATGAGATGGTAGTATGAGTCGATTCTTCTTTAGCGGATCTTTTCCAAGACTAGAGGTATTGTAAATAACTGATCATTAATACATTTTCCAGACCTTAAGTCACACTGATAAGTTCCAAACAGTTGGTTGATGATGTACTTTAGCCTTTCGCGCTATACGCTCGATCCTGTTTGACGCTGCTCCATATAGGGAACATTACAAGGTTCATTTAGCGGTAATCCCGTCGCTGAGTAATCGTATTTTCTTCTTATTTTTTCTATATTTTGCTTTTATTCGTTGATTCTTTGTAACTTTACCTGGATTCGACAGCCATTGGTTGGCAACTTCAGCAAATTCGCATAGAAAACCCAAAACTACAATCGTTTGCTGTCTAATATTGATAAGACGAAAAATTTTGTGAATGGATCTTCGGAGAAGTTGCTGGCGAAGTTTCTTGATCTCGGCCCAAAGCGACAAACGTAAATAATAAACAGGTCGCTTGTAACACATTTTTTAGTAAAAATTGCATACACAACATACAATAGCGGTACATATAATAAGTACATATGTACACATATGTAACATTTATTAGTAGCTCAGATAATATCAGGTTCTCTTGAAGAATTTTTTGCTTAATATTCGTAAATTTTTAGTAATTTTTAGTAATTTTTTTAACACTAAAGATTCAACGATTCTTGCTATAATAATGCCTTTCTTTCCAACCCTCAATACTAATGAATTAAATATTTTCCAATTTGAATAAATTTTGCCTAGCATCTCAGTTTATTCGCTGCCATTGTACACTAATTGATTTCAAACAAATCGCAGCATACGTGAGAGTCAACAAACCGTAAAAGTGCTGCATTACTAAATCTAAAATATAGCTAAACAATTCCGATAAAACATTTACACTCCGAATGGGTTCTTTGAGTTAGTAGAATATACCCCACAAGTGCTTTTAACCAACCAACTAACCAACCAAAAGTGAAAACCACCATTGAAAATTATTAATTAAACTTACCGTCAGCGTTGATTTCCGTTTTGCTCTGTTGTGGACTCAGGAAGACGTACACTGTAGAAGAGAGAAAGAGAGTAGAGGTGCAAGGTGAAAGAAGAAAATACGAAATGCAATTAATCAAGTTAGAAATACCATGGATATATATATATATATATACGAGTTAAAAATGTGTTTGCGGGTCGTATGTGTATATAAAGTATAGAAGAAAATTGGTGTGAGAGTGAGTTTTGTGACGTTCGTCGTTGGTCGTTTTCGCAAGCAGAAAAGTTATATTCGCAAAACAGGTGGGGCACAAACAGAAAAATAAGCAAATTGAATTGCAATTTGAAACCAAAAAACAAATTTCAAAAACAAAAAACAAAACAAAAGAATACAATACAAAAAGGTAGCAAATGGCGGTGAAAATCGAAAACAAAATAGTACAAAGAGTAGGTGAACCCAAACAACAGGCTGTTTAGTAAAGTGCAAATTCGAAAGCACACCTACCCGTCAACTATATGTACATACGTTTATGGGCATTTCCAACATTGAGGGTGCGCTCTTTAAACAATTTTGGGAACACTAGGTTAGGTTAGGTTAAGTGATTACCCCTGCGAGGACCTAGCTGGACGAGAAATCCAAAGTTCGTCCTTGGGATACCGTTTGTAAGGATAAAAATAGAGAAAAATAAGTAAGAAATGAAAGATGTCAGGTCCTAATTTAGTAGGTGTAGTGAGATCCAGAGAACAAGATAGTTGAGGTGCTGATATGATTTTAACTCATCCTTCAGACAGCTGCTACAAAACGAACTCTCCATATCTATATTTTGTTTGACTTAGATCTATCTGTGGTCAAAAGTTGTAGTTTTTAAGGCAACCCCAAACCTATCATTTCGCGGCGAAACCACCTCGGTTCATCTCTGTTCCAGGTTGAAATGCTGTTAATTCTACCACACCCCAGCTTTGTAAATACTTTAGATTTGGGCACGCCAAAAATCTTGAGACGAAAAATTCCACACTGGACGTTTTTCTGTGGAGCACGAGCCTTGGGAAGGAAGGCCAAAATCGTCGACCGACGAGATAAATGTTGCCCTAGTGAAGCGAAAAATTGGCGTAGACCCACGTACAACACAGGAAATGATATATGGTGAATTGGGCTTGAATGCTACGGCAGTATCGCGAATATTGCGTAATGACTTACAACAAACAAAGAAATCAGCTCGAATTTTGAATAAGATGTATATATTTATTACGTAAATTCGAATGCAGAGAGTAGTATAGCAACTTTAACATGATCGTAACAGGTGACGAATATTGGTATTTTTAAGTATGACCCAGAAACTTGCTCCCGAACGGAGCAAGTCCACCTGAGCAGCAAAAATCAGTAACAAAAGTGATGAACTCAGTTTACTTCCCCAGCGCAAACATTTCTATTCACGTTATTCCGTTAAATTCTTCTCAGGCAGAAACTGCGAAATGATAGACTGAAAACTGCTTACCAAAAGTGTTCAAATTTTTACTTGAAAATAGAAAAAACGAGGAATACCGCCTCTGGCGATAATGCGTTAGCTCTCACAGCTGAAATGATAAGTAACTTCATTGTGCTTTTTGGCTTTGACGGAATTCATTATTTCCAAAAATTCAAAACATTTGAAAATAAGTCTTTGGTAGCAATGAAAAGATAATAAATGCGGTTAAGGCTGCACTTAAGAAGCTGCAAAACGCGATTTTGAGGACTGACAGTGGATTTACGGATTAAAAAAATGTATTGAAGTTAATGGTGATTATGGAGAGAAGACAAAAATAATGAATATTAAAAATAAAAAGTCCCACATTAAAAAATAATTGGCACGTACACTTCTGTTAGGTGTTTAGCCGAGCTCCTGCTCCTGTTTGTGATGTGCGTCCGTCTTGATGTTGTTCCACAAATGGAGGGACGTAGAGTTTTAAGCCCACTCCGAACGGAAAATGGTTTTAATGAAGAGCTTTTTCATGGCAGAAATACCCTCGGGGATTTGCCATGGCCTGCCGGGGGGCGACCGCTATTAGATAACATTTTTCATAAAATTATAATTTAGGGAATTTAAAAAAAAATGTTATGTAACAAAATTCCTTTTAAGAACAAAAGCGATTTAATAAAAAAAAATGTAAATAAAGAGAGACCCAACAGGTCAATATTTATTAAAGAAAAACGTTTATTTGAATTTTATGTATGTACTCGTATATAGGTGCTAAGGAGGCATTTTCGTTGATTTGAACATTTTCTGTGACCATTGATGGCAGCTCTCTGGAAATACCCCAGCTGGAGTGGATTGCGCTGGGAGTAGTGAAAATCCAGGTAGCTGCAGCCACAGGTGCGCACCAAAAGCGTAGAGGGAACTCACAAAAGCTTTGACATGGTATTGCCACTACTAGTTCTACATCTGCGTTCTGCATCCTGTGTCCACATACAAACATACTCGTACATATGTAGATACAAATGTTCCAATTAATGTGCAAAAAAGCTTGCGTAGTTTTGGCAAAATTGTTCATCGGTTTTAGAAAATATTTTTGCTCTAAGCGGTTGGTTGCGTGTGTCTGTTTATGTACATATGTATGGGCATGTGTTTGTCATGCCATGAATTCAGTTGGCTTACACCATATGCTGACCGCCCTGTGGCTAACAAACACGCACATGAAGGAAGTCATCGCCGATATACAAATGCATATATGTATATGTATGTGAGTATTTAAAATGCAAAAACAACACTGAACCTGGAACGAACATAGAATTCATTGCGTAGTATTGCACGTGCCAAGTTAATTGGTTACGCAGCCAAAAAGTAGTCAGTATAAAAACGATAAAACGGTCTCACTAGGTAGCTCACTACCCTCAAAACCCACCACGCCTACACCCAGTTTTGCGGTATTTCCTAACAATTTCGTAGCCACTGTTTTCTCGTTAATAAGTTGCACTTTTTGCATGGCTTAAAATGTTGGCATCTCTACCCAACTAGTAGCTGGCTGTTGCATGGCACTAAGTCGGAGAGCATTACTGATAATAATAGCAGTAAAGCTTTTGAATGTCAAAATTGTTATCGACAGTTGGCTTAATTTACCAACGGCGCGTTGCTGGTGAAGTTAGATATTTTGATGGGGGTCGGTATATAACCGAATACCAAACACAAAAAACAAACCAGAAAAGAGATGAGCCCTGGCGATAGAGGAAAACAAGCGCAACGAAATGAAGTAGCAACCGATAAGCAACAACTATATATACTATACATTGAGTATGCCGAAGTGCGACAAAAAAGGTATGCAAAGTTCGCAAAGGTACGTTGAAGTGAACTCAAACGGAAATTTTGAATTTAAAAGCGATAAATGACTACATTTACATGTCATTAAGCGGTTTTGAAAACTCATTTTTTTATGTAAACGACACCAACAAACTTTATAAAAGTTTGCCAACAACAGACAGCGTACAATAATTATTACATTCTAATTCAGCTGATTGCTCTTACAAGGCATCCAGTGGGTAAACAAACTCTGGGTTTCAGCAAATATAGCAATCTTCGGTTTTTTTAGGATGGTAAAAGAACAACCTTTCCAGTTATTTTATTTAATTCCCGTTCAAGCGAATTCACAAATTATAGCTTTCGATGGCACAGCAAAGCAGTCTGGGTTTTTGGCTTTGCTAGTACTGAACGAAAACGCGAAACCAAATCGATCATGTTGTGATAGATGGAAGACACGCTTCTAGTGTATTAGATGTACATACGATCCGAGGACCCAACATCCACTTGTATCACTACCTTGTTGCAGCCAAATTGCGCAAACGCCTCTGTGCAGCAAAAAACGTACATCTGCCTACGCAAAGAATGCTCGACATCGAAAAGCTGCAAGCACAACAGACAGCCAGAAGATTCGCCACTCGACTCTCACTCCTGCTCTCAGAGAGCACTGTCCAACAAACCGGCATGCACGAGCAATGGAGCAACTTTTCTCGTTCTCTACGTACCGCCACCGAAGAAGAAATCTTATTCCAGCGAGCCCGAAAAAACAGTTGGTACGACAAGGAATGTCATGCTGCCCCAGAAAGAAAAGATGCTGTCTATAGAGCCACACTGCGATCGGGCGCAACGCGAGCCATGTGGGGTCGCTGTAGAGAGCGAAAAAAGAAAGAGAGACGTATTATACGAAAAAAGAAACCAGAGGCCGAAATACGTGACTGCGAAGAGCTTGAGATGCTGGCCAACAGGAACAACGCCCGAAAATTCTACCAGAGAGTGGGGCAGCTTAAAGAAGGTTTTAAGACCGGGGCGTTTTCCTGTAAGAACAAAGACGGCGATCTGGTGACTGACGTACAGAGCATACTTAAATTATGGAGGGAACACATACCTGCGCATATCACAGAGAATGTGAAGATCCCCATACCCCAATCGTTGACGACGGAATTGTCGTTCCGCTACCCGACCATGACGAGGTGAGAATAGCAATAACACGGCTAAAGAACAACAAAGCCGCGGGCGCCGACGGACTGCCGGCTCAGCTATTCAAACATGGCGGCGAGGAGCTGGTAAGGTGCATGAATGGAATTTAAGTGTGCTCTGCCAAATCCATAAGAAGGGCGATCCTGCAATCTGTGCCAATTACCGCGGGATTAGTCTTCTAAATATCGCCTATAAGGTTCTAGCGAGCGTATTGTGAGAAAGGCTGAAGCCCACCATCAACCAACTGAAGGGTTCTTGTCAGTGTGGCTTTACACCTGGAAAGTCAGCATTGTCAGAATTGGGAAGGACCTCTCCGGTGACTGGCTCTCGTGTGATTTCTTTAACCTGATGTTGGAGAGCATCGTACGAGCCCCAGAACTTAATCGCTCAGGCACAATATTTTATAAGAGCGTACAATTGTTGGCGTATGCCGGCTGTTAGTTCTGCCTTCTCCAAACTGGATAAAGAGGCAAAGCGAATGGGTCTGGTGGTGAACGAGGACAAAACGAAGTACCTCCTGTCTTCAAACTCATACAGGCTTTACGGCTTTGAAAGTATTCGATGTGGTACCAGCTGGTGGTCGCAGAGGAAGAGGAAGGCCTCCTCTGCGTTGGAAAGCTGGTGCCGGTTAGCACGAGAAAGAAACGGCTGGCGCGCTTTGTTGAACTCGGCCAAAATCGCTTAAGCGGTTATCGCGCCAATTAAGTATTTTTATAACATTTTTTAGGACCGCGAATGCTATAAGCAATTGTCCATTGGCTTTCAGTTGCGTATTTTGGGTGCCAACTTAGTAGACAAATTCACAAATAATGTGTTCCAACGTTTCATCGCCCTTTTCCTAATAAGCAGTACCCTGCGAATGCTCGTAAGTGCACTCGTTAACAATTCAGGAGTACGTTGAATGCCCAATTTGATGGAAGCACAAATATTTTAGCTCTTCTTCGTCGTAGGCAGTCGGTTCAATAACGAAACACCATTTTTCCAGCACTTACCAATGGCCGCCGTAGCCAAATAGGTTGGTGCGTGAATACCGTTCGGAAGTGCCCAGGTTCAAGTCACCGGGCATGAAACACAAAATGATAGAGAAAGTTTTTTCTAATAACTTTTGCCTCTCGGCAGGCAATGGCAGGCAACTCCTTATAACTCCTCCTCCACCAATTGCCGTTCGGAGTCGGCTGAACACTGTAAGCCCCTCCATTTGTGGGGCAACATCAAGACCTACACCACAAACAGTAGGAGCAACTCGCCCAAACACCCAATAAAAGGGTGTAAGCGCCATTATATACCTATACCAATGGTTCATCTTTTATTTAGTACGACCAAAAGGCGAGATCCGGCTCAGAATATTTGAAAATATATTTTAAAAGGCTAAAAAAATTCGTTACTTCCTGTACTCAATTTTTTATTGCTCAATGTAGATATGCTATATTGTTAATTTATAACTAAAATGCCAATTTCTAAAACTTTCCATTAGCTGGCTTGCCAAAAACACCATAAAAAGCCTCCACCGGAAAATTTAATATTATTTAACTAAGTAAAACAAAAACTTTAACTAATAGAAAGTTTTAAAGAAAACTTTAACTCGGCACAAAAAAAAAGAAAACACCCACACCGTAATTTCACCCAGAGCATAATGTTTAAATATGTATGTCCTGTAGTGTAATGAAAGCCGCTCGGGCATTAGCAAAACTTACGCCAAACAGTGAATCCCAACACGACCAGCCCCGTGACTATGAGCCCAACATTCGATATAACTTTCACGAAAAACGATGATGAATTGCTGAACGGTTGTGTGGAGCAAGTTTGCAGCAAAGTATTGGCGCCGAGAATGGGTATCTGAAAATAAAAGCAAAGCGGAAATATTGATTATACGGTAAGCAGAAAAGGCTTAAAAGAAAAACAAAATAAAAAAAAACAAAGGTAAATTTTGGAAGCAGGTATGCGGTATTTTGTAACTGTATGTCTTTTTTTTTTATTTTTTTAAGTTTAAGGTGTCATGGTCTAATTTTTATCATAATATTTTTTCATAAATAATTATGTAATTTAAAATATAATACGATATTTAAATTTATTTGAAATATTTTTATTATACTAGACGAAAATACGAAGAGATATCTTCAACACAAAATTTGGCTATTAAATGACGAGACTATCGAATTTTGATTTTACAGAAACTAACTCATCACCTGGCGGCCGCCGTAGCCAAATGGGTTGGTGCGTGATTACCATTCGGAATTCACAGAGAGGTCGTTGGTTCGAATCTCGGTGAAAGCAAAATTAATAAAAACATTTTTCTAATAGCGGTCGCCCCTCGGCAGGCAATGGCAAACCTCCGAGTGTATTTCTGCTATGAAAAAGCTCCTCATAAAAATATCTGCCGTTCGGATTCGGCTTGAAACTGTAGGTCCCTCCATTTGTGGAACAACATCAAGACGCACACCACAAATAGGAGGAGGAGTTCGGCCAAACACCTAACAGAAGTGTACGCGCCAATTATTTATTTATTAACTCATCACCTTATTTGGTTGCATCATTTGCAAAAATTATAAATCTTGCGATTAATTTTAGGCCGCAGAACTACATGCAAATCTTCCATTTTTTTTAAACAATGCTGCAAGTTTTCGCCTATCAGCTAATACCGAATTTCACTGAAGTAGTGCTTGGACTAATAGAAAAGGAAGCAAACTCGGCTAAAATTTCTTAAGCGTTTATCGCGCCAATCAAGAAGAAGCAGAAGTAACCATTTAGATTACATAACCATTTTCAGACGCGGCGTGACCTGATAGGGCAAAATTTTGAGATATTTAGTAGAGAAGTTTTAAAGCTGTAAAAATTATTTTTTCTTCGTTTAATTGTGAAATTCCACATTATCCGCATTATTCGAAAAATCGAAATTGAAATGAAGTTCATACTGCGACGAAGAACAGACCAGTCTACAAATCTCTGCCTCCTTTATATACTACTGTGGGCAAAAAGTAAGGTGAATTTGGTTTTAAATTAAAAATCTTTATTTATTCTTGTAAATCAATTTCATTCCCTTCAAAATAATCCCCTCTCGATGAAATACACTTATGCCAACGATTTTTCCAATCCCCGAAACATGTCAAAGAGTCCATTTCTGGTCTAGCCATCAGCACCTTCTTCGATTCAGCTTTTATCTCCTCAATCGACTCGAAACGCGTTCCCCGGAGTGGTCTCTTGAGTTTTGGGAATAGCCAGAAGTCACACGGAGCCAAATCAGGCGAATACGGTGGTTGCGGAACGATATGCGTGGAATTTTTGGCGAAATGGTCACGAAGAACGAGTGCAGTGTGAGACGGTGCATTATCGTGATGCAAAAACCAAGAGTTGTTGGCCTATAATTCTGGTCTTTTCAGACGAATTGCTTCACGTAAACAACGCATAACGCTCAAATAGTATTCCTTATTAACAGTTTGGCCAGGTGGAAGGAATTCATAGTGCACCACACCACGAAAATCGAAAAAAACTGTCATCATGACCTTTATTTTTGAACGACTTTGACGTGCTCTTTTCGGTCTGGCCTCGCCTTTAGCACGATATTCGCTAGATTGGTCGGTTGTTTCAGGGTCGTAAGCATAAATCCAAATCTCATCTCCCGTAATGATGCATTTGAGCTTATCCTGATAGTCTGAAAGCATTGTTTCACACACATCAACGCGACGACTTTTTTCCAAGAAATTGAGAGTTTTCGGTACCAAACGAAATTTGACCTTTCGTAGGCCCAAATGGTCTTTCAAAATGGTGTTCACAGATCCTTATTATATTCCGATCATATCAGAAAGGTCTTTAACAGTCAACCGACGATTTTTGAGCACTAACTCCTTCACTTTATTGACGTGTTGGTCATCTGTTGACGTCGATGGTCGTCCGGAGCGCTCCAAGTCATCAATACGTTCTCGACCCTCTTTGAAGTCTTTGTACCACTTATAAACATTTTTCTGCGACATGGTCGAATCACCAAATGCCTTCTGCAACATGCTAAACGTTTCCGCAGCCGAAATTTCATTCCGTAAACAAAATTTGATGGCACTTCTCTGCTCAATCAAATCAGACATTGTAAAAATCGAAAAATGCACTCTTGGTCGTTTGGTAAACACAAACGTAAATATATTACTGATAATGGCATTCACATGAAAGTTGGCCCAGATGTTACTAACAGTGCTGCCAACTCATGAAAAAAATAACTAGAGCGAAATTTTAATCCCGCGAAGTTTGACAAATAAATTCACCCTACTTTTTGCCCACAGTAGTACATAGAAGGGACTTTTCCGCAGAGAAATAGACGATGAAGAGTTTAGAAAACAATTTAGAAAACTATTTTGCGTCAGATGACGAGCTAAGAAGATTGACTCTTTACGAGAGCCCGTGAATCACAAGGCTCATTTGAGAAACTTTGAAAGACGCACTTAATATCAGTTAGTTAGGCCTCATGCGGTATAAAACTCGCAAATATGAAATAGTAAACGAATTTACTTCACTTGCTCAAAGAATTTTACTGCTCTGCTCATATGCTCGATCGTCTACTTTTCTACTTGGATATTTCATACGTATAGGCAATGATTTTCCACTGAAAAGAGCCTTTGTTTGAGCACACAAGACTGGCTACCAAGTATAGAGGTGTATGTGGAAGAACCAATTCCAGAAGGATTTGTCGCCAATCGGTATATATAACCGCAGCAAGTTTGGAAAAAAGAAATAAAAACGGCTACAGTAATAGATGCACAAGCAAATGATCTAAAACCCACTTACTCGAAAATGCCTGTGCAAAACCCAGGCTAATATTTTTTGTAAGAACACATCTTGCACCATAGCAGCTTTTTTATTCTAATATTTTGATAATTAAACTTAAATTTTATGAATCACGCATGTATACCAATGCGGAAACAATAGAACTCAGTTTCATTCGCATTACCTCATTCTGTACTTTATAAAAATGTGGCCCTACCCAAGCTCATTAACTTGCAGTTGAAGTTAATTAAAAAGACAAATGATCACCAATCAATGCAATACCCTGCAGCAAAAACAAAAATGAAATCTTAAAGAAATAAAATTACCCACAAATTAACACAACAATGTGGTGGAAAAGTATTTGTCTGAGGATTACATTAATCTTATTAAATTATAAAACAAGCGAACCAAATGCCTGCATCAATCACTTTTACTTGACACAATAAAAATAAGATTTGAATAACTAAATAATGAATAAGGAATAACAAAAAGGAGACACCAAAAAATTTATACAAATAAAGCAGAACAAATTATGAGCAAAGACAGTGAAAAGTTTCAAGAGGAGAATGCAATGACTGACTCCCAATTCAGTTTTCTGAGGAGTGGATTGAAATATAAATTGCTGGTCATCAAAAGAATTTTTCAATTAAAAAAGTTTATTGAGAATTTCTTTTGGTCGTGTTTTTTTTTCATAAATATTATAAGGGAAAATCAAGAGCCTAGACGGTCTAATAAACTTAAGAATGGAATTAAAGTGACAGAAAAACAATTCAATCACTTAAAAACGATGTGGTGGATGAACTAAGGGTGGAATTGAAAGTGGCAATATTAAGCGTATTAGAAGAAATTTGAATAAATTAAAATGTTGCAAAATAAACAAGAAAAGTAGGAAAAAGAAAAATTAAAAAATGTCAACAAAAATTGTCGCAAAAATAAACACATCCGAAAACAGCAAGAATAAGAAAAGTGTCTGCGAAGTAGAGAAAATACTACTTTGTTAATACTATATTTTCTGAATTTCGAATTTTTATTTACGGTCTATTAAATGTTTCATGTCGCAGCCTAAGTTGTGTTCAAACCAGTGAAAAAATCGTTCAAATATATGTCTGAGCACAATGGAAGGTTAAAATATATGCAACAAAATTCCACAGTGAATATTATCGTAGAACTTTTTAGGCCGACTTCCACCTAAAAACGCTTTTTTAACCCTTGTTTCAAGCAACCCCTCAAAAACAAATTAGGAAAGTCGGTAGAGGGAGGTCTTCTCAGGCAAAACCCTCATGTCACCTACATAAAAACCGCCAGATAAGCCAGAATAGCACTGCCTTCAATATGTATAAAAGAAAGTATTGTAAGACACCGTTTTGATTGAACAAAAAAATTATGTAAACTACCCAATATATTTCGCTAAATTTTTGCAACCCCTTTACTCTCCTCCTCCCTTAATGCTAAAAGATTTGATTTTGATTGCACAGGAGAAGTCCGGGCTGGTGTGCTTTTGCCTAATACAATAGGTCGCGCAGTGGTATCAATAAGTATTTTAGCTACAAAAAGAGCACCCGAAATCGGTTATATTTTGCATTTACTTCATTAGGGTTCGGCGTATCGTATACGTAACCTTCGAGGACAACGAATAAAAAATTATTCAAAACATAACAGCTGCTAAATTACTCAAATATTTTATGAAAGTCCCTGTCGAAGCTCCATCACTATCTACTTCTCTCTGTGTGCTGCCATTTCATTTTTCTCAAAAGAAATTCTCACACGATTCCCGCTAAGGGTGTACACGTCATTGACCACTGCCACTCCAGTGTTAAAAGTGAGCAAGACACAAAAAGCGCGGTAAATGGTGTCAGTCAATGCGGATATACTATAGTTCTTCATTGCTGTTCGCATTTAAAATTTCCATTTTACGGTATCAAAAAAACAAAGAAATTGAATTAAATCAACCAGCAAGCGATGGCACTGCAAGCGCAACATACAACTGAATTGATCGGGTGTTGGGTAAACTAATAACAAAGACGATCTGGTAAGTAATAGCTTTCTTTGTTCCAACTACTTATTTACAGAAAACTGTTTCTTTTATGCTGAAAACAATGCAGCACAGCGAACTGTTTATGCACATATTCCCCGTACTCGTCGTACATATCGGGTGTCTTTTTAGCTGCATGGGAACTATCGACATAGTTAACTATGGTTTGACAGCTGAGAATGACAAACTGTGTTGACGGCATTTCTGTTCAGTAAAGCCTGGCAAGTCATCATGAATCGTTTCAACGCCAGAACAACGTGCCCAAATTGTGTAAATTTACTTTCTAAAAAAAATAATAATTATAATAAAAAAATTCATTCCCACAACATTTATGTTTAAACCATATAACTTCTCAAACTCTTAAAACACTTCTGATACAGGCGTATGCAGATATTTCTCTAAGCCGATATTGTTCTTTCAAGGCAGTGAATTTGTTAACATACTGCCTGTTACGCTTCCGCTAAAAAAAATATAATAATTGTATTGAATTGTGTAAATTTTTCATTAGTAATTCATCTTGAGCTCCTCCTGCTCTACAGTGAATAAAAACGCTGTACCGTACAAGGCGCTGCAGGAGGAAACTTTGTATTACAAAGTTGCGATGGAAATTCTTGGAAGATACAATGCGATAAGTAGAAGCAAAATATAAAAACAGTAAAACTTAAAGAGATGCTATGGAGCATTTTGCAAAAAAAAAATTAAGATGAAATAGCAAAAAATTCTTATTCACTTGCAATATAGGATAGCGCGTGCAACCTTAAAAATTTTGATCACCAATTTATTTTTAATAGTGAAAAAGTAGTGATGAAAATTCGACAATAATTAAATCTTCTCCAATACTTTACTTAACTCTTAACACAGATTTTTTTTGTTTTTAATTTTTGTTTTTTTTTTTTTAATTTTTGTTTTTTTTCTTAATTTCTTTTTTTGTTTTAATATATATATGCATATGTATGTATATATATACAATATATATATATATTTGTTTTAAAATATATATTTTTTTTTATTTTTATATGTTTTTTTTTTTTTTTAGATATACAAGGTGAAGTCTAAAATAAACAAGATTAGTGTCATAAAAATGATTTTGATGACGCCATATTTTTAATGAGTTCGTTGGAAGTTGCATCCCTAGCTTGGTGACATTCGGTTCAATGGAAGCGAAGTTATTTCGTCTCAAGTGTCAAAATGTTTGTGTCATCGGTACAAAAATGAGTTTTGAACAAAGAGCTAATATCAAATTTTGTTTTAAAATCAGTAAAACACGAGGGGTGCCTTTTATATTTCGGGATTTGGCAGCCCTGGTGTTGCAATCTGGCAACTGACAGCTGTATCGCAAAGTTTGACATTTTTTGACTTTTACGTACTCAGAAAGTTTTGAAATACCAGCGCTATTTGTGTTGTTTACAGTAACTTAAAATATTAATCTCGGTCCAAAAATGGAATTAAAGCGTGAACATTTTCGTGCGACTATTTTTTACAACTTTCGACGTGGATTATCTCAGCAACATTGCATGGATGAACTTAATTCATTTTCTGGCGTTGAAGCTCCATCAAGGACCAGTGTTTATCGATGGTATGGTGAGTTCAATCGTGGTCGTAGTTCACTCCAAGACGAATTTCGTGAAGGTCGTCCAAAATCAGTTGTTGTTCCGAAAACCATTTGTGCTGTGCGCGAACTGATATTGCAAGATCGTCATGTGACCTATCGTGAGATTGAGACAATCTTAGGCATTAGTGGGACCACCATACATTCAATATTGCATAAACATTTGACTGTCAAAAAAATTTGTTCGCGTTGGATCCCACACAATTTGTCAATCGCTCAAAAAAAGGCTCGTGTCGATTGGTCGAAGGAAATGCTCAAAAAATACGATCGCGAAACACGTCTATGACATCGTGACAGGTGATGAAACATGGATTTACGCGTATGAGCCCGAAAGTAAACAGCACTCGACTGTATGGGTGTTTCAAGATAAGCCAAATCCAACAAAAGTTGTTCGCGCACGAAGCACTTCCAAGCAAATGGTCGCCTTTTTTTCGGAAAGACTGGACATGTCGCAACCGTACCACTAGAACAACGCAGAACAGTAAATTCTGAGTGGTACACAACCATTTGTTTGACAGTTGTCTTCCAAGAAATTAGGAAAACCAATCGCCAAAGACGGATCACTCTTCCCCAGGACAATGCGAACTCTCACACATCGGCTCAAACAACTGCATTTTTGAGCACCCAAAACATCGAATTAATGGGTCATCCGCCGTATAGTCCTGACTTGGCACCGAATGACTTCTTTTTATTCCCGTACGTAAAAAATAAACTGAGAGGTCAACGTTTTTCGACACCTGAAGAAGCGGTTGCGGCATTCAGAATGCATGTTTTGGAGGTACCTCATTCAGAGTGGCAAAAGTGCTTCGACAATTGGTTCAAACGCATGCAAAAGTGTATAGATCTTCATGGAGAATATTTTGAAAAACAATAAAGGGATTTTCGATGATTAAAATTTGTTCTTGTTCTCTAATCCCGACATATAAAAGGCGCCCCTGGTATTTACCGAAACATTTGAATTGATGAAAAAAGTTTATGACCATGATTGTCTATCTCGTGGCAGAGTTTATGGGAGATTTACACGTTCCAGAGATGGTTGTACGGACATAAATGACAATGAACGGCCTGTATGTTCCCAAAATCAATAATCACCGAAAACTCCGTCGAAATTGTTCGTAAATTTATCAAAACTGAACCGAAATCATGGTTGAAGTCATGGAATCAAAGTTGAATATCTTTAAGATATCGAGTTATCGTATTTTAACTGATCACTTGGACTTACGAAAGGTCTGTGCACGTTTCATTCCGCACAAGTTAACTGAGGACCAAAAATTGCTCAGAATTCAACAATCGAAAGACCTCATTAAAGAGATGAGAACTTCCTTTACAACATTGGAACTGGTGATGAAACGTGTATATATTTTTATACTGTTTAATTTTTCAAGGATATTTTTAAGAAATAAAACATAAATTAATTTTTTCAGAAAATTTGCATACAATGAAAGAAAATAATTTTTTTTACGAAAACTTTCAAGAAAGAAAAAAAATTGTTTGAACTTTTTTTATAGATAATTGTTATACAATAAGATGAAACGAAAACTAAATGAAATACATTTCTTTTGCTTTTAATTTCAAGAATTAAAACACATGGTTAAACATAATTTTTTAACTTACTTACAATATTTAAGAAAAAACATTTATTTAACTTAATTTTTTTTTTTGTTGTGAATATTTCAAGCAATTACATTTTTTATAAGCTTTCGTAAGGAAATTAAAAACCAATTCTCGCATTAAATTTTTAAAGACAAATTAATTTTCATACAAAGAATTGAAAGCAAAATGAAACAACAAAACGCATTTTAAATTAAATGAAATGAAAAATCTTTTTAAGAATCAAATAAACTTTGAACTTGAATCGAATAAAACTTGAACTGTTTGAACTTTATTTTTATTAAGAAGAATATTAACTAATTAAAAAGAAAAATTTAACTTAATGTTCTTCAGAAGATTTTCATACAATGAAATGAAAATTAAACGAAACAATTTTTTTTAAGAAAATTTTATTATAAAATACCTTGTATTGAAACAAAATTTCACGCGTTTATTAATAAAAAAAACACAATGATTTACTGCGAATTCAACAAACAGAATCCTCTTAGCTCAGAAACATCCTTGGTCGGCCCTTTTAAATCCAAAATCGTATTCAGCGCACAAACACAAAATTACGTCGGAAGCCAGTCGCATCACAAGAAAAAATAACCAATAGACCTGGATAAACGAAATTACTATTGTATGTTCAGTAAGGGAGCGATAATACAATAGATAGGAGAGCCACGCCACCGATCCAAAGCTGTATAAAAAATTTCATGACAGAAAAACAACAAAAAGGTCGCCAACGATGAGATTAAAAAACAAGAAAGCCACCAACTGAATTAATCACAATTTAAAAAATTTATGAATAGGAATTCGTTTGTTGGTGTCGGGGTCAACACAAGTGCTTCTATGGTATGCTGAAGATTGTTAGCAATAGGACGAAATAGGTCAAATACAAAAATGAATGAGTTTCGCCAGACCATAACAAAAAGATCGAGAGAAAAAAAAACAACAATTAACCTCAAACAATCGTATGCCGCGATGTACGTTCTCAGGAAGTTTCAATAAATATAAAACCTAAAGATCTATAAGATTTAACAGCTTTTCATGGTTTTTTTGTTTTTTTTAATGGCACTGCTTTTGATGCTGCTTCGATGTTGTATTCCGATCTTGTTATTGTTTTGAGAAAAGTAAAGGTAAACCCTATACACATGCTTTTTAGGTCCTCCTCCTCCGGACATGATAGAGACTTCCACTTATACTCAAATGGTAGTTTTATCTCACTCTATAATAATGTATTGAAGCTCAACTAAAACTAAAATCTCCATAAAATGGGAGTTTAGCTGATTACAAATCCGATGTCGGTTTTTCAAAATTTAATGTGTCCAACGCAAAAACAAAAAAACGTTAATAGGTATTATGCCAAGCAAAATAATGTTTGGACGAATCTTAACCCCACGGCAGTCGGTTCTAAGTTACCGAAACGATCCGGATTTATATCCGGCCAAGCACCCTCACTTCAGAAGCGTTGCGAAAACATTTATAAGGTTAGAAATAAACTCGAAAAATATTACAGATTTCAAAATGGTCAAAGCTGAGGTTTGAAGTACAAAAACAAAACACTACACGCCTTTACTGCTTTACTTGAACAGTTTGAGATATACTTTTTATGTTTTTTTTTTTTTATCAATTTGAATAACAACAGCAACACCAAAAAGCCATGTGGGAAATATCTGTAGATGTACGATAATGCAAGGCGAAAATTCGGATGAAAACCGATACCAATACATACAACAACAGTGCGATCGATGCAGATAGCAAAGTAATTTTTTTTACGAAACCGAGGCAGCCAACAACCCAGAGAAAAATTCGCATGCAATTTTTCAAAAAAAAAGTCGAGCAACCACTGCCAAACGTACAGTTACAGCTGCTTTTCTTAGTAATCCTCATAATCTTGATGTTTCTGCCGAAATTGGCCAACTCATCATGCAATAGTAGTCAGTTCCGGTGTACGAGTGGCTGAGAGGTCTGTGAGTGAAGCCTGTAGCTGATAGTCGCAGCGAAACAGTACGCTCTAACTCGGTGTCTGACTCTTATAGTTGCTGCAAGCGATTGTATTAATTTGACTTTTCACTTCTCATTGAATGTAGGAACAATACTTTTCACCAAGGGCAACGTGTTCAGTGCCCAAACGCACTGTTGGGAACAGTTGTACACCATTGCACATTCTCTCACTGATGTATAGCTTAACTTTTTTCAATTTGCAACAATTTCCGTTATTTTCCGCTATTTGCACGCTACCAGCTAAGGATCGAGCAACAATAACAACAACTGCAGCAGCAACAGCAATATTCAGCAGCGATGGCAACAAATAGCGTGCAACAAAATGTGGCAGCAAACTGTTTTCGTGCAAATTTTTGTTTTTACAAAAAAAGACGTGTGTATGTGTGCCTTCTCTTTTTTTGCCGGGTTTTGCGCTATCAATGTTTCGTTATCTGAAAGCTATCGATGCCAAATACAACTACAGTGTCATTTTAGCACCCATCATGCGATGCTCTACAACATCCTGCGTTAGCAGCGTAGCAATAGCAAACAGTTATATTCGTACAAATTTACGTAGAATAGGAGAAAAGCTAGCAAAATGTTAATAAGTGGTATAATCGGAACAGCAGCTTATTGCATTCGTTATTGCATATCTATATATATATTATATATTGTTGTTGTTGTTTTTTTTCCTGATTGGGTCATTTGTAATCGTTCGCTGGTTGCTCGCTAAGCGCTACTGTCGAGGCTAACATTGCTAGAGCTGTCAATACATTCCAACTAAATTAAGCACATAAACACACATAAAAATAATTGTATCTCGCCTAATTACCAAGTCTTAACTATTTCTATTTTACAAAATATTTTTTTATATTTTTATAATAGTGTGGTGTAATCTTTAGAAAACTTGAAGGTATGGACCTTCATAGCATAATAAATTTTAGCATAATAAAGTGGAAGTTGGGAGCCCCTCAAAACCCCCTAAATTTTTGACAATATTTTCTCATCATCGTGTGCAAAAAGATTGTGCAAGTCAGATTAGGTTAATCAGTTGCTTGTTTAACACAAGACACTCAGTGGCGCTAAGGCCCATTGTGATACCTGCCTTTGTTTACCTTCCCCTAACTAAGTTGCTTAAACCACTGCATTATTTAACACGTCTTGAATTGATGCGCGTTGAGGTCAGTGCCTAGATCGCAACTTGACTATTAACAAAAAGGGTAAGGTTTGCTGGAGGTAAGTAAGTCCATTAGTCTTATCGTTTTTGCTGCTTGGTCCATAGCATAGAGCTCAGCTTGGAAGACGCTGCACCAGTCTGGGAGTTTAAATGAGCAATTTAAAGATAATTGTAAATTAAAATGAGTCTGATGATCGTATTGTATGCCCAGTGCTTGATATACGGCTTCAGGCCCCATTTTTTGCCAAATGTCCTCTTACATATAAAGAGGGTGTTACGAGCTTTCTTCATCCTTTCCTCGGTGTACCTTTTCCAAGAAAGCTTTGAGTACAGAATTATGCCGAGGTACTTGGCTTCGTTCGATAGGATTAGTTTTACCCGATCTATAGATGGTAATTGAAAACTTGGTATCTTCTAGTGAACACAATTAGATCGGTCTTGGCTGGATGAACCATTAGACCGTTTGAGGCCGCCCACTTAGAGAGTTCCCTTAACGCTAATTGCATGAGAAATTACGAAGTGAATTTAAATATCCATGGGAATGACACCTACTGACGGCTTCCATTAACGTTGATACTATGAAACAAAGTTTTTTGGCAGATATCCTTAACCCTCTGTAGGACACCTTTTTTAAAACCCCCGGTTGGGCCCCCCGGTCTGGCCTTTTTTTTGGTCCTGCTCGATGAGCCTTTTTAAAAAGTTATATCCATAAATTGACATAAATTTTAGGAAGCTACCCGCAAACTCTAGTCGTTAGCTGTAATAGAAATATGTTAAACTCACATCCAAACTCGAAAAAGGCCAGTCTGACCATACCCGGGTGCCCAACGAAGAGTTAATAGTTCAAGCCGACTGCTGTAATATGAGCATTTAGCAAATGTTTAAGCTTTAACTCAAATTTCTTTATGAATGAAAACAAGCTGCGTTCTGAAGAAAAGAACAAAATATTTTTAGATAATCTGGATTGATATAATTTAAAATAGTCCCCTTTCAACTCAGCCCAGCGATCAAAAAGCATGCTGAATGAGTATTTTAGATCGTGGGTCGTGATATTATTCATTGCGCCGATAAAAGGTCATTTCGAAGAGAAATTTAAACCACAAATAGGGGGGAGTGATGGTAGAATCTACTACAGAATATAAATTATAAAACTTAAATCCAATACTACCGATATTATTGAAAACCATCGATAGTCAAAACATCGACGATATTGACGACAGTACCATCGATAGTTGCAAGTCTCACTGCGGTGCCTCTGATGTTTCTCAACAGGCATTTTAAGTTGGAATCCACCTTCTGAGTTAGGTCAGCCAGAAACGGCCAGACACTGCGGTCTCTTGCATGGTGTAGATCAGCACGTATGGCGTGCAAAATTCGGTTCGTTCCTTTTATAATTTATGCAACTCTGGCGCAATTGAACATGAATATATAAATATGATATCCTTTAACTCCCTATACGAATGCCAATGATAGTGAATATATGCCCTCTTTTCTGAGAGTCCACGCCTGGGGGTGGCTTCTGTTACTATTTCAACCATGTCAGCCTGGAAATACCACAAACTATACTTTGACTCCATCATTCACCAAATTGTATCTATGTATATAAATTCTATGAGAAGTAGTTGAAGGTGGCATATGGGACACTAATGCTGATTTCATCTCCGCATAAGTTTTTTCACAATCGAATTGTACTCAGAAATTTATCATTGCTTGCCCAGGGGCAACCCATAATAGAAACAACTTTCTGAAAACTTTAATGGCATCATTTTTCAAATGAAATATTCGAGCCCACGACCCAAGAATGAACAACCGAGATATACCATGAACAAGCACATTTGACTGCAGCGGCCACCAGAAAGTAAACTTGCGAAGGAAGAAGGTAAACATTCATGCACTCAAAACCCCCTTTTTTGGTTGTTAGTATTACTGCTGCATTGATAAAATGTGAATCCTTACACATGCACAAATACTCGTAAAAACTTACATATGTGTGTAGCTTGTACGATGAGTCAAACAGCCGCGCTTGTAGCAACTGCAGTAATTTTATAAAATAAACGAAGCGACAACTTAATGGCATTGCATACGATTTTTGTTCCTTACTTCTTTCATTCTTTCAACGTACAACATACATACATGTGCATATACAGGGTTTGATTGAAAAGTAATGAGCCTTCCCGCGCGGAGCGTCTGCTAAGCGATCAACCGAATCGGCTGGTTTCCCCTTCCACTAGAAACCGGTCCCAGTTCGCTGGCAAGAGCGGTGAAGTCAAAATCGCTCCGCGCGTGAAAGCTGTTTTAAAAGTGCGTTAGGATTTTGCAATGGCGAAAATGCAGCGATCGTTGGAGCAACATGCTGATCATCTTTTTCGACTCTCGAGGCATCGTCCACAAGGAGTTTGTACCTCCAGGAAGCACAGTAAACGCGGCATTTTACAAAGAAGTGCTCCTTCGGCTGAAAAACTGCGTCGCCCGGGTTCGGCCCGACCTCGTCAACAATTGGGCATCATTCATCACGACAATGCGCCGGCGCACACCGCCTTCCTCTGCACCTCTGCATTGGCCAAGATGTGGGTTCCGGTGCTTCCCCACCCTCCCTACAACCGAGACCTGTCCCATCCGGACTTCTTCTTGTTCCCGCGCCTGAAAAGAAAGCTGAACGGGAGGCGTTCGACTCCATCGAGGCGATCCAAAAAACTGTGACAGCCGAATTGAACGCGATTCCGGCGGATGAGTTTAAAAAAGGTTTCCTGCAGTAGAAGGACCGCTACCAGCGGTGTATTGACGCTCAAGGGTCCTATTTTCAAGAATATTAGTTGTATAAGCCAAAAGGTTTAATAAAACTGCTTAAAAAAAATAAGGCTCATTACTTTTCAATCAAACCCTGTAACATCTTTGCAGTGAAAAACCAAACTACTCAGCAAACATTCTAATTCACGAAGCGGCATTTTATGGAAAAGAATTCACATCAGTTCGAGAGTAACCACGATATAATTATTATTTCAATGAAAGAGGAGCACAGCCGTCAAGGCTCTAGGCAAAGCAAATATTCTTCTATTACTATAGAATGTTGATGGAGTGAATATCTGCTTTTTTTGATTTTTTGGCTGGTATTCGACATTTCATAGGACACCGCAATGGATTCTGAAATTGAAAAAATATGGAAGCCGAATTTCAGGGTAGGAAATTCAATTTGGAAGCAATTGTTTGTAAAACAAATAATAAATAAAAGCAACATGCCTTTGTTATCAATTTGCGTAACCTTGCATTTCAGTAGACGATTTGTTGCGACCAAATACTTTTTAAAACGGTATCACCCAAGTGGCCACCTTTGGTCTAAACGCTTAAATGCGCTATTTTTTGGCATTTTCCATCACGTTAGTTAATGTTTCTTGGACTTCAACAAATAACACCCCATCTAAAAGTCTGGTGAATCTAAATGCGATAATCAGGATGGCCAGTCGAAATCGCCACTTTTCGATATCAGTCGTCCAGGATACAACATTTGACTTTATAAAATCGATGCGGATAAACAGCTGGGCTTAGTATTTGAGTCTGCATGGCAATTTTGTACAGCAACATCTTCAACTCGCTACGAAATATGCGTCGAAAAGTGGTTTGAGGATGCGGTACCTAGTTCTTGAGAACGACGTACATCAGTCGCCAAAACAAACCCACGCCACCATTTGTTATCATAAATTTTGACATTTAGTTCTTTTTAATTTCGTACGTATTCGATATTTTCATGGGAACTTCGTTCTCGTTATCTTGATGCAATGCAAATTTTACGTACAAACGCCTTATAGTAGCGTAATCATCTGGAACACTTTTCACTTTTCTCTTTTTGCGAATTTTTTTTAAATAATATACAGTTGAACAATTCTAGTTGATCAGCGAATGTCAAAAGTTAGAGGTTGATCGATGCTACCACTTTAGCCCTTTGTCTACCGCAAAAAATAGCATTACCGACCGGTAGGTAGCTTTCCCTCTAGAAAATTTGTATTAGCAACACCAATTATTCAAAAATAAAAAAAATTGTTAGAATATTACAGAAAACATAGGAATAAACAAAGTAACCGCGTTAAAAATCTCATTCGGGTTCATTCGACCCAAACGGTAGACAAAGGGTTAAATGGTGAACCCTGTATTTCAGTTAGAAAGCAAACTGGTTGTAAGGTGAGTAGTTCAAAACCAGTAGATTTCACTGCAGGGACACTAAAATATTAGCACCCACACATACATACGTAACGTCATAGTTTGTTGGCTGTCATGCTTTTGTTTTTCATTTTCCATTTTCTATTGCTTTCCCTCGCTATTTTATTTGTTCACTTTCCTTCACTTTTGCACAGATATTCGTACAATTCGTGATACTCGTGATTTGCTCGAAAAGTTACATGTTGTTTGTTGCCACTGTCGTTGTCGCCGTTGCTATTGCTATTGTTAGTGTTGCAGTTGCAGTTGCTTGCATTTTTATAACGGCAGCATAATAAACGAGCTCACAACAATTGCTGCAGCAATATTTTCTCAAGTGATGAAAGGGTACAAACTGCTATTTGTAGCAAAAGCAACAACAAAACAAAGATACAAGCAGACGTAGAAACAGAAACAGAAATATCAACAGCACAGCGACAGCAACAGGAGCAGCAACATGGCAATATAATGCCGAGTGATTTCATTTATATTGTTTGTATTTATTTTATATTTTTCTTCATTACTTATGATCAATAAATCATGCTAGTAAATCGACTGTCCAACACTCGACATGAATTCTTTACAACATATTTGTATTTGTATTTGGAATTTGATGGGAAATTACAAGTGGCAGACGAGCATGCATATATATGGGTGATCTTGTTGTTATTGTTGTTTTTGCGGGTAATGTAAAGTACATATGATAAAGTTTACTTAAAAAGAGCATGTGGGATGAGAGACAGGACAGCAAAAGCAGAAATTATTTAAGACCCCTTTTGATTACATGCATATATAGGCGCATACATAAGTGAATATATACGTATGTACATCATGCAGAATTGCAAATTTCATTCATAATTGGAAATTACATTTATTGTTTAGATTTACTAAATCTACACTTTTTGGTTGAATTGCATTTATAACAGCGATTTTAAGGAAATGAATTTCCACAAATGATCCCTTGTCAGGAACTCGTGCGAATTCGGGAGCTAGCACATTGTGCGGCATTTTCGCATATAATGTGTCAACTGTTTCTCATTCTGGGCCATTCTTGTAAACATAACCTGTAAGTTCACCGAAAAACTCTTCAATAGGTCGGTCATTACGATAATTAGCGGGATTTCTGTGCTTAGGCAGAAAATTGATGTTTTGGCAACAAAGTACTTCAACGTAGTTCTTACGTTGCATGCTTTACATGGGAAAAAATTCTCAACATCACAGCAAAAAAAAAAAATGTCACAATTCAACACGATTTTTTAGCAACTTTATTATACTAAAACGACTATAAAACGAAATATTGGTTGAAAATTTGAAAATATGTTTCTTAATTTTGTTTAAATTTGTTAAATTTTGTTTAAATTTGTTAAATTTTTGTTAATTTGATCTAAGTTTGGAACTCTGATTTGTATTTATATTACTTTCTATATACTATAATTTTTTATTTAAATAGCTTTTTTACTAAATAAAGAATGAGTGATTGAAATCTTAATTTTTTACACGCTATTGCGTATGTTTGTATACTGCAGCTGTTTAATTCACAAGTGTCAGATATGATTGACGCACGACGCCATTTGCAAAAATTATAAATCTTCCGATAGGGTGATTAATTTTTCGCCACCTTGTATTTTTACCAAATTTTATTAGAAATTAACGGAAAAAATGTCCGCGAAATATTTTGCGAATATTGCAAAACAAAGAAGTGATTTAATTATGGGGCTCTCTCACAGGACACAATGCGCGAGGAATGCATGCTGTGAGACTTGGGATCGCCTCGAGTCCTTTCTGCGCTGGATGTATGGAGGATGAGGTGGAATCATCTCAGCACCTTCTCCTTAGCTGCCCTGCTCTGGCGGGGCTAAGATCTAGGCATCTTGGCTCCTACTTTTTTGCCACGCCTGCTGATATAGCTGGTGCTGACATTAAAAATCTGATGAATTTCATCAGCAGCATTAAGCGGTCGGCGCAAATATAGTCATCGTTCGTAATCCACACGCCTCTAACCATCCCAGCACCATCTCTCCCCGCCCTCTCCCTGTATCCCATCGGTCCTTCTCTCCCGCCTCACCCCTCCATAATGGCATCACAAAGGACGAATCCTTCTTCGTCCAAGTGTGCCCATTCCCTGGGCAACCATATCAACCTAACCTAACCTAACCTAACTTAATTATATGAACAGAAGTGCATATAGCTGTGAACAATTCCATCTGCCATATTTTCAAGTTTGAGTAGATTTTCTTACAGAACCTGATTGGTTGCCTTTCTATTTTTAAAGTTCTCAAAATACACTACATAGTTCTTTTTGGATCGCACTCCGCACTAAGTTCTGTAGAAAGAAGCGTACAATACGTTCCAGCAGTTTTTGCTGCTTTGAAACCAGTTTCGAAAATATTGAAACAGGTGTTGTTACGACTCATATGAAAGAAAGTACGAGTATGTAATAAATTATTTAGTTATGCAATGCCTGGCTCAAAGAGCAAAGCATGCTAAAGCTAGAAGTATTTTAAAGTAAAGTTATAACCCGTTATTATAATGAAGTAATACAGAGAATAGTTTTCGGAATAGCAAAATTGTAATTTTAATTTTTTTGTAGCGTTAGGGATTCTGTGTTCATTCCACAGAAATAAATGTATAAAAGAACAATTTTTTTTTTGTTTGGGTTTTTAAACCTGCACATAATTTCAATCGAATAGCTTTCAGGGTTGTCTTTATAGTTTATATTGTTTATAGTTTCGACAAAGGTCTCTAATGACAATTTCGATTTAATGTTTCAACTATTGAACCTCTCTGGATGTTTGGAGTAACATTTATCCTGAACGACGCCTCACAACAAATAGTCTGATGAAATCAAATTACAGCTTCCAGGCGGCCAATTGATATCACCGCTGCGGCTGAATAATCGATTTTTGAAAATTTCGAATATTTTTAACATCTCTGACAGTCAAAAAAGTCCATAGATCAAATTCCAAACTGTGTATGGGCCACGGCTAATAACATTAGGGAATCTAAAACCTTACCGCATCTGCATCACATCAAATTTTGTGTTCCCCAATCTTCATTTTGAAGCAGTTCAGAATTGTCTTTTTTAAGTTTTGTTTTGCTTTTAAGTTCCGTTTCATTTGAATTCAAGTTTTGAAGTCCTGTCTTTGAGTTATGCGAATCAAACAAACAATCACAATATGGCCAGGTCAAGTTGCACGTTGTGTGGAAGGCCATAGCCGGTAAGAAGAAAAGCCACGTTTCAAAAAATTTAAACCCCTTGTCTATAACCAACTTTTTCGACATTGTTCTACAACCGGGGTACCCGGGTACCCCCTTATATAAAATGCGTATATGCATATTTAGTGGTACCGACGGTTTTTTGTTATTGTTAATATATGTATAATTGAAAGATCTGTAGCTGTTTGAACAAGTACAGTATTTTTCAAATATTTTTTTTTTGCATTTTTCCAGGTCTACTCTAATAACGTACCGGCTTTTCAGGTACTCGCACGCTCCCCTACAAATGGTAGGCAGATGTGCGACTATCCGAGCCCTATAACGTCAGGAGCTGACGTCATAAAGGTACCTGGGTTGTAATGTGACCGCGTCTTTGGCATTTCTTTCGTTTAGTATTCGCTGAGTAGTTGAGAAATGTAGACGATTTCAGTGTGATTCAAAACAAAAAACCTAATTGAGAAGAAAATGGAAGAACTATCTACGCAAGAATTCGCTGTTATGTATTTCATTATTAGGTTGACTGCTGTAGAGAGGTCAGCGTATTTGGCCGCGTTACTGGGAGATGAGTCAGGACCTGAGAGTTCCACGTCAGATTGTGAGGATGAAGAGTGGTTTCTGAAATTTCTGACAGTGAAGAGATACCAGGTGACTGTGATAGCGAAGTCGAGCAAGAGGAAGATGACGACGAGCCTACTGAAGTGGACACATCACATGAATCGGATTTTCTTGCGGCCAAGGATGGTACAATATTGAATAAAACACCTCGATAATTCCGGATGAAAAATTGTTGTAGGGTCGTGCTACATAAAAGTGAATTTAGAAAGAGGAGGAAAACACTAAAATCATGCTCAGAATGTAATAAGCCTATTTGTGACGAGCATTCAAAATCTATTTGTAAATGTCTTGAATGTTTTAATGTTCAATAAATATTTTTCATAATTTTTTTTATCAATAATAATGATTTGTATGTAGTAATTCTAGATACCCTTTCTCCAATTTTATTCTTGCAATATTGATTTTATTACAATTACAGCACGAACAACAGACTGGAATCAAGTGGGTACCCGGGTACCCTGGTTATTGAACAAGTGCGTTAATTAGTTTGACCCCCAGGAATCAAATGCTATTTTCATAAAAAAAGAAGTTAAAAGCAGAGATCGATGTAGAATTGACCAAATAACGAGGATCCGGGCGGAAAAACATTTGTATCAAGCAGTGATTGAATTGTACTAGCTCTAAGATGGAAACGGGTGCCCGGGTACCGGGTTATTGACATAAGGGTTAAATAAAAGAAAGAAACGCTCGGAGGCAAGTAGCGGCTTACACAATTTAGCTGCATTTTGACAAATTGGATTTGCGGAGTCAAATGCAGTGCGGAAGCATTTAAAGGCAGATGCACTTCTAAGAAATATAGAATAAGTCCAAGATTCTGTCTGTGGCTATTCAGTATTGCTTCTAATATGTTGCGAATTGTGCACTTTAAGTTCAAGTGTGTACTTTCGTATAAAATAAAAACAATATTCTTCAGAATAAAATATTTATTAATTTTTCAAACCAATATATATATGCAGTTAGCTTTAAAAAAATGTAAACACAATGTTCACTAAATAAGTATTTTTCACTTTCAATGATAAGACGTTGCTTCTAAAAATATTTGTTATCGCACAATATATGTATTTCTCCCTACAAGTTGTATGTAGGCAACACTGGTATTTTCTAAATAATATGGAAAGTATTATGAGATGGTTGCATCATGCAAACTACAAATTTAACAAATATATGACAACTTAAATTCGGGCGAAAATGAAATTTATAATATTTGATAAAGAGATTTAAGTGGATTTACTATAAAAGGAGCGGTTCACAGACATTTGCAAAAGCTTTAAAGAAAAAAATGCATCTATTTCTCCCATACAATGCTGTCTACAAATTTTGAACAAAATTTTTATTTACTAATTACTATCTCGTATTTTTCCCTCGGCAGGCAATGGCAAACCTCCCAGTGTATTTCTGCTATGAAAAAGCTCCTCATAAAAATATCTGCCGTTCGGAGTCGCCTTGAAACTGTAGATCCCTCCATTTGTGGAACAACATCAAGACGCACACCACAAATAGGAGGAGGAGCTCGGCCAAACACCTAACAGAAGTTTATGCGCCAATTATTTATTTTTATATCGCAATTTTATTTAATTTTTTTTTTTTTAATTACACTGAACAACATATTCAGAATGATTGTCTGATAGTGGATTGATTCCAATTTAGAATAAAAGTAAAAGAGTAAAACCTACAACATTTTTTGCATCCTGTGGTCGAATTTCTTGTATGGCTTTAAAACTTAATTTAAAGTGTAAGTCAACAATTGTGTTCCAAACAAAACGATCCTCCCTGATTATCATGGCTGTATGTGTTTGCAATATATAAATATATAACAGGCAGAGCAAAGCTTTCTTACGAACTGACCTTACCCCGTAAGAGTTTTTCGCTTCGATGACCCCCGTAAAATTTTCTGCTTAAAATTTCTGAAGAGCACTTCACCCTTAACCCTCCGATTTCCTTTTACTGAACTTTCATTACACATGTTTCTAGAAAGGGCCAAAAATACCCATCTAAATAGGAGGAAGAAATTATATTTGAAGCCATTTTGTATAAAACATTTTCAATAAACACTTCCGCCAAAAAAAAGCAGGCCCTCCGGACTAGTGCTGCCTTTGGAATAGTTGATTCTGTGGATATTCCCTTTCATTATTATCAGCGCATGTTCATGATGAATATCATTTTTGTAAAATTGTGGGTTGTTTTACCATTTTTCACAGCCTTGCTAGCATGAAATTTAATTAAATAGAAAAGATTACACTTTTGGCTATACAATGACAAAAGATCGTCGACTAAAATGCCGCATTTTTAGTTTAGCAGAGTTGGTTAAAAAAAAATTTCTACTTTGGCTCGCATTTGTTACTGAACTTTTAGGCAACCCAAAATTTATAAATTTAGAAATACCCAGTTTACTTGCAATTATATTTGTTGTTCGATACTTAAATGAAACCAGTTATATGCATGGTAGTTATCAACTAACATCTTATGCTACTAACCACCCACACAGAATATCGCAAAAGTTTTTGCCCAAATGTAGGTACATTTTGTGAGATTAACAAAATTTAATAATACCGCACACAGACCCATATACATATAAGAGTATAACCTAAAAAACTTTAGTGGCAAAATGTCTATGGGGAAATAATGTAAAAAAATCGCAAGTAAAAACAACAAATACTATTGCACGAGTAACATGGACACTGCAGGAACTATGGGAATCTAAACCACATACCGTTATAACAAGCTATGGCAGCTCCTCACATGGAATTCGCACTCACTCACGCATACTTGGATACATTTCAATTGCAAAATAATTCATAATAATATTTGAAACATTTAATAATGTTGCTAACCCATTATTTTATCATGCTGTCATATGCAGAATCAGAGCAACGGAAAACAAAAGGAGCGGCAGCTTTCAATTACATACGAACAGTTGTTGCTAACAACTTTCAACAACTACATACATACATGCGAGTATTCTCCAATTTTGTTGGCTTCAACTCAAAACTACGCCACTGCAGCAACGTGACTAGAGTTATATGTATTAAGTTGTCGAATTTTGTTGGTTTTGCAATTGCTGCTGTAACATGCTTAGAATTTTGTGGTTATGCTTGTGGTTGGCCGTTGCTGATGCTACTGCTGCTGCTACTGTTGTTGCAACTTGTATCCACTTGTAATTCACATGATGCTCGTAAAATTTCAAACCATATTTTCAATTTGTTATTGTGGTATGAGTGCGTTTTGGCGATGTGGCAAGCACCGAACGAGAACATATGGAATAATAACAACAAACCAAAAAAGCAACAATAACAGCAGCAAGAGCAACAAAATCGGCAGCAATGCTTGCTGTCCTACTACAGATGAGCGGCAATAAATTATATTGGACCAAAAATTTAATATACAATATAATGAGAAAAGAAGGCTTGTGGTATACATACATATATATGTACATACTTAGTGAACACATGTAAATACATGCAATGTTGCACTGTAACCCTGCAGAAAAAACTGAATTAGTGAAACAAATTTCTGGTTCATAAAGAGTACCATTTCACCAATTGATAACCACTTCGCTGCAAAATGGAGAAGTAAATTTTTTTCGCCTGCATGTGTAGAACAAATCCGGAAAAACCCCCTGAATTTTATAAGGAGCACATAAAAAAACCTCAAGGTTATTTGCATACCAAACCTTGGACCGTTGAATTCATGACCAGATTAAAATACTCGCATTGTTGGCGAATTTATGGCATCGACCTAACGAAAAACTGTCGAATCTAAGAGGTTTCATGGTGCGGTGAGGTTTCTCAACTCAAGAAAGAGGCAAGATTGTAATTTTAGAGGTGAAAATGACTGCCATTGAGTTTTTAAAAATCCATAAATACACCATTCCGGAGGGATGACGGTTTTGTTCTGCAGTAAGTCCACGTGCCGATCTACACCAAAAAAAATAATGGAAAATAATAATAACACTAACTTCATAAAGTGGTCACCGTAGAGTCCCGACCTGTCTTCTATCGAGAACCCATGGACCACCTTAAAAATGTGTATTGTGCAAGATAAGCCCCGCAGATTACACAATTTAAAGTATTGTGTCTTTCAACATTGAATTCAATTCTATTCCACGCAGATTTGGCAATATGAATACTCGTAACTATGATCAATATGGATATCAAAGTACAGAACAACTTCATTTTCATGGTTTAGTCAGCATTTTTACTTTCATCTATCTTCTCAACTCCAGAAGGATTAAGAAATGGAAAGCAATGGATTAGCAGTTTCGTGTTGGCCACACCGTTGCATTCTGTACATCGAGTCTTTCTAATGTTTGCTCTCATTAAAGTTCGCTTAGTATTACACATTCTGAATTTTAAACAAAACAGGCCCAGAAGAATACCACTTTTTTGACAAGAAATTGTTTTCATTTAGCTTAAAAACGTTTTGCGTATGAGCCGAATTGAACTATAAATAGGATTTTTAGGAATATGTATGTACTTGGATGTCAGTGCCCACTGAAGAGTTTAAAAAACTTAGAAAATCCCTTTCAATGGAAATTCCGTAAAATTTAGTTCAAAATTTACCATGTTAAAAAAATGTACTCCACTGACTTTGAAGTTTTCGCCAATACTGCATATTCTGTATCATACGAATATACCTACATATATTATATATATAAATATACATATATAATTGACCCTTATTTGGTGTTTGGCCGAGCTCTTGAGGCTTGGATTTTATGAGGAGCTTTTTTTTGGCAGAAATACACGACCGCTATTAGGAAAAACTTTCTATCATTTGATGTTCATGCACAGAGATCCAAATCTGTGTATTACCAAATGGTAGTCACGCACCGACCCATTCGGCTACGGCGGCCGCCATATGTATATATTATATGTACATACATTATAATATATTTCCATGCCAATATTCTTGTTTACATTTTAGTACTCTGATAACTGCGGCAATGCTGCAAATGCTGAAATTCTTGTGGTGAATTTGTAGTAAGGCCACGTGAAGTAATTGAGTGAGAGTAATGAGCGCACAGCAAGCGAGCCAATTAAGGAGAATTTTCACAAAAATATCGAAACGGTCGGAATTTCATTTAGAGATTGTTATTCTAGGAATTTTAACTACTCGTATTAAGTAAAAATTGAGTGCAAAGAGATACGACTCACGCGTGCCTATGTACGAGTATATATTTGTGTCTGTAAACATAAATTTCGCAATAGCAAAATAATTATATTTATTCATTTACTGAAATTACGAATTTCCTTATTTTAGTTTAAAACCATGTCTACATTTTTAATGGAAAGCAAACATAAACACAATTTTCGTGTGTCATGTTTCGTGTGTCCAAATACTCAGTTGAAATATTTAGATGTAAATATTGCAGCACTAAAGAATAATTAAAACTGCAGTGAAGGAACTGACATGCACCTGGAGAGGACCAAACACAATTCATTTGCAAACGGTTCCCACGGTCCTCACTTTCCGACACTTTGTACAACTGTCATTTTAAGGAGCCTAAATGCGGTGTCGGAATCGAGATGAAATTTACTTTGCAGCCAAGCAATGTTGCTCAATCTGTTACAAGGAAGAACGTCATCAACAATGAGAAAAGCCCGTCGAACGAAAATTATTAATATGCTTGAAACACAAGAACAAGCACTGTCCGACTTGCAATATTAAAAGCGCCATGATCGATTTCAATGGTTGTGACGGGTAAAGCAGGAATCTTTAGCCCAACAGTTGAAAAACTAGGCCTGGGGACAACCAAACCATTGCCATAACCAATTCAGTCTGAGTAAAGTATTTTGTTGTGGAACAAAACCGCAATACTACAGCCAGCTAATAAAATATAGCACCTTCATCAGAGAAAAAAATCATCAAAGATCAAGTGAGGTGTAAGTCTAACATCGAAAAACTCCAGTGAATTTAAGTCCAGAACTTCACCGGCTGTGGTTCGAAGAAGCACCTTCAACAGTCAAGGATGAAAAATTACCAGGTTTGGCCATCGTTGTGCTTAACACGTTCGCGGACAATAAAAATTTCAGGGAGCTGCAAAAATAGACAGGCAAAATCTGATTATACATATATTATAAGAGTGGTCAGATCATCGTATTATAACTGTTATATGAAAGTATTTAATGAAACAATTGTTCATTACTTTGAAATGTATATTAATTACAAAAACTTAAAGTTACATGAAATTAAATGAACAAAACTTGGCTACCACGTCATCAGCAGCATAATTCTGCCAGCTCATTTCACACACTCGTCCAATCAGTCGTTGTTCAGACGGCAACGTGGTATCATGAGCCGAGACTATGTTGTTTTTTTGTATATCACCAACACAATCTAAGTTTTTTCGTAAACAAACCGCATGGCATGGCCACTGTGACGTCCACCTATATATTAGCTGATTATTTCAAATTCGCTGAGAACCGATTAACGGTATGATCTTTTTACTTCAAATTATCTATGTTTTGTTAATGAAAAATTTTACAACTCAATTTCTCAGTTTTTTCTATACGTAATTGTTGTCGGATATGACCTATCATCACCACCTCTATGGTTGCATTATATTTAAGAGGGATGCTTGAGGTTAAACTATGTACCGGCCAATTGGAGAGTTGCGAAGGTCGTCTTTATACCCAAAGCAGGTAAAAGTGCTCATCTCTACTCGAAAGATTATAGGCCGGTTAGTCTTACGCCATTCATTCTCAAAATCTTTGAAACTATATAGGGCAGATCCACGGAAACTGCACTACATACTCTGGTCTTTGATGTTGAAAAAGCTTTGGAATATAAGGAATATTCAACATTTAACAATGTATCAACTAAAGCTATTTTAGAAATCCTCAATAGTGCCATAAATCACTGGATTGCAAGTCTCCTAAACTGCAGAAGGATTGTGGCAGAATGGAGCATCTTCTATGCTACTGTCCGGCTTTCTCGAAAACTAGACTTGCTACCAGGGTGCTCTCAGCTTTGAAAAGCTAGAATCTATCCCTTAACTGGAGGACTAAATAGGACTCTGATCTGGTATCGCTATGGACCAAAATGGTCACTGCGTGGCTTCAGCCAGCCAGTATAACCTAACCTAACCTATTTTAAAATATTTTACTTTAATTGCTTGTTCAGTATTTCAAAAATAGATTCAAAAAATAAGATTCAAATTTAATGAAATAAGTAAAATTTACTAAAATAATTAAGGCACTTTAAAAATTCTCAAAATTAGATTGAAACGAGGAAGGTCTGCCATTCAATTTGCCTTGCAAATATTCGTAAATTTACTCATTGCAAGTGGAACTGTATATTTACAAGCAAATAAACAATGCAACGATTAACACCGTACCAGCAAAGACATACAAAAGAAAATTAAACATCACTTCCATTTAAATGCCAACAATTTGCAAGTAGAAATACAAAAGAAAACAAATAAAAATATTTCTGTGGTGCTGCACTTCGTTGTTTTGATGCAGGAATTGTTGCTCCTAGCCACATTTTCACACCTGCAAACAACACAATCACACAGGTTTGCAACCACATATGTAAGTACAGCCACGGGCAACTAATTAGAAACGATTAATCTACTGCTTATATTATTTAGCGGTTAATAAAAATTGTGTTTTGAAGAAATAAAAACGGTTACATTTTTGAGATCAAAATGCTTTTATTCTTCTCTTCCAGAATTTAACATATTCAAAGAAACAAATGCAAAGGGGTTTTTTCTCACTGTAATTCTAGAAGTATGTTTATGAAATTTGTACAGTGGCGCACGCTCTTATTTTTTTTTTAATTAAATCACCAATATAATTATCGGCCTAAGAGATCACAATAAATTTGTACTTTCCAATAAAAAATTTAAAAGAATACGAGTATCGAAAAAAATTTCTTTTCTAATTTTTGTTTTTTGTCAAATTCGACATTTTACGTTTTTTTAACTATGCATAAATGGATGCTTGGAATTTGTTCTTTAAAATGATACCTAACTTAGTATGGAAAGGCAAAACTTGTTTGGATTTTGATCTTGAACGCACTTTTCCGCCACGGCGCGGTGGAATCGATGAACGTACAGTTGGTAGAATAACCCAATTGTGTGTTATAAATTTATGTTTATCTGGGCTTTTAAATTCCAACTATAACAATAAGTATACTGGATTTAAATAGGAGCACCTCTGAGACCTTAGTTGTTGAGGAAACATATCCAAGTATCACTTTGAAAGTGATTGCCGAATCATATTGTATGAAACAAAGTGTTCTTTCCAACGTGAAGTTTGTACATTATAGTATAAGTCGACATTCTTGGTTACCAGTGAGCAAATTTTTAAATTCTTAATTAAACTAAACCTCAGACATTTAATAAATGTGGGAGATAGAATCTGACACGACAAATGCGACGGAGAGTCACGAAAGATCAAAAGCTGGGGTGTGAAGATTATCCTGTAGAGTGGCGCACGATTTCTGCGATTGCAATGGCCTCGATATGCACTGATACCACCACCACACATCTCCTTGATAGCGTCTAGAAATCAGTACGGCTTCAAAAATTAATTTGTTTTTGTACCACAGAGTATAGCAGGTGGACTTGAATTTAATTTTATGGCAAAACATTTAACATTTACATAAATATGAAACTCGTGACACTTCGTGGAAATGAAGTAGAATATTAAGTTCTCGCAAACGGTCGATGGGATTTTCTGTCATGAATTAAACATTTTTTTATTATTTATAACACTAACTTTTTACATAACATTGGGCTGGCGAAAATGCTCCACTGAACCCTCCCCGAGGGTGCCGGCTGGAAATAAGTACCACAGTTGTCCAAGCTAAGTTAAGGGTACTATGGTTAGTGGTGGATACTCCTCAATGGTACAGCGCTATTCAAAGTAGTTTTAACGTGGTCGGGGGTGAAGGGCTGGATTAAGGTGTGATGCGACCTGTGCGAGAATCTGTCAGGCTCGGGGCCCGTTTTAGAAATAACCAAGTGTCAAACGGAGCTTACGGATACCTGGCGCCCTCCATAATTACCAGCCTTACCCGTGTAGTTCGGAGCTATGCACGGGCGGACATCTTTTCTCCGACACTCGTGGGTCCAAAAATGAATAGTCCAAACAGTAAAAATAATAAAAAAAGGAGTTCTCTTAACAGACCAACAGGAACAACCAGTTCCGCAGTATGAGCAACGGTCGCACCAAGCTCAAAGAAAAACACAAATATCGGCTTAATGAGTCGTCCCAAACAAGTGGCAGCCAGAGCGAAAGCCAGGCCAGTAACTTTACAAACAACAGTACTGGATACAGGTCCAAGCACAAGCAAAATTACACTGGCCCGACTGTCAACTGTGATTCAATCCCCAAAAACAGTCCCGACCGGAAGCACAGCTATTGCTAGTTCCGGTACCTAAGGATGGTCGCTTGGGAGGGGGGTAGACCCAGCGAAAGCGAGCTACCAGGCTTCTAAGGAGGGTATACGAACCCCAGCCTAAAGAGAACGAGCTCACACGCGAGTTGAAGGAAACGATTGAGAGAGCGAAAACAATCATTCCAGACTTCAACCCCGATTTCAAACCAACACAATCTACTCCAAAACGACGACGGTCCTTGGAGGAAAATAAGCAAAAAGGCACAAAGCCATTGGCGTGACGCCCAGAAAATCCTTAGCGGAGGTTGCCAAAACCGCATCATTATAGGAGTTCTGGATGAAAACTTCTCTAATCAGTTGCACGCGGCTGTATACATATGCATTCTGTGTGTTAGGCAACTGGTCGCTTGAAATGTGTGGTGTGTGAGTCGACTACAAAACATTTTTCAAACAGGTAATCATGTGTGTATTCCTCAAGCATTTCCTCCTTTCCTACAGTGCATAGACACACACAAATGCACACACATACATGCACATTTTATTGAAGTTATATGCATGAGAAATAAGTACTATTTTGCTTCATCATCGCCACCAGCAGCGACAACAATCGGCCACGTTGGACAGCTAAACGAACGTAGTTGCACACTAGCACATCCACACACACTCACGCATGCATTCATATATATGTACATATATACTGATCTAGAATATGTGCATATCTCTACTGGCCAGCACTTTGTGGTTATAATTCATTATTTACTCCTGTCGGCTTACCTCAATGTCTTGTAGTGTTGTTGGTGCATGCACATGGATAAATAATTGCTCATCCGTTGGCAGTTCGTGCAGTATCTTTACCTTGTATTGCAAGGATCCGTGCGCTTTTACTTGTTGTATGACTTGCAAATATTTCGTATCGGATGCTTTCACCTGTAAATATGAAATTAAATGGAAATATTCTTAATTCATACTTATGTGCAATAGAATTGAATGTAGATTGATACGTGTATAAGTATTGGGAGTAAAGTAGTGTTTGCATGTGCACAGATAGTGTTGTTGTGATGGACAGATGTACAGTAGTTGAACAAATAGGCGAAAATTGATTATACGCAAAAGAACTGTGTAAATGAGTGAATACTGATTGAGGTCAGCCAACATGAAGTTAATGAGAAAATTAGAAATACTAAAATTAATTTGATCTAAAAAGATATCAACAACAACAAGAGTTTGTTATGGCACTTTAGTAATTAGAATGCCTTGTGATACTTGAAAATAGGATCTGTTCACAATGGGCAACTGTGTTACAAACAAACTTCACTGACTGCAGTGAATATAAATTACGTTGAGTAAATACAGTATTCCACGAAAGTGAAGATACCGTAAGTCAGGATCTAATATCTGCTAGACTCCCATAAACCGAAAAACAATTGCAATAATAAAATATCGAGATAAACGACTTGAAAGTCTTCAACTTGCTAAAGCAAAAGACATAAAAACATGGTGACTTCTCATATTGATAAGAATGCACGATATATTTTTTATGTGGAGAAAATGCGCAACACCACCAGGGGTAAAACTTATAAAAAATCAACGCGAATTGGCTGGTGGGGGAAAATGATCGTTGGACCTTCCCCTTCCACTAGAAACCATTCCCAGTTCGTGGCAACAGCGGTGCAGTCAACATCGCACTATGGGCTGGCATCAAGGAAAAGCGGCCATAAATCGAAATCAAAACATTTTTTCGTGAAACTTGGTATATAAATGTTTTTGGGGTCGCTGATGTCGAATCTGAAATCAGATTTTAGAAATTCAATGTGGCGGATCCAATATGGCGACCGAAAATTTAAAAAATCCATATTTTTATACAAATATTTGCATACATGGGTTTTCGAGGTCGCTGATTTCGAATCTGGACTCAGGATTTAAAAATTCAATATGGCGGATCCAATATGGCGACCGAAATTTTAAAAAATCAATTTTTTTATACAAATATTTGCATACAGGGGTTTTCGAGGTCGCTGATTTCGAATCTGGACTCAGAATTTAAAAATTCAATATGGCGGATCCAATATGGCGGCCGAAATTAAAAAAAATCAATTTTTTATACAAATATTTGCATAAAGGGGTTTTCGAGGTCGCTGATTTCGAATCTGGACTCAGAATTTGAAAAATCTTTATACCAAGCGCCTAAGTTGAAAATTCCAGCACTTTCATAAGCCTGTTATTAGCCTGCAAAGTTTGGTGAACATTTGCAGTTTCCAGAGCCTACCACGAGGAGGTTACAGGTTTAGAAGACTCCACTTTTATTTTTTTTTTATTTTTTTTAATTTTTTTTTTATTTTTTTTTATTTTTTCTTTATTTTTTAAATTTTTTTTTACGGTTTTTTGGTTTTTTTTTATTAAAACGATTTTTTTTTAAGATTTTTTTATTTTATATTTTTCTTAATTTGAAAATTAAAGATATTTTAGGAAAATAAAATTGATTTCAACTGAAAATATTTTTTTTTGCTTTTTTAAGATTTTTTTTTTTTAATTTTTTTATATTTTTATATTTTTTTTATGATTTACTTTTTTTTTATCTCTTTTGAGGAGTGGCCGTTACTCTTCACTTTGCGGAACCTCTGGTAATGCGAGTAATGCAATTACTGCAGATGGAAGAGGCAATTTTTTTCGTTTTTGTAGTCGTGAACTCAAGCTATGAGACGCTATTAGTGGATCTGAGGAATCCATAGAACGCAAGAACATATCTTGCATTGTAGCTTCTCGACTACATTTCCGACTGTGCCGCTCACGGTAACACTTATAATTTTTATTGCGGATATTAATATATCAAAAATGACTCAAATCTGTCAATTCAGTAAAACGTTATGGGCATTTGAACATAGACACAGTACAAAAGCTGTTCAGAGCGCACATACGTTTTTACCGTTATCTCTGAAAATACTAAAAAGCGCACATTTGCGCATTAATAGGTAATAATAGATACTTCAAAGAATATTTTCATATTGAAATTTTGTTAATATCATGGAGTGCCAAAAGTTGCCAGCATTCGACGGCTAAAACTTTTTGGTAAAAAACAACATTTTAAGAATAAAATTAATTTTTTTTCGTCAAGTTCCTTTATTTCAAAGCTTTTTCAGTATAATCTGTGTTGGAATATTCTAACTGAATACAAAAACGTAAAATTTACCAAAAATATTTTGAGCGATATTCGAATTTCGCACTGTTTTTAACTATATGACCAAGTGCAAAAAAAGCCGAAGTATGAATGGTTATCGCCCTTTAATGGCAAAACTACTAAACGAAATTCTCTGAAATTTTGCTCATAGCTGCTCTAAAGTGTATAGATATCAAAAATATACTCCATTGGTCCCAGTTCCAAAACCGACTTTTGGCCACCTTTCTTGATGCCAGCCCATAGTGCATCGCTCTGCGCGTGAAAGCTGTTTTAAAAGTGCGTTAGGATTTTGCGGCGTTTCGACTCCATCGAGGCGATCCAAAAAAACTGTGACAGCCGAATTGAACGCAATTCCAGCGGATGTGTTTAAAAAAAAATTCCTGCGGTGGAAGGACTGCTACCAGCGGTGTATTGACGCTCAAGGGTCCTATTTTGAAGAATATTAGTTGCATAAGCCAAAAGGTTTAATAAAACTGCTTAAAAAAAATAAGGTTCATTACTTTTCAATCAAACCCCTTATAAGAGCAATTCTCTTCATGAGGGTCTCCCAAAACTCAAAAAAAAAAAAAATAAATAAATAATTGGCGCGTACACTTCTGTTAGGTGTTTGGCCGAGCTCCTCCTCCTATTTGTGGTGTGCGTCTTGATGTTGTTCCTCAAATGGAGGGACCTACAGTTTCAAGCCGACTCCGAACGGCAGATATGTTTATGAGGAGCTTTTTCATGGCAGAAATACACTCGGAGGTTTGCCATTGCCTGCCGAGGGGCGACCGCTATTAGAAAAATGTTTTTATTAATTTTGCTTTCACCGAGATTCGAACCAACGACCTCTCTGTGAATTCCGAATGGTAATCACGCACCAACCCATTCGGCTACGGCGGCCGCCCTCCCAAAACTCAAGGATCAATAAATTTGAGAGTCGCACAAGCTCAAATAAATAAATATATGCATTGGCTGCCTTTTTAAGTCAATCAAATAAATATAATGCTCGTCCTAGTCTTTTTAAGCCAATCACATATAATACATCATTTATTGGTATGTCCGCCTTTCGCCTGTATTATCGGTTTTTCCTCCTCAGAGTATTCCTCAAAAGTGATATTATCGCATTCAAAGTACTCCGCATGCATCAGAATTCGTTTTAGAGGTATGGTTCCTTCGGCAAAGTTTCTTATTTTGATCCCTAGAATACGATTTTCACAGAGCAATGAGCGATTTTTAAATCGACCCGCCCTAATATATATATGTATATATATATAATTGGCGCGTACACCCTTTTTGGGTGTTTGGCCGAGCTCCCCCTCGTATTTGTGGTGTGTGCCTTGATGTTGTTCCACAAATGGAGGAACCTACAGTTTCAAGCCGACTCCGAACGGCAGATATTTTTATGAGGAGCTTTTTCATGGTAGAAATACACTCGGAGGTTTGCCATTGCCTGCCGAGGGGCGACCGCTATTAGAAAAATGTTTTTCTTGATTTTGGTGTTTTCACCGAGATTCGAACCGACGTTCTCTCTGTGAATTCCGAATAGAAGTCACGCACCAACCCATTAATGGCGGCCACCGGGGATGCCAATGAATAAATACACACTTTTAAAATTAAAAAGCAGCCTTACTGTTTGAACACAATTCGTATTATATAGCCCTATATGGCATGTTTTTCCCCGAAAGCATAATTTTCGACTTGGGCGGTTATTATATGTGATAACAGAAAAAATATAGTTTTGCATCTAATATACAGGGTGACAAAAAATAACTGTATACAAACTTCTCTGTGGAATTAGATGAATGTAAATTTTTTTTAGCGATTGCTCTTATTTTGTGATTGTTGTGTGTGTTCTGAAGTACAAAAAAAAAAGTATTCGTTTCTGTTCCAGCTCTTTTTAAATACTTTGTGTATCGATGTCAAGTAGTCGCTCAGCTATGATAGCCCTGCATCAGCTAGGACCACGCAACTACGAGATAGCACGGCAGCTTGGAATTGCACGTTCATTTGTTTCTCGTGCAATCAAACGATTTAAGCAGCTTGGTAATGAAGGTGACCGTCCTGGAAGAGGAAGAAAACGAACTGTTAACTCTCCCAACAACCGAAAAATCATCAGTAAAAAGAGTTCAACAAAATTCTATGGTCTCGATGAGGAAAATTGCTCGTGAGACAGGCATCAATCGTGAATCAGTTCGCCTTATAGCAAAAAAAAGAGCTTGGACTTAAGCCTTATCAACTACAAAAATGTCAGCTGCTCACGGATGAAAACAAGAAAGTAAGACTCGAAAGATGTCACACGCTCCAACGTCGGGCCGCAGGTACGGGCTGGGAAAAAACCGTCTTTACGGATGAGAAGCTGTTTACCGTTGAAGAAGCTCACAATCATTAAAACGACAGAAAGTGGTCTACAGAAGACGCTGGACCTTCGTCCATTGCTCGGCACCAGCCCACAGAGCAAAAACAACCCAAGAGTGGTGCAAAACCAATTTCCCCTCTTTCATTACTTCCCAAGAATGGCCACCCAACTCACCGGATCTGAATCCACTAGATTACAGCGTATGGTCGATTTTGAAAGCAAGGACCTATGAAAAACGCCACAAAACTTTGGAGTCCCTGACGCAAGCGTTGCGTCAAGAGTGGGGTCGCATAACGGTAGACGAACTGCGGCCTATAGTATAGCCCAAAAATTTTTGAAACGTTTGAGCTTGCGTATTCGTGCTAAAGGTGGCCACTTCGAAACTGGCTGAATATAATGTTACTCAAACATTGTCTATTAAACTTTCACAATTTGTTTTGAGCTACTATCAATGATAAATTGTTTCCATTAAAAAATGTTGTATACACTAATTTTTTGTCACCCTGTATTTTATTCCGAATATTTAACCCTAGAACGGTAACCTGGGGTCTTATACGACCCCAGGCGATTTTAAATCTGGCGCCCCTTCCCTCCCCCTCCGGTTTTCGACAAATGGCCTCAACCATAATTCAATTCAATGCTCGGGAAGCCTCTAGAGCCGGCTGGCACCCTCAGTTGCGTGCTTCCCTTGGAGTGAGAAAGATCTTAAGTGAGCGTGGGGTCGATTAAGACCCCAGGTTACCATTGCCGTTAGACTTGTGTGATTTAACTTTTTTTTTTCTTACAACGAAGGATATTTTTTTGGTGAGTATAGTGTGATTTTTATATGCTTAGTATATATATTATCATATAAATTCTATATTCGCGTTTGCTTCCACTCATAGACGTAAACAATGTCTTCGCGTTACAATTTGAGGTCTCTCGAAGACGTTTCTCGAATAATAACGCAAAGACGAGACGCTGAATATGATGACATCGATAGCGATAATGAAGAAAATTATACGAATGAGGAAAGTAATACCGAGTCGGAGTACGATGCCAGCGAGATAGAGGAAATCGAGGACGATGACCCTGTTGAGGTATGTAAATAATTTTTTTCTGCTCCGATATATTTCGTACGGAAATGTATATGTGTTGATATTTCCAGTCTGTAGAAGATCCAGATGTTCCTCCTCCATCAAAACGCTTGAGATCGGGCTCTGGTTTATCGGCGGAACAGAGCTCAAGTGCGAGCAGTAAACGTGGCCGGAGGAGGAGTATCGTCTCCGGTAAGAACGGGCATAAATGGTTTACCACTCCTCGCGAGCGGGTAACAAACAGAGAACCCTTCGGTTCATTTATCCCTGGCCCTGTTGGGATTGCAAAAGAGGCAAAGACGGCGTATGAGACGTGGAATTTGTTTTTCGATGACGTCATTCTTTCAAAAATCTTGCAGCATACCAACGAGGAAATTCATCGTTACACAGAAGAACGGGAAATCGACTGCACGAAGGATATTCTGTACAAGCCCGTTGACATGATTGAACTGAAAGCTTTTATCGGCTTGATGTACTTTTCTGGTCTCCAAAAAACGAATATGACCTCTTCTGATGATTTGTGGGATACGAAGTACGGCTCCATTTTTTACAAAGCCACAATGTCACAGAAAAGATTTTGCACTATCCTTCGGTTTCTCCGATACGACGATAAAGCTACCCGGCCGACTCGTGTCGTAAATGATAAATTCGCAGCCATACGAGGAATTTGGGAAATCTTCATCGAAAAGTGCAAAACTCTCTACAATCCGGCGTCATATTGCACTATAGACGAACAACTGTTATCCTTTCGTGGGCGCTGCCCTTTCAAGGTCTACAACGGAAGCAAACCCGATAAATATGGGATGAAAATTGTCATGCTGAACGACTCAAGGACATTCTATATGGTGAATGCAATCCCATATGTTGGCAAAGTGAATACCGAAAATGAAGAAAAGGTTCCATCTTATTACATCCGGAAGCTGAGCGAAACATTACTCGGAACAAACAGAAACATCACGTGCGAAAATTGGTTTTCGTCGATCGAAATTTTCGACAAGATGCTGGAGCACAACATTACAATGGTTGGGACGCTCAGAAAGAATAAAAAGAGATACCCCCGGATTTCAAAAAGTCAGGTCAACCAGGATCCTCAAGATTTGCTTTCGACGGAACCAAAGTTTTAGTTTCCTTCACTCCGAAAAAAATAAAGTGGTTCTTGTCCTCTCAACGTTCCACCGATTGAAGGAAATAAACGAAAGCACTGGCAAGCCGGAGATGATCTGTTTTTACAACATGACCAAAGGTGGCACCGACACTTTCGATCAGTTGTGTCACGAGTACACGACAGCCCGAAAAACCCGGAGATGGCCCATGAGAGTTTTTACCGGGATGCTGGACCAAGCGGGGATAAACGCCATGGTTATTTATAATTTTAACAGCCGAAATGAAGCGATGAATCGGAGGGATTTTTTGAAAAGTTTGATCGAATCGCTCACAGTCCCGCAGTTTAAACGAAGGCTGGAGGTGCCTACAATGCCAAGAAACGTCTTATGGTGCATTGAGAATGTTTTAAAAGAAACCGTGCGTCCTAAGCCCCCGCCAGAAATGGGTAAAAGAGCGAGATGTGCCCTTTGCCCGAGATCGGTCGTCAAAAAATATAGCGTCAGATGTCATCGTTGTAAGGCACCCATGTGTGAAAGCCATAGGCACGTTATGTGCGACATTTGTGTATTGCGAGATGCATAAGGAATGTTAAGACAACTTTTTCTTGCATTGTAAAACAAAATAAACGTATTAAAAAAAAAATTATACATTTTTTTGAGTAAAATCTATGTTTCGATTTCTTCCAAATTCCCAGACTTCAATTCCCGGAATAAATACACTTTTTCGACAATCGAGTAAAACCAACTGTTCTGTTTAAAAACTGTATATTTTCACTTTATAACGGCGTTTGATTTTTTTTATTTCATCAAAAATTAGCGGAGATATTGCAAATTGAATAAAAAAAGTCATTTTCACGAATTTTTCATGTTTTCTACCCTTTTACTTAATTTTTTACTAACTTTTCGGACTGAAAGCGGAATTGCTATAAGCCAACGCGATTCTACATTGAAAAACGAAAAAAATAAGCCCTGATTGAACTCATTTCGTGAAATTTTACCGGAGATATGAATCTTCGAAAATTGGGGTCGTCGATGACCCCAGGTTACCGTAATAGGGCAAAAAAATTAAGGTTACCGTTCTAGGGTTAAAAAGGGATGACAACTTTCATTGGATACTGTACTGCATATAATCAAGAATGCAAGATTTCTAGTTTTTGTAATAACATAACCAAAGTCGATAATGTCTCAGCTATTTTAATTAACACAGCAGTCAACCAGCAGCAAATATGTTTGTAAGTACTTGTTTGTAAATATTCATGGCCACAGTGATTTTACATGTATTTATGTATTTACTTCAATATTCAGCTAAGTAGGTACAAGTAAACACAAACTTATGTACATATATGTGCATGCATAGAATGCAGATACATAATTACTTTATTTATTTGCGAAGATGTTATTTATTGTTTTGATAATAAAATTTATTACCATCGATGTGCCGCAAGAATCGGGTCAACAGTGGAATACCCATCCAAGTATTGCAGTGTGTGAGCACAAAACTTTCACTTAAACGCACACATACATATGCATACACACATATGCAGGTTATTTGGTATTCGTTTGTGGCACGGCTTTCGCAGTTCACACACTTTTAGACAGTAATTAAATAATAAATAGATACAATACCATGCAGCTCACAAATACATTTATCACTTGAGCAGCAGAATACAATACTAAGTTTCAAATTAGGAAATTATGTAAAATCGCAAATAAATTAAGTAAGCTGAGAAGTATTCATACTATTTCCAAGTTGCATTAACAATATGTGATTTGTCATGATTAGAAATCAATTAATTTTAATAGAAGTGCATGTAGTTTCTCTAAGGGTAATATAGAGCCAAATATGGCTTATTGTACATCATTCGAGATGCCACTTCAAATCCGATTGTTTATTGCATTGGATTAAACTATGAACTTAAAAGCTTGAAACTACTATTCTGCAGATGTTATACTGTTGCAGGCTGGTATTGGGTGCTTTTTGAGTATAGCAACGCTCGAAACCTGATTTCTTGCTCATTTTTCGTTCCAAAATGTCCAATACATATTCAAGAATTTTTAAATCTGGTTCATAAATCTTTGATGCATAGTAAAGCAACCCAAATATATAGCCTCAAAAAAACCAAGCGTTTTATGACGATGGGCAGTTTTCCAAGCATCTTCCAAGCGAAGGTGTATGCCATCTGTCTATTTGCTGAGAGGTTTAACCCTTTCGCGCCTACTGCGACAATATGTCCCAGTCTCGTACAAAGTTATTTATTAGTTTTGTTATTCAATAAAACTTCCATCTTAACTGTCCCAATAAAAGTTCTTGGTTTCATTTATAAAAAAAATACCAAAAAAATTCGTAATTACAATATACGTGGCACCACTGATCCAGTTAACAAGCACGTGTTGAGAAATTTGGACGATATGGCAAGACAAACGATGTCAAAAACATATGTTCCGCGATCGTCATTGCGTTAGCATCGAATCAGTAAATAGTGCACTTAGAATTCTCCCTATATTGCATTTAATACATTCTTAGAATATCAGTTAAGGTGAGTAGCATATAATTTAGTATGTCTTGGGATCTATTGTCCCAGTTTGCATTTTACATGGGACTTATTTGTACCAATATGGTTTTTCCCAGATGTCGAAGAAAAAGTACACTGTGGAAGAGGTTGCAGATATTTTATATGAAAGTTCTGAAGAGAAAGATTTTAGCCCATCTGAGAGTAGCTACAAACCATCGTCAAACTCTGGGAACAGCAAAGCAGATGGAGATAATACTTATGAAGGTGAGAGTGATGCTTTCTATTCCGAATCAGACGAAGAATATGCTGCCGATGACATAAATTCGAGTACGGATGAGGAAGAAGAATTATGCGAGAATGAGGTGAGTGAAGCACCTGCCATTGCCACCTGGACTAACATCATAGAAGATGGATGTTTCGAACCCAAATTTCGAATGCCATTAGAAAGAGATTCTCAAGTTCTGGTAGATCTTCCCAGAGGGTCTACCGAGTTTCGTGTATTTAGAGAATTTTTTCAAAAAGTTTGTGTATTTTTATTGCACAGTGCACAAATCAGCGACTAAAAAAACTTAATAAAGAGAAGAAAACTAATAGAGCATTAACCGATGAACATGAAATAATGGTGTTTTTAGGCGTGGCTATGATTATGCACTACAACCATTTGCCATCATTACATGATTATTGGAGCAAACACGCATCAATGGGAAACGAAATGATAAAGCAAAGCATTTCTCGCGATCGGTTCACTCTACTTTCTTCGAAACTATATTTAAATGATTGTGACAAACCTGATAATGCTCCAAAAGATTACTATATTTCCGAAGTCGTTTAATGTATGAAAAAAAAATTCATGCGAATACGAAGTGATAGTCCTTTTCAATCAATCGATGAATGTATGGCAAAATTCAAAGGTAGGTCCAGTCTAAAGCAGTACATGTCTATGAAACCAATCAAACGCGGTGTTAAAATTTGGTTGCGATGTGATGCAAAAACAGGATATGCATACGATTTGAATGTATACACTGGTAAAGATGTCACCACTAATCTTTCTGGAACTCTTGGAGAAAGAGTGGTTTTGAAATTAGCAGGTACTATCCGTGATAATGATGTGGCTGTTGCATTTGATCGATTTTTCACATCAATAACATTGATGAAATCCATTCCATTTCCTGCTATTGGTACATATATGAGAAATCGAAAAGAATCACCGGAGTTCGGGTCGCGACTAGAACGTGGGCAAAGCCAGTTCCAAATAAACTGCGATGGTCTACTAACTACTCGTTGGATGGACTCGAAAGAAGTACTTGTTGTCTCCAACTGTCACAAACCGAGCATAGGAGAAGTAGATAGGAAGCAAAAGGACGGAAAGAAGAAAAAAGTTGCCTGCCCCTTAGCTATTGTGGACTATAATCGTTTGATGGGGGGCGTAGATCTAGCTGATCAGAAAGCAGCGGTATACGATATCAACCGGAAATCCCAAAAGTGGTGGAAAAAGGTTTTTTCAAGTTTCTGATGATTTCAACTGTTAATGCTTGGATTGTGCATAACGACCTGAACCGTAAGAAATCAACACTGGCACAGTTCATTCACAACAGAATTTAAAGCTCTAATCTCGAAATAATATTAACAGAATGGCGTCAATTTTTTCTCGCATCTCTACAATAGACATAACTAAAACTAATTTAGCGCTTGACAAAAAAAAATGCAAAGTATAACTAGTTTGATTTCCTCATATAAGCATAAAAACGCAAAATAAAACTAAAATAACGCGAAAATTAATTTGCATAAATAAATTAAAATGTTCATGATACCACTAAACACACCACCGTAATATGCATAGATGTGCGTGATAAAGAGAAAATTCCTCGAATTTATACCAACCAGAAACCGTTGTAATTTACGAAATGAAAATAGTTTATGCATTTATGTATGTGAATTAACATAGACTGCTGCGCGAAATGAATTTCTATCAAACTTTATAATTTGAGTTAGAGAACTATTTTGAAAGTATGTGGTATAGGGAGCGAAATTGTTGTATAGTAGATCGAGTTGGCGATATACTACACCAATGCACCAGCAATGGTTGATGCTAATTTTGGGAAATCCAGTACTTAAGGAAAAATAAATAAATAGAAGTTTTTATGGTTGCAAAGGGCAGTTGGATTAGGGAAGCATTCGTTAAATGAAAAACTCTCTTTTTTTTCTCTTTTTTTTTTTTGCCCAATATATTTTTACGGACGCAAATGATGAAAAGTTACTAATAACCTGAGTTAATATAAGCATGTACAGTCAGTCTAATGGAAGCGTGACCGGCAAATTTAAAACTTGGAGTTCCGTAACAAGAAAAATTTCAATGCTCGTAAGGCATTTATCTTTTTTGCAATACGCGTTGTGCAATTTGTTAGTTTTGTGAGAATTTGTGAGTCTCGCGAATGAAAACTGATTTGAGTCAGTGTTCCTATGTACACATCCTAAAGGCCCAAAAATGTCACGTGAATTTGAAGAAGTCGAAGACATTAATAAATAAATGGGTGCAAGGGTATACCGAAGCTAAGAACTTTGACGACTTCCCTGCACAACGTCCATAAACAATACCTCTCCAAAGCAATATGAGAAGATCATTCATTTGTTTGGGACAAAGCCGAGCTTTCCGTTGCGTGAAGCTGAAGCAGTTTTAGAAGATCTCAAATTCCGGAGCACATTGAAAAAACCGCTGTTCTCATTGTCACACATTGGAAAAAAGCTTATATGGGCTAAGGCAAATTCAGAATGGCATTGGGTAAGCGTAATGTATAATAATCGACAACTTCCACGAACTGGTATACATCCAGTTACGGTTCATGATTGGGATTGCTTCTCCGAAAACGATTTTGGCCGTTTATTTGTATTCACAAAGCATGCGAAAAGCATTACTACGATCAGCTGCGAAGATGTTTACAAGAACTAACCAACCTAGGATTTTATAAGCAGGCAACGATCCCAAACATCGAAGCCGACGGTGTGTAGAGTCGAAACAGCAAAATGCGATTAAAATGTTGGATTGGCTTTCACAGCTGTCTGATGTCAACCCTATTGAAAATATTTGGGCAATAGCAAAAACTCAAAGGAAAAAATATAAATTCGGCTGATTTAGAGTCGATTAAATCCCCAACTTGCGCAGAAATTGGCACAAGGTATGACTCGAAGATGTGCAGCTATTATAGCTAAAGGTGCTCAATATACATTATATATGGCGTATTTAAATATTATAAGCCCATACAAGTTTGTTAGAAATGAATTCGTCTAATTGTTAAGTTATGGCAGGCACGCTTCTATTAGATAGACTGTACGCCGTATGTATACGTTTTTCCACAAATGAAATTGTGCTTATTATTATAATAATACTTTTTAAATAGTCTTAACCCGTGAGTAGCTGAAAGTTGAGCTGAGTTGGTTTTGTAGTATATTTAAATTAATTCCATTAGAGCTTCGAATAGCTGCAAACTAAACCATTGACTAGCATCAAATGTTCATACTCATATTGTTCATTTAATTAAAGGCGTGAAGGTATTTTTATGGTGTGTACCGGATTCAGCAATGTATTTCGTTTTTCTGCCAATTTCTTTATTTAACTTTTCGCAAACTAATTTTGGTTTAATTTTCCAGCAGCTGAATAGTCCTCTGCTAAAAAAAAAGCTTATTTTATTCCTCATTTCAAGCACGTAAACAGCAAGAAATCCTAGTGCATTACCATTTTCAAGCCCTAACAACAAAAAACACAGATACTTGTATTTACCAGCAAACCCCCATCTCTGTTAAAATTGAAAAATGTAGGTACTCTGATCTAATAAAATATAAATCAATACATTAGAATCTAATGCTTAGATGAAGAAAACCTGTTACAATAAATGATTTGCCCTAGATGTCATTAGTAAGCCATGGCTGACGGTGAGTATATGGTAAGAGATTATTCGATACCGCGATTTAAAGGTGGCATTGCGCTTTAAAACAACTCGATTTTGTGTTTGCTAAAGCCGATTGTGTGTTACAACTTTCCAGAATTGGGTTAAAAGGAAAAATTTCAATATTTCTTCCGCACCATTGCGACCACGCGACCACGATAAAAAGTCGTGCCCAGGAACTCAAGAATAGTCAGAAAACAAGTTGAGCATGAGGATATTTCTAACTATGTATAAGTATTTTGACTTCATGGTAGTATTAAAGTGAAAAAACTTTACGAACTTTTTATTTCTCCTAATATTTTGGGGCAGACAGAAAGTAATATTTACAATGACCCAAGTATACAGCCTTTGATTCAAAGTAGTATCTATCCTATACTTCATTATAGTGTAAAAGGAATAAATATATGTACATATATTATACACGAGAATCGGATTTTGGTCAAAAAATTTAATTTTTCATTGAGGCTCATTTTTAACTCAGCGGGTACCGTGACTCATTCCCATGGCATTCGCCAGTTCTACGTTACCGGAATGACTCGGCTTTTCCCGACTAAGGGCTGCCGCCCCAGTAAACTAGCCATGTCTAGTGAACAGTATACCACAGCACAGAACAGTATATCCTCGCAGCAATCTTGCTCCAAATACTTCTCCTCAGGGCTGGTATTGTACCCAACCCTGGGCCAGAGGTATTCTATTGCTGCGTATGCCACAAACGGCTCCACTCGAACTCCACCTCGGTTAGGTGCAATAAATGCAATGGGTGGAGCCAACTTATGACCAGTTCAGGCCTTAAGTCACATAGGGAGTGGTCCACACGATATGTGGCCACGTGTTGCTCCCGCCAGCAAGCGTATGATGCCTCAACGGGTACTGCCCCTGATAGGCCGGCACTTCGAACCGCCACCACAACCCATACCTACACGGTAAGGTGCCTATCGGAGCAACACAACTCCCCCAACATAGCACATCCACTTCCCTCCTGTCCAACCCCAGTGCGGGGGCAAACCAGCAGCTCTTGGTCCCCCGCACAGTATGTTCCGTGTGTCAGACCCGAATACCTCGGAACCTGGTATCAGTCATATGCAATTTTTGCAATGGCTGGTGCCACTTTCGGAGATGTTCCAGCCTGCGCACCACCGGTGAGTGGACAACTGACTACGTTGCCTCCTGCTGCAGAGCTCTGCACCCGCAACCGCTCCCCGCGGAATGCCTAGCAAGCCCAACGTAGGCAACCACACGCGTCCCTCACCCCCCGTGTTGCAGCATAAGCCGACTCCGAGAGGCAGATAATTTTTATGAGGAGCTTTTTCATGGCACTCGGAGGTTGACATTGCCTGCCGAGGGGCGACCGCTATTAAAAAAAACTTTTTCTTAATTTTGGTGTTTCACGGAGATTCTGCATTCCGAATGGTAGCCACGCAATAACCCATTCGTCTACGGCATTCGCCATTGCTTATAACTATTATAATAATAAAAAGTTTAAAGCAGTAGAAAATTAATATTTTGTAAGGTATCCCCTATTGTCAGTAACATCTTTAGAATCCACCAACTTCTTAGTAGAGTATTTACAATACAAGAAAATTTTTGCCATTCATATATATATAGATATATTAAGATATCCAAATACTGCACATCTCTATCCATATAACTTTCAATAAAGCCTAAAGTTCCGGTTCCTCCAGATGCCATGCATCCCCATACCATTATGTGTTCTACCCCGTGTTTGACTGTGTTGCGCAAATTTTCTGGTTTTAGCTCTGCATTTGGTTTCCTCCAAATAAAAATTTTTCACAACTAATCTGAATAAAGTTACTTTCGTCATCAAATATTATGGCGTTCCTGACGGTTTTCAACACCGCTAAATGGCTTGTTGCGGGCTGTGAGTCCATGGAAATCAGCTTTTCTCAGAACTTTGCGCACAGTTTCGGGATGGCACTTTTTCCCAAGACATTCTTTATCTTCATTTATACCATTGAAAATTGTTTCATGCTTAGTTTTTTTGCTTTGGCCACGGTTTTCGCGCATATATGGTTATGCCCACTAATGTGTTCAACAGTACTGTGTTTAAGATTTTGCTTTTTAAGATTATAACATCCCTCTAGCTAGTGAGCCATATATACGAGCTAGGTATTTCCCTCACATATGAAGTTTTACCAGTTTTCCACTTTTTCGAAAACTTTTCAGGAATATAATTTAAACCATAAAATGATTGATTTGAAAATGCAATACATTTGGCCTAGCAGTTTCATCCTGAAATGGCACCATTGCGCAGCCGTACAAAACTGTTATTTAAATCTACTTTTAGGCAACGATAACGATTTTAGGCATCAAATTATAATTTGAGAATGAAGAAGTGGTATCATTTAAATCGGTACCAAATTTTTTTCCATGGTTAAAGTTTTTCTGCAGGATATACACATATTGTAGATTGAAATACTTGAGTGAATGTTCAGTGCAAAAATTACTTAATTTCAAACAAGTTACAAAATACGCCAGTATCAATTTACCATTAAAAAATCTTCCTCGTATGTACACTAAGTGAACGCAGTAAATAATAAAATAGCGAAGCAAATTGCATTATTAAGGTTGCATTACATTAATTTAATCGTTAATTAAAATATGCGCGTTAAGTGGTTTTAATACTCTATACCCGCATACATGGCATGAGTGAGTTTTTTTATTTGCATATTCTGTTTTAATTATTATTATTACTTCGTAGAAAAAATGCGTTGGTTGGTCATGGATGCACTGAGGCGGCAATTGACGACAACCGCAACAAATATGCGTTGAGCGCAAAAGAAATAATGAATAGCTTACACGCCCACAATTTAAAATTAATGATAAAAATAAAAATATTCTCTTTTTTTCAATTTAATGTGATTATATTGTTTTTTTGTTTTTTTTTTTTAACAATTTACATACAATGCATTTCACAAGAGCGTTCCTACGGGAATTTATAGTTAACGGCAGTTCTCCCCCCAAATAGCTTCTTTAAAAATACATTTAACATTCTAAGTTGTGGCTTTCCTTACGAATTGTTTGAAATTGCTGGCCATCATGGATGTATGATCTTTCATGAATCATTTCACGACAGTTTTTCTCATAAAAATATTTTATTATTTAAGGAAAAATAACGAAAGTAGTTTCGCTTTCTCGTGGTACGCAGTGGGCCAGGAGACCTTTATAAGTAGCCCAAATTGATCATTTCCCTGTGACTTTTTTCTTTTCCTAAAACTTAAATTGCCACTCCGGGGACGCCGCTTTGAGTCGATAGAGGGCATTAAGGAGAATTCGCTGAGGGAGCTGAAGAAGATCTCTTCAAACGCGTTTAAAAGGTGCTTTAATGACTGGACTAATCGTTGGCATACTTATGTGTATTGCTTCGAATGGAGCCTATATAATAAATTTTGATGATTAAATACATTTTTTTTCTAAGATTTTCACTTTTCTTTTTATATATACATAGTTATTTTATTTTTCTCTTTTTTATTATTTTATTTTTTTATTTCTTTTTTCATAATTTTTTTTTACCATTATTATTATTTCTTTATATTAATACTACTTTTGTTTCCTTATTTCTCTTTCATTTTTATAATTAAGTTATTTAATTTATGTAATTTTTTTTAATCCATACAATAAAACAATAATGTCTGAACACCATGTTATATTCGCAATAACTGTAACAATAAAACTTTTCTCATCAATTAATATATTTTTATTAATTAAATGTAAAATAAAATTGCATATTTGGTAAGTATGTAATGTAAAGTATGTAATCGTACAATTTACAAAGTTTGCTGATAACGTAATTACTAAGGGATTTACCTTTCTAGGGTTAATTAAATTTTGTTGACTTTATTAATTTTTTTTTTAATTTTACGTAATTAAAATAAAATAAGAATTAGAAACTGAATTAAAATTTAAAGGATTAAAAAGAAAATCAAAATTATAAAATTAAAAACAAAATAAAAAAATAAATAATAATAAAATATAAATAAAATAATAATAAAATATAAATAAAATAATAATAAAATATAAATAAAATAATAATAAAATATAAATAAAATAATAATAAAAAAATTTATAAAATTAAAAAAACTTAATAGTTTATTAATTTTAGATTTTTATTATTATTTTTACTATTCTGTGTTTATTTCTCTTAATTTTTTTATATTTTTCTTGTTCTTTTTTTATTTGTCTACTTTTGTTTGATTATTCTTTATTTTTATTCTTTTTTAATTTTTTATTCTTTTTTTATTTTTTTTTCTTTGTTTTTTATTTATATTTATTTATTTTTTTTTTTGTTATTCTTTTTCATTTTTTTTTTATATTTTTTTTAGCCTTTTTGTTCCTTTTAATTTTTTTTCTTTTTTACTTTTTTTTCTTTTTTACTTTTTATTCTTTTTCATTTTTTTTATATTTTTTTTTAGCCTTTTTGTTCCTTTTAATTTTTTTTCTTTTTTACTTTTTTTTCTTTTTTACTTTTTATTCTTTTTTATTTTTTATTACTATTTTTTTCATTTTTTTTTTATTCTTTTTTATTTTCTTATTCTTTTTTATTTTTTTATTCTTTTTCATTTTTTTATTTTCTATTTTTTATCCTAAAATATATTTATATATTTTTTTTTTGTTATTCTTTTAATTTTTTTCTTCCTTATGTTTTATTCTTTTTTTTTATATTTTATTTATATTTTTTGAATTGCTTTTTTATTCTTTTTCATTTATTATTTTTTATTTTTTTATTCCTTTTATTTTTTTATTCTTTTTTATTTTTTTATTATTTTCTATTTTTTATCCTTTTTTATTCTTTTTTATTCTTTTTTAGTTTTTTATTCTTTTCTATTTTTTTATTCTTTTTTATTTTATATTTGTATTGCTTTATCCTGTTTTTTTTATTGTTTTATCATGTTTTATTTTTATTGTTTTATCCTGTTTTATTTGTATTGTGTTATTCTGTGTGTTTTTATTGTTTTATCCTCTTTTATTTTTTATTATTTTTTATTTTGATCGTTTTATCATGTTTAATTGTTTATTCTTTTTCATTATTACTATATAAGTATTATTTTATTTTTTTACTTTTATTATCTTTATTTTTTATCGTAAGTAATTGTTTATGTTTTTTCTATTTTTTATCTACTTTAAATTTTTTTTTTAAATAATTTGTTTGCTTTATTTTTGTTAAAATATGTAACATCTTTCGACAGAGCAAGTATAATCTACTTATACAGGGGGGACGATATGAAGTGTTACCTATTCAAAACACCATTACTTTTTTGTGTGAAATTAGTTTTTATTGATTTCCAAGACAAAATTGTTCAAAAATGATTACAATTTTAATATATATTCACTTTAGCTCGATATGACCACCTTTTGCCTTGACCATAGCCTTCAAACGGTCAAAAATGAGTTGCATGCTGCACGAATGTGATCTTGCCATAATTTTAGTCCTCACTTTGCTCTCCAAAATGGACCAGATGGAATAGTCCATCGGATTTGCGTCTGGCGAATTCGAAAGCCATTGTGTGGACGAAATGAAGTGTGTAACATTATTTTTTAACCATTCTTGGTTCACATGAGGATTATGAGACGGTGCCGAGTCCTGTTGGAACATCCATGGTCTACGATCGAAATGTTTGTGTGTCCACGGCTCTAAAGCAGCTTCTAAAACATTTTCCCGATAATAAGTCGCATTCACTTTGGCACCAGGCTCGATAAAAACGATTGGCGGGCGTCCATCAGCGGTCACTGCGGCCCAAACCATTACTTGCGATGGGAAATTGCTTTGAGTGGCCATACGTAGACTAAAATTCTGGTATGAGCGTTCGGTCAAGTAAACACGATCGTTTTGAGTGTTTATCAACTGCTCAATTGGGAAATTTTTTCATCAGAAAACACAATGTTAGGAACTTCGCCACGTTCATGCAAGCGCAACAACTCCTTTGCTCTTTCGCATCGAACTTTTTTATGCTGGGGTGAAAGATCGTGTGCTTTTTGGAACTTATAAGCCTTGACCTTGAGTTCTTGCGATATTTTCAGTTCTTTGGCCATTTTTCTTCCACTTCGACGTGGATTTCGTTCAAGTCGAGCCTTCACTTTCCGAACCATTGGTTGTGATTTTCCAGCCAAATATAACGCAATCACACTATTACGTTTGAATTCCATCACAGAAAAAAAATTCTACAAAACTGAGACGCAATGCTTTTTTTGGCTTATAAACAATATATTGAATTGTGATTAGAACAATTCTGACGTTGATGTCATGAGCTATTTTAAAGATACGAGCAGTGTGAAGTTGGTAACACTTCAAATCGTTCATCCTGTATAGCTGTATTTCAAAAAGTTAAATTTCGTCATCTACAGTAGTTGTGAATATTTTTCCTTGGATAATTACAAGTACAAATTTGGCATATAAAAAGAAGATTGTTTCCATAAAATCAATTTCATTTCATATTCCTCATGATTTTAATTTGGTCGTACGTCATTGGTGCTTTCTGAATGAATAGCATCTGTTTCAGACCCACTTGATACAAGTAGCAGGAACAGATTAAATTGTTGATTTTATTATTTGAAAATAGCAAAAACAAGGCGGATCAGATCTGTATAAAATAAACCCTCCTAATTTTTCATTTCGCTGTGCTTTCCGCTATGATGGAGTGTCCCTAAAACCCGCATTTTTAACCAGTCCGTAGCGATTTTCTAAACTAATGAATAATTAAACTTTGCAATTGAATTTTGATTGCTTTTTGGGGGTGTAAGAATCAATTCATAGGTCCAAATCTACTTAAATTTATCTCTAACTACTCTTTAATGCACTCCTTTATTTGACACGCTCTGTATAGGTGTAGATATATCTACATATTTCTACAAAGCGTGTGGTGTATACCACCTTTGTAGGTTAAGGCCGCGCGTTTCCTTGAATTGGAAGGGCGCGCAGTGTTTTTTCTTTCTGCAAAAGGCAGCTTTACTCCGCCACTGAATGGCAGATGATTTTAATGGTGTATTTTTATGAAAGGATATTATATATGTAGATATGCGAGGTTCAAATCACGAGTTTTGGACCAACGTCAAATGCGCAAATAATATATAGCTACCTACGCTCAACACTAAAGCGCACTAATTATTTATAAAAAAGCCAATTAAAGCCACAATATGACGGGTTTTTTTGTTATTTTTTTTACTTTTCAGCTTAATTGTTTTTTTAATCATAGTGTTATTATATATATAAGTATTTAGTTTTCATAATACCTTTGACGTTATTTGCTAAATAAACAGATATGTATATATGTACGTGTGTATGTATGAGCATAGTTTGTCAACAAAAAAGTTTTAATTCCTGTCACACAAAGCACGTGGACAAACAAGCTTAATAACAAAATTTTATACAATAAATTAAATATTTGCAATGCAGCAGCAATAACACGCACGTGTCGACAGTCGCCATGTATGCACATACCTACATATATGTAGAACACAGTTACATATTGAGTGCTGTGATCGCAATTTCAATTAGATTTTAAATTGATTTGTAAAATTAAATTCAAAACAAGGAAACTTATGGATATTGTTAACTTCCAAATTTTTATGTATGAATGTAGATATGTACAAGTTTAATATAAACGTACAAATATACATATACATATGTCAAAAACGAAAAGCTGACGCTTACAAGATAAATAGTAAACCATTTCTGGCGGTTGATTAAACTTTAGCGTATAAAGTAGATATAAGTACATAAGTACACATACATATATACAAATAAAGGTTTGAATAAGTGCGGTGAGCATTACTTTGATAACTCGTTTCGGCTTGAAGAAGTAAAATCCTCCTTTAATAGAATTTCTCACCCACTAGGTAAGTGACAGAAATACTGATTTATAACAAGATACGTACTTATCGAACAACTCGCATACCTTATGCTTTTATATACAGGGTGAACGATATGAAGTGTTACCAACTTCACACTGGTCGTATCTGTAGAACAGCTCATGACATCAACGTCAAAATTGTTCTAATGACAATTCAATATATTGTTTATAAGCCAACAAAAGCAGTGCATCTCAGTTTTGTTGAATTTTTTCTTTCTATGCTGGAATTCAAACGTAATAGTGGGATTGCGTTATATTTGGCAGGCAAATCACAACCAGCCATTGTTCGTGAGCTCAGTCACCTCAAAGTGAATAAAATGTTTGTGTATCGCACTATAAAAAGTTACAATGATAATGGTAGCATTGCAAGCCGCTATGGAGGTGGACCAAAAAAAACCGCAACAACGCCAGAAATGGTTCGGAAAGTGAAGGCCCGACTTGAGCGAAATCCACGTCGAAGTGGAAGAAAAATGGGCAAAGAACTGAAAATATCGCAAGACAGCATTCAACGCATATTGAAAAATGATCTCAAGGTCAAAGCTTACAAGTTCCAAAAAGCACACGATCTTCCACCCCAGCAAAAAAAAGTTCGATGCGAAAGAGCAAAGGAGTTGTTGCGCTTGCACGAACGTGGCGAATTTCCTAACATTGTGTTTTCTGATGAAAAAAAAATTCCCAATTGTGAGAATGGGCCAAAATACCTCAAGATCACATTCGTGCAGTATACAACTCATTTTTTTAACGTTTGAAGGCTATAGTCAAGGCAAAAGGTGTGGTGTTTTGAATAGGTAACATTTCATATCGGTCACCCTTTAGTATACATATTTACATATACATACCTATATGTATATGGAAGCATATATAAGTGTTATGTGTATTCATGTATTTATTGAAGTTAAGGTTGCATTTGCAAATGTAATAATAAAGCTGGTTATATTATCACTTAAATTAATAATATTATATGTAAAAAAGTGAAATGGCTATAAAATTTATACAGATTGCGCCAGAAATGTTTTGCTGAGTTCAAATTTAAATTCATGCACAAATATTGAGCTCTGAAGCATAGAAGTGAAGAGTTTAGTAAATAGAACTTACTAAATAGCAAATAGAACTGACTGGATAGGATACCAAAACCATCAGACAAATACATTAATATATACGCATCATCCATCAGGAGCAATAATGGCCTCACATTTTCGTGACACGACTAGGAAAATAACTACACTTAACTTAAGGGACGCACACTCATAGCCAAATTTGCCCATAATTCAGATAAATTTACTTTATATTGGGTATTTTTTTATCTGCATGAGAACTATCGATATCGATAATTATGGTTTGACAGTTGAGAATGGCAAACTGTGTTGACATATCTGTTCAGTAAGGAGTGGCAAATCATCATTTAATCGTTTAACGCTACAGTGCTATGACAAGGACCACCCAATTTTTTTATTTTATATTAACAACCTCGTTTTTTACGTAACAAATAAGGTAGAAAACTAAACTAAATTAATATTGGGTTGGGGAATAAGTTCCTAGGGTCTTTATATTTCCTTTTATTTTACAACGATAAAACTCTTTCTGCTCTACCAAACTATGTCAATTGTATTTTGGAGTTATTTAATTTTTTATTAGTTTTGTGAGTTAGAAGGAGGCAAAAATCAACATTTTCGACACTTGCTCTTCTTTGCTTTTTATCGAGGTCAAAAAGCTGCCGAATGCTGTGTATAGAGGTGTCATAAGCGAGTCTAGAGCACGGCTTTCTGATTTCGATGAGGAACGTCTCAAGTCACTTTTGAAGGACAAGGGTCGCCAAACCAGTCGTGAATTGGCGACCAAAATTAACTGCGATCATAAAACGATTCTCAAAAAAACAAAGAAAGTCGCCTTCAAATTGCTTCTCAGCATCTCGCCATCGGGAAACACGCGGTCAGAAACAGCGATTTTTGTACTGAATCGTCACGGCAGATGAGAAAGGGTGCCTATACATAATATGAAGCAAAAAAAGGAGTAAGTGGCTCCAGGAGATACGCCAAAACCGAGAGTCAAGCTGGATCGTCATCCAAAGAAGATCACGTAAGTGTTTGGTGGGACTGGCAGGGCATGGTGAACAGCAACGCTGTTTATATTAAATTGTTTATTTTTTTTTATTAAAAAAAAGTGTTTTTGTATGATTTTTAAATATTATAATGTACCTATAAATCTTACATATCGTTATCAACTTTTTATTTGTCACTTTATAAAAATTTCTCAAACAGGGATCCCCTCTGAATATGGATGTGATTAGCAGCAGCTGGCCGTACTCATCAGGCTTTTGTTATAGTTTCTGCAGCTTATCAAACCCTGTTTAGAGCGATTATAAATTCTTAATTACCGATGTGATAAAATGGTGGGCCCAGGAATAGGTATTGTTATTTTATTTTTCCCCAAAATTTTTTGAATTTTTTTAATATTAAATTAAACATAAACAAAATACTCAACTGTACACTAAAATTTTCAACATTGAATAAATCTCAAAACTATGAAATTTTCTTCCCTTTGTCTTTGGTGGTATTTATTTACAATTTTACTAACACGACATAGTTTTCTATAATTTTATTTACATTACAGTACGAGCAAGATCTGTGGGAGTTTTGCGCTTTAGTCTTCTTGGTTGAAGTTCCATTTCCGGTATCAGTCTCATTTAATAGTTTTTGTGCTCCAATAGTCGCAAGATATGCGTACTGCTGCTTTTGCTTTACTGTTTCAGTGAGTGTCTATGCCGAGGTCGCGGTGAATATCGTCATTTCTTATGTACCAATTTGCGTTTGTGATTGTCCTTAGCATCTTAGATTGACTTCTGTATATAATTTGATTTACTGGCAGTCCCCCAAATTTCTAGTCCGTAGGTCCATGTCGGTCTAATTATTCATTTACATACTATATATTTTGCTTATTAAATAAGATTAGCGTTGATTGTTTTCCTAGTAGCCAGTAGAATTGTCGGAATTTGTTTTTCATCTCGTTTCTCTTGTTCAGTATGTGTTTTTCATGTGAGTTTTTAGTCAATCGTGATGCCTAAATATTTTGGACTTGAGTCTTCTCCGTTAATTTGTTTTGTTAACTTTTTTTTTAGTTTAAAAATGGTTTCGCTTGATTTTTGAAAAAGGTTTCACTGAATTTGGAAATAATTTTATTTCATTTGAGAAACATTTCGTTTAATTAGAAAACGCTAGAAAAGCAGCATGGTTTCTAAAATAACAACAACAACATTCATAAAAGCCATACAATTTAAACAACAACAAAACCGCTCAAACTGTTCATCACATTTCTAATAAATAAATAATCAAATATCAACGAAAGCAATATATTTTAAATGCCTCTATTTACTCATGTATGCATAAATTGTTTAATGCGTAAATGGAATAACTTAAAAAAGATCGCTGTAATGCTTTTTTATTTTCTTTATTTTTGCAATTTACTATTTTGTTTTTGTTTATACTACAATTGAAAGCCATTCAACCATTAAATGCTGATGTCGATTTTTGCCTAGTACCTCGCCTGTCGATTTGCGCTACATTAGGACGCACATCCGAACACACTCGCGCATTTTCACATACTTACACACGCACTAACATACACAGAACACAAGTACATAGGGTAATAGCAGTAGGAGCAGCACTTACTTTGCACGTCAATCAGGATTAATGTACTAAAAAGCCATTATTGGATTATGTCACATTCTAAAAACAAATATAATAAAAATAGCATAAAACTTTGCAGCAATACAAATGCAACTGGAGGCTAGAGTGAAGGGAAGTGCATTTTTGCAAGTAAGCTTTGTGCTGGTGTGGGAGTGCTAAGGGGTAGGCAGATGTGAGAATGCAGGTGGTGGTGCAGATGTGGATGCAGTGAAAATCATAAAACGAATTCGACACACACACACGCACACACTGAGCACACACTAGTGTATGCGACGTCAAATATCATTGACATCAGACGACAACTAACACGAGCGTTAGCAACAAAAGATGGTATCCTTACCGCGCCGCCCGGCTTTCTATGACTACTACACCCAGGCATCAATGTAGGAATATTGAAGTTAAAACATTTGGAATCCAGCATTTGCTCATGTTAGGCATTTTTTTGTTTCGTCAACCCGCTGATGGCAGCACATAGAGAGAAAAAGAGAGAGAGAGATCTGGAATAGTGCGAAAGCATGACACTAAAGTGCAGGCTTACTTTTTTCTAAATTTATAATTTTGTCTGTGCTCTTGGGTGGGTGTGGGTCTATATATACATATGCAGGAATGTATTACATGTCGGCAAAAGCCATCGAACTCAATAAAAGTGCACACCATTAAATGTTAGGCATACGAAATAGTCCGCACCTAAGACAAAGATGCTGGTTGAAGTGTATTCAGAGATGGCGAAGAAAAATCAAGTTTGATAAATAAAAAAGTTACCTAAAAGTGTTACCAGCAATAATGCGAAATTGCTACTTCATTTTTTTGCAATTTCGAGCCATTGCAAGGGCATTATTCTTACCACAGCCAGAAGCTCTGTCTTTCACATGTATTCTACCTATAGGCGTTCAAGCCAGACACAACATATGTATATACTTAAATAAAACACTCTAAAATATGCCGGCACATTAAATGTACGTGCCGAACCGCGCACCATCGCAGCTGGACACTGTATGCAATGTGTGCATGCGTGTGGATGTGTACATGAACTTAGCCATTGATATAAAAGACATAGCACAGAGGGCGAGAGCTTAAGCACTGCAACGAGTGCAACTCAATTGTCTCTCCAATGGGAGACATTGAAGATACTCAGATTGCAGGCAACCACTTATTGAATTCTTTTACAGCAAACACTTTGTACTACCATTATAATAGTTCGACATTTTGTTGTACGTGGCTGTGAGCTGGCTGCACGAACAAGCCTCTGCGTTGCTTCGCTAGGTGCAGGACAGCTGAGGCGACAGCGGCAGTGCAAGTATATTGTCTAGTTTTCGACCTACTTAAAATTGTTCATCAGTTAGCGGTGAAGCTTCCACTATAGACAAACTAGCGAACAACATACTTATGTACATACAAAAACTTCCACATAGAAATGGATATGACTAAAGTTGGATAATGGACATGGGACAATATGCGGAGTAGTTGGCAATGAGTGTGACATGAAGTGCAGTCTTGAAAATTGAATCGAATCAAGGAATTGTTTTGTGTAAAGAATCACATTATTATGGGCAATTGAAACTGCAACTTGATATGTATCGATAGTAGACAAAGTACGAGTAGCTAAGGAAATTGCAAACTGAAGAAGTTCTATCCATCTTTTTTTTTTTTGCTTACTTTTGCTTGGCTGGTTGATTTTATTGGCTTTCTCCGTTAAGTAATACGGAAAGTTTATGTTGACTTTTATACTTAGAAAGTAGCAAATTTTTTTCGGACAAAGTGGAATGTGAGTACTTGACTAGGAATATAGAAAAGCAAGGCGAAGCACTTTGGCAAGTGTAACTATTAAGCTTAGGTATTCGAAAAATGCATTAAAGAAATGGCTTTGAAAGGCCGATTGGTAGCTGAAGCGGTGTGCGGCTAGTGGGAAAATTTTTAAAATTGTACTACCTTTCAAGAATGTAAGGCCAAATCCGGAGGAAGACAGATTTCTTTTATGTAAATATGTACCATGTGTTATTGTTATTTAACCTTCAATCAAAAAAGTACGTTATGCAGTCACACAAAAAGCAAGATATAGAAGCAAATAATAATAATTAAAACTTAAAAATATCCATATTTTTATTCAGAATTTGATTCTTAACAATTTTTTCGCTGAGGAGTTGAGCATTTTCTTCCATACCGACCATATAGACATATACTTTGTATGGAAGAAAACACACGCTCAACATGGTAGATAAACAGTTTTTTCAAAAATCAATAAGAGGCATAGGAGCATGGGCCACAAAACTACATATGTAGTTGATTTTCTCAGAATTCTGACCAAAATTTAGAAAATTATAAGGTTTTTTTTTTTGAAAATTACTAATTTCTGTGAATTTTGTACACAGTTCCGAGCTTTGAGTTAGATGATTTTTCTTGTAGAACGCACATTTTCTGGTGGAACCATAACCATGACAAAAAAATAGTTCAAATTTGGTGATTCGTCGCTCTCCTATTATTTTGAACACAGGCGTGTGTACATATATGTAGATGCAAGGTGTCACAAAAAGAATGAAAAAAACTTAAAGTGGTAATGCTATGAACCAAAAGAATCAAAAATGCCTAGTAAACATGGGTATGCAGCTAACGGTTTTGGAGATATCGCTTCATTTAGCCCGTACTATTACCTCTTTATTTATATATTCTACATACTTCTTCAACATCTGATGATCGAGAAATCATAAGGCCATATTTCAACATACCAGCCACGAGTAACAATTTAAGCTCTACGGAAATCTGGTTAAATCACTGGCATTGCAATCGTGGTAATTATTGTTAGCTAATTTGCTGGAACATATTGAATTTGACGGCTGCATAATGCTACGTGCACACCGAGCGCAAATACTTGGGCACAACACATTTTCAAACATCACAATAAGTACGTGTTTGGTCGCGAAGTGATTATGAGAGCCGTAAAACCTGCCGGAATATTTAGCTTCAAGATTTTGCAGGCTTTGGAGCGAGTGTTCAACAGGAGATGCAACTTCAAGGAGGTGGCACCGAAATCAATAACAATCATGGCAAACATTTTTAACACAAACTATGACTTGCACGTAAAATTAAAGGCTCATATCGACCTCAGTGAAGAAATGTGATCGAGGGAGTAACTGAAAATACCACTCAGTAGGTTCCGGGTTCAAAACATACATACTGTGAAAAATTTCATCATAGAAAACTCCGTACGGAGACGGCATACAACTGTAGCTTTATTGATGCAATAATTGGAAATTCGCGGCCGCCGTAGCTGAATGGGTTGGTGAAAGTGCACAAATTCCAATCTCCGGGCATGATAGAGCAAGTTCTTTTCTAATAGCAAACCTGTGTATTTCTGGTATGAAAAAGCGTCTCATCTACCGTAAAATGGTAGGTCCCTCCATTTGTGGAAAAGCAAGACTCACACCATAAATTGGAGGAGGAGCTCGGCCAAACACCCAACAAAGGGTGTAAGCAACAATTATATATAATATATGTATATAAGCTGATCATACAGGGCCTGACACTCGAAATGTAACCGTGAAAAAGGCCATGAAATTAGTTTGGAAAGTTACTTTTATTCAATTCAAAGTAAAAAATGTGTGAAAATAATAATAAAATTAAGAATCAATTTACTTTTGCTCGATATGATCACCTTTTGCCTTGACTATGGCCTTTAGACGGCCCAGAAACGAATCGTAAATTGCCCGAATGTGACTTGCAGGTATTTTGCCCAACTCGCGGACAATGGCTTTTTTCAGCGCCTCGAGACTGGAGAATCTTTGAATTCGGACCTAGCTCTCGAAAATGACCTAAAGAGAATAATCAATCGCATTCGCGTCTGGTGAATTTGAGAGCCATTGTGTGGACGTTAAGAAGTTCGCAACGTTGTTTTTTAGACATTCTCGGTTCACTCGAGGTTTGTGAGAGGGTGCCGAGTCCTGTTGAAAAGTCCATGGTCTGCCACCGAAATGTTTGTCTGCCCAGGGCTTCAAACCATCCATCAGAATACTTTCCCGATAATATTTCGCATTTACCTTGACGCCAGGCTCGATGAAAACGATTGGAGAGGGCCCATCTGTGTTTACAGCATTGTAAACAGCGGCTGCTGCCTCCTGGTGGCCTCATTACTGATTTTCTTTTTTTGCGTTTACTCTCGGCAAAATGCTTCCGGGCGCTTGTAAACAATACTCTGGACTGTCATTTAGCTAACTAACAGACAACTGATGCCCGTGCAACAGGGCCCTGTAGCTTTTTTGATTCAATTCGCGCCCGCCGTAGCTGAATGGGTTGGTGCGTGACTACCATTCGGAATTAGAAGAGAACGTAGGTTCGAATCTCCGTGAAACATCAAAATGAAGAAAAAGTTTTTTCTAATAGCGGTCGCCCCTCGGCAGGCAATGGCAAACCTCCGAGTGTATTTCTGCCATGAAAAAGCTCCTCATAAAAAATATCGGCTTGAAACTGTAGGTCCCTCCATTTGTGGAACAACACCAAGACGCACAGCACAAATAGGAGGAGGAGCTCGGCCAAACACCGAAAAAGGGTGTAAGCGCCAATTATACATATATATATATATGTATATATGTGAGTTTTTTAGGACAAGTGTTGAGTGGTTTGTGTGTTGTTTTTACAGCAGTAAAACTTAACACTCTCTGAGGTTTTCCTAGAACCCCGCTTGGTATGTTAAGGAATAAACGAACGATTTGGCAGTCCAGTTCATTCAAAGCTCTAAGTTTCCTGCAATTCTCAAGTTCCTTTCGATAATTTGGCTTTTGGCTAATCGCTTACACTGCTTTGCGTATTGCAATTTGGCAAAATAAAACTAAGTTAAGTTAGGGAATTAACGCAGACAAGCTGGGCCTTAACTGTTTTCCTTTTTTGTCCTCTTCTACGACTCAAAATCTTGTGAGATAAAAAAGGTTTCTATAGACTATACTAATCAATAACTATGCTCACAAGACCAGAGTAAAGTAGCAGCAAAATCTGCCTAAAGCCGCCTTCAGACATCTGTGTCGCGAATCAACTGATTAAGAAATATTAAGTCTTTACCAAGCGGTTAGCGTACACACCCTGTATGCCAACATAACGTCCGAAACCATTCGAAGCTCATTAAAAATGAAGAGGTATAAATGGCTGAATGTTATGCACATTTCCGCCACCATTTCCGCCCTCACACACGCAAATATGCACACAGCGAAAAACAATTGTACACCAGCAGCAACGAACGGAAGTGAGCGAGCGCAGCGGCATTGGTCGCTGGTATTGAGCGTAGAAGAAAGCAAAAAAAGAAATTATTCAATAACCAAACATTTCCTTGAGAAAACATGCTTCCGCCAACAAATGCATATCAGGTACATGCACTTGGCTCGCCTCGGCTTGGCGTGGCATGCAAACGTTTTCATTTTTGTCGCCCGAATCGTAAAGCCACCGACATCTTCACCAATGCCAATCAGCAGTAACAATATCAACATTAGCGGCATCATCGACCTCGTCGTCATCTGTACCGTCAGTATCGTCATCATTAAAAATAAGTGTGCAAAGAGAGTAAGTGAAATGTTACTGTTATATGCAAGTACATTAAGTATGTTAATGCACGAACGTAGATGCTGAGAGGTGCGTTGGTATTGTGCTGCAATTACATTAATGGCAAATTGTACTCAGAAAATGCTTTTATAATGCAGCAGCAACATCTGTAGGCAACTGCTGGTGAATGACGTCATTATTATACAAATCAGCAATTTGTCGATACTTGAGTTTCGCACAAATGGAAAATTAGTTAGCTAATAAATTTATTCTCGAAATAGTTGGCAAACTGCACAGACAGTTTAAGTCTTAGAGGACTTGGAGGAGGAGTATAAATGGAGTATAAGTTGATACTGATGAATATACGAGCGCAGTTCAATAAGTACCTGTGTTTGATGACAAGGGGCGTTCATTAGAGAAGTTGATGTTAGCATCGAGTGCTGCCATCTATCAAACGACGGCAAAACAAATTTCAGACTGATTGATAGGTTAGTTTGGATTTGGCAACTATTCGAGGGAGACGTGTTTCGTGATTTTCGCTAAGATGGAAAAAGAGCAGTATCGTTCGGTAATTGGCTTTTTGTTTTTGGATGGGAAAAAATGGGAGGAGATAAAAGCCATGTTGGATGCTGTTTATGAGGACGCTTCGCCATCTATGACCACAGTTAGATATTGGTTCAACAATATCGGCAGACGTAGTCACCGAGGAAATCATTAAAAATTCCTCGACATGACCGACGAACGAAAATGCCCAAAGTAACAGAGGCCATAGGCGTGTCAACCAGAACGGGATTTAATATTTTACATAAGTTGGCGATGAAAAAATTGTTCGCCCGATGGGTACCGCGCATGAATTGCATTATGAGTTGCTGCCACACCCCCGTATCTGGCTCCCTGCGACCTTTTCTTATTCGCTAACATGACAGACACAGAGGCGTATTTTGGAGAGTTTGACAAATCCTATTTTTTAATGTTTGCATAAAATTCATTCACTTTATATGAAGTGACCACTGCTTTTTGCAAAGGTGTCACTAGGGTGTTTAAGCTTTGATTACAACAATAAATTGTATTATGGGAAAATCCATGACGCATTTGGTGCGTAAAGTTACGTAAAATATTTTATCATTTTAAAGTTTTAAGTCAATGTGTGCGGATAATTATTCATTTTTATCGAAATGCCTAAAAAACTGAACTTTGTTACGACAAGAGTAAGAATCCAAATTTTAGGTGAGGAAGGGAAGTCTCAGGTTGAGATTGCCAATTTGATGGGGTGTTCGCGGTGCAAAATCGCTGCCCTGACGAAAGAAATTGGAAAATCCGTTGGTGCTCGAATAGCAAGACGAAAGCTTCTGGAAGCAGGTTTTAAAGAATGAAAAGCCCGAAAGAAGCCGTGGCTCTCAGAAAAAAGTCGGAAAAAGCGTTTAGAATGGGCTCTCTGATACCAACATTTTATGGAGAAAGATTGGTCAAATGTTCTGTGGTCTGATGAACCGAATTCCTAGGGGGCTTAATTTACATCATTTTATTTTACCCTAGTCCAATTTCGAGAAAATAACATAATCTTATAAAATTATTTTTTCTTTTCCTACAGGTAATTGGTGCAAATGATGTGACGTTCGTGGGGCAATGGATGGGCAAAGAATACAATCCAGATTGCGTGCTACACACTGTTAAGTATGGGGGAGACAGTATCATGATCTGGGGCTATATGGCTGCTGATGGTGTCCTGATATGTTCATTTGTGAGATCCCATGACCTATCAAAAGTACATAAATGTTTTAGAAACTATACTTTTTGCCTTCGTTAACGCGCATTTTCGGTGACACTAATTTAGATAGAGTTCAATTACAACAAGCCAATGCTCCTGGTGAGAAATCAACGACTACGATGTGTTGGTTTAGAAACCATAACATTGTTTTGTTAGATTGGCCAGCACAGCCTTCAAATCTAAACTCCACAGATCACATATGGTATATTTTAAAACATTAGAATAACATCGCAAACAGCCCCATTCACGAGTGGATCGCCATAAGTACAGATGTCTAATACTTTTGGCCAAGGCTGTACTGTCATCAGATGCCGATGAACTAGAAATGTATTTAAAAAAAACCTGTAAGTACGTCGAGGTAAATTGTGCAGCACAATCTCAGAATTAAACTGTAGTCAATTTTGCTTTCAGAATCTAGGAGCAACTGTGGAGATGTAAAAAGCCTCGCTCAAATTCAAATTGTAATCGCGACTCGCCGTGATAAAGTTACATTTTCCGTAGATATAATATTTTGCATTACTGGTATCACCTCCATAGAAGATATTACAATGTCAAATGGATATTGTTGCCGTCGCATGGATACTCTGGTTGACGGTGGTGCAAAGTTTTGAGGAAGACAGCAACTAACAAGACACTGGCATATACTCTATTGAGGTACACACCTAAAACTTGCCTTTGGCGTATGCGTCACAACGAAAAGTGGATTCTTTTCAGGCGTTGTTGTATATTTGGACTGTAGCAGTTGACAAAACCCTGGTCAGTGCAGTGAAGTCATCGGTGGTCGTCGACTATATCAATTAGCTAACGGTATTTTGTGGTCGTTTTTTTTTATTTATTTGAATAACTTCTTAAAACCTTGTTTTGGTCTGCCTATCTGAGTACTTTGTTGAATAAATCTTACGGAAGGCCCAGGAAACGAGCTTTTCCGAAGCATCAAACTACTAAAGACGATGTGATGTGGTGTTCTTTCCTTCAAGATCGTCTCTGGATAAGTAGGAGTACAATATCCAGGACGTAATTCAGCCAGCTCAGAAATTAAGTCACATCATGACTTAATCACATGGTTTGCACACACGTAATACTCACGCCAATCAACGATCGCAGTATCTACGACTTTAGCAAGGACGCGCATTGGGTTTCGTCGAAAAAAATTGTCCTCATAGTACCTAAACAACTCTTGACAACTCAGAGTTATGCTACAAAAATATGCCACACTGTATGGCGATTATTAATGTTTCTCCATACTCGTCTCATACAATACAATAATAAAGACTAGAATAACTCATTTTAAAGGATATTTAAATGCCGTTTTCCGTCGAAAAAAAAATATTTGTGCTATATGTGGGTATAGTGTAATATATGAGTATTTCCATTCCAGCAAGCATACATCATTCTTCTCTAGCCTATATTTCCGTTTCATCGTTCATCCGGAATATTCGTTTGCCTTTTATTTCCGTTCCTTTCCAACAGTCTGCCTGCTCTTATTATGCTGCACACTGCATGCGGCATCAATTTAATTTTGCACAGACATAGAAAAACTTTTGCACAAAAATATACTCACTCACATCTTTGTAGCTATGAATGTATTTATGTATGCATGTATTTTCACATAAATACGCCACCACGCCACCACGCCACCGCTACACAGGATGTGGAGTGGCAGCAGCAGGAAGACGTCGTAAAGTTGTAGAAAAATATATCGGTAGTCATGGCAGCGCGCAAATGTCAACTACTCTCAAGTGAATTGGCATGCCTTGGGAGCTGTTCAGGATATTTTCGGTCAATTCGCATTTTTGGTCGTTGCGCGCTACACAAAGAACAAATGGAACTATGACTACAACTACAACTGCAACTGCAACTTTAACTGTAACTGACTGACTAATAAATTGAGAATTTTAAGATTTTCGAAAGTATATTTTGAACTTTTTTTCTCCCTTTTTCACGAGATACTTTACGGGCAAGAAAACTTTCAACATATAACTTATTCAAAAGTATTTCATTACTTGACTTTACCATTTAAGTTTATGAAGAGTGCGATTTAAATACGAGTGTTTGGGGAAGAGGGAGAGAGTGAGAGTTATAGAGAGAAAGGCAGCAAGAAAGTCGTAACGGAACCAACTGCAGTCGGAAAGACAAATGCGTTGAATGAAAATATGATTTTTTTTGTAATATTTTTAATTTGGCAAGAAGTACATTCTCAGATTAAACACATTTTAACGGCAGATTGATAAAGTTGTAAATCAAATGCAATCGCAAGCTTGTTTTCTCAACTTAAATAATTGTCTAAAAGTATGTCACCAGCACATTGCAATATACTTAAGTGAAAGCGTACATATATACATACATACATGCATTCATATAAATTAGCTCGAGGATGCTAGCACAAAGAAGAGATTTTCAATTTCAATTTCTTTACAAAGTGGATACAAAAGATATTTTTCAAGAAAAACGAAATGTTTATAAATTGTATATAAGTAATAGTATGTGCGCACATACAGTGGCGATCAAAATAGCAGCAGTGTGACATCTTACAAAGGTCTGATTATTTACTTATATATTATTTAATTCAATTTTATTGTTTTATAAGAAGTTCGTACTGGCGGCCGCCGTAGAATCAAGAAAAAAAAAATTTCTAATAGCGGGGTGATCGCTCCTCATAAAAAACATTTTTGGAACAACATCAAGAGGCACACCACAAACGGGAAGAGGACCTCGAACAAACACCCAGAAAGGTTGTAAGCACCAACTATATATTTCTATATATATATAATACATATAAGAAGTTCATACTACAACAAAACCCATATAACCTAAGTTTCACCAAAAGGTAACTTTTAAGTTAGAGTTTTTTAAAACATTTTTGGTATGCGGTTGTGTATCCCATTAAAGTTTGATATACGGTAATATTGTGCAAGTCTAATGTTGCTCAAAATACGCGATGATTTATGATATTTTTGGTTTTCCGAGTGTTACTCATTGTTCGAAATAATTTTTATATTTCAGAAAATGCGCAGCAACGTCAACAAAATTGTCAAAAATCAAAACGAACTTTAAACTTGTATTGTAGAATATAACAAAACTGAATAGACTACAAACGGCATACCCAAAAAATTTTCTAAAAATCTGCCTAAAAAATGCCAAATTTCTATAAATTTTTTGCACAAAGTTTGAAACTTTTTTGTTGTTGTTGCTGTTGTTGAAACTGTATTTGTAGAAACTATATTTAAAAAATTACACTAATAATAAGAAAGACCAATACTCAAAATGTGGCAGCATATCGCATTGCTATTGTTTTGACCACCACTGTATGTCAAAATTAAAGCCATGGGCATTAAAACTATTGAAAGTAATTGTGAGTTCGGTGAGTAGAGTGGTGACTGAGTTTTTACTAGTCAATGCCCCCTAATAAATGGAAAATTTGTTTATGTGACGTCAAAATCTTGAAATGTCTCAATATTGATAAATGTTAAGCTTTGAAAAACTGTATCAAGGGAAGAAAATCTAAGCTTAATACCTATAGTACATTCTCTGAAGAATTTTTTATCACAAACTTAGCATAATTTCATATTCTCCACTTTCGAACAAAACAGTCTTTTCCTATATCTGCTCCAAGTTCAAAAGGTCATAACAGCATTTCTTGGCAGCTTGCGGAAATCTAGACTAAATTTCTAGCACAGAAGGTAAACAGACTTAGGACCGCATGGTAAATTGTATCACTGACTCTACAGTAACTTGGTGAAATTCTGTAAAAAATTTCACAATACATACGGCGAGAACAAATTCGAAGAGAAAAGTTCTGTTATTTTTGTTTTTGTTCGTATGCATTGTCTACTCATAAATTAAACTCAATTTCGTGGCAAATTTCGCTTGTTAACAATGGAATGAGGAGCTAAGGAAAATCGCATTGCAGTGATTGCATTACATAAGTTTGGTAAAAGTTCAAGAGAGATTTACGAATGGCTGAAAAAACTTAATATTTCAAGAATGTTTGTTTACCGCACGATCAATCCTTTTTCCCAAATGTCTGAAGTAACAGCCAGAAAGAGAAGTGGTCGTCCTCGCATAAAAGCTGTTCGAGAAAGAATTTGGTGATATCCCCTTAGAAAGCAGAAAATCCTGTCCAGGGCACCGAAAATATCAACCAGACCCATGTTAAGACTAAGTAGAGTTGATTTCCACATGAAAGTCTTTCATCGCTCAACTGGACGCATTTTGACAACGAGCTTGAAGAAAATTAGACTCGACAGATGCAAACAGCTTCTTCGGTGGCACGCGGCTAACAGCCGTGAAAATATTCTTTTCATAGATGAGAAAATATTTACTGTTGAAGAATTTTTTAATAAGCAAAACGACAAAATCTATGCTAAACCTTCTAGAGACGTAAAAAATGTTGTTCCAAGAGTTGAGCGTGGTCATCATCCAGCCTACGTAATGTTTTGATGGGGTAAAGGCGTTACATCTTTTCATTTCCGCGAAAAAGGAGTTAAGACCAGTACCGGTACAAAAGTGTACCAGAGGATGTCTTAGAGTCGTGGTAAAGCATTTGAGCTATACTCTCTTCAATGGGGAGCGTTTGATCTTCCAGCAAGATTCCGCTCCAGCCCATAAGGCAAAAATCACCCAGCAGTAGCTAAAAAACATTATTCCTGGGTTCATATCCGCAGAAGATTGGCCACCTGGAAGTCCAGATCAGAATCCATTGGACTACAGTTTGTGATCAGAAATGAAGAACATAGCCTGTCGAAAACCTCAGAGAAATTTTAAGAGTCGCAAACAACCTTTGGTACGAGCACCGTCGTCAATTGCCATGGGAACCGTGCGGTAGATTTCAAAAATATATAAATTGTTGGTATTGAGTCATTCTGACTCAACGAACGGGACAGAGGTAATAAAATATTATTGTGTTTTGTCATTTTGAAAAGCAAAGCGCCTGAAATATTTCCATTAATAGCTGAAACTAAGTTAAGTAGTCCCTGAAAGTTTCTTATAGCGATTCCCAGATAGCATTGATAGCTTTCCAATTGAGATAAGACAGAGTCCGAATTAACCCTTTGTAGCCCATAATAATAGAAATGTATTCCTAGGAATTCCTATCAGAAAAGATTGGTTTTATTTTTTTCCTATTATCGTTCATATTTTAGGGTTTGTGAAATTACTATGCCTTCGACATCAAAAACTGCTATGACGTATGGAAAGCCTTCAAATAATTATTTTGTTTATTGAGATTATTATTGAGAATCATTTTTGTTATTGTTTGAAAAAACAAAACACTAAATACGCTTGTTTTCCATTTTTTTAGCGCATTCATTTCAAAGTACATTCATTGGCTTTCAGAAGATCAAATTTTTATTCGGTCTCAAAATTGTTAAATATACTACCGAGAGTGTAAAATTGACTCAATGAATGTATTGATACGAGGATCGTTCAATAATTTAAATTTTCATTAAATTTGTTTATTATTTTTCAACATAATCTTCTTTTAGCCCTCTAAACTTCCAACTTTTTAAGCCCTCTATAAAGTAAGGTTTCAAAAGGTCCTCAAGCTATATACGACGACCTAATTTGAAGTGAGCCGTTGTCTACTTAGCCATTTTTTCAAGCTAAGAGATAAAAAGAAGTCATAAGTGGAAATCTTCACAGGTGTGCTTAATCACCACTCAGAACTCTTTTTCTTACGCTCTTCTAAATAAGCAAAGGATTCTTATTGCAATCTGCAATAAAAATAATACCATGTCATCGATATAACTGAACTTTTGGCAGCTATCTAGTAAGCCCCACCTCTTGGATTTTGTAAGGAATTATTGAGTGGTCCTCGTACTTTAAAATGCACTTCACGCATTCATAAATTGAAGTTGCATACAATGACATGTCAGACTTATATGGATTCGTATTTTTCAACTACCTCATTACTTCTGTATACTTCATACTAATAAATTATTAAGCAATTGGGTATATGGTATATTGCACTCACCTCCACCTTCTGTAGCACCTTGTCCAGCCCAGTGATTGTTAAATCTTGTTCTTTCAATTCAGTTGCTTGCAACGTTTGCGGTGTTACGCGCACACCGGGAACAAATTTTAATGACATAACATCCGATAAACCATTTGGCAGTTGTACCTACAAATCAAGCAAAGAAAGAAAGATAGATCAACTCGTAAATAAATAGCATGTAGCACATTGGCAGAGGAGTAAGAGCGATGAACAACAATGTAAAAACCGCACCTCCAAATCGAAGTGGACATCATTAGTCTTCACAAGGCTAAGTACTTCATTGAAATTCGACGACAATTCAATCTGACACGCATAGCGTCCGGTGTCGGCCTCAAAAATGGGTGTTACCACATAATGTTCGAGCAGTTGTTGGCCCAAAGATTGCTTCGATGTTAGACGGCACGTGAATGGTTTCACTGTGGGTATGCGTTCAAGGGCACTTGAACATTTCGAAATATTTCTGGCAAACTAACGATGTGGCAAAACGACATAAAAATATAAAAAAGAAGATAAATAAATAAACGTGGGGAAATAAGAACGCGAGAATCAGGAAAAAGTTGTGATTGCTTTTTTTTTATAAGAATTTAAATTGCACAAAAATGTTACAGCAAAAGTTACTTTCGTTACTTATCGAAAGTATACAAATGCGCTCATTGCGAATCAATGCGCTGAGTAGCTATGCTGTTAGACTGACAGGCAGGCAACCAAACTTGCAAAAATACTTATACATACATACAGGGTGTTAAAAAAAGTTAAAAAATATTTAAGAAGGTAATAGTATGGACAGAAAGATGCGAAAAGGTATTAGTAAACAGTAACGGTTTTGGAGATATGGCAAGTTATTATTTTTTTAACTCCTTTACTTCTTAATATTTTTATTATTCCTTTTTTAATTGGATATTCCTATCATAGTCGGCTGAGGTGTTGTAAAATTATTTGTTTGGAATTCGAAGCAAATTATCTGTTGTCAACTCTGTACAGAGAGATTCTCATGGACCATCGAGAGTAATGGCCACACCCACCTTCTCAATTAACATAGAATTTTAAGAGTTTTTCAAGTCTTTATCCACCATCTGTTGTTTTGTTAAACTTTCATTATCTAAACTTTCTGCCGAGCATCAGGGTTGATCTTTTGACAGCATTCCTTTGAATCAAAGAGTATGGGAAAGAAAGGGGCTAACCAGTATTAAGGCCTGTAAGATCGTTTGATTTAAACCCTTTCGTTTTTTTTTTATTTTGTTTTTTGAGTATATATCTGAAAAAAGTGGTCTATGTTATAACCCTGCACATAGTCTGGAAAAGCGTCAGCTATGAACTAAAAAGTGACTACGAACTAAAAAATGCCTAGAAGTCCTGGGTTTTACAAAGAGTTCGAATATCCTGCAGAAAATGCTAGCAAATGGAAGGACACTTTTGAACATCTTTTGTAACTAGGTTTTTTGTTTTGACTTGTTTGTTTTGAGCGTTTATATATAATAAGTAAACGAGATTGGAAGTAAATGTTACAGAAAAGAATAACTTGTCATACTTGGTCCAAGCTATTAATAAATAAATAATTGGCGCGTACACTTCTGTTAGGTGTTTGGCCGAGCTCCTCCTCCTATTTGTGGTGTGCGTCTTGATGTTGTTCCACAAATGGAGGGACCTACAGTTTCAAGCCGAATCCGAACGGCAGATATTTTTATGAGGAGCTTTTTCATGGCAGAAATACACTCGGAGGTTTGCCATTGCCTGCCGAGGGGCGACCGCTATTAGAAAAATGTTTTTATTAATTTTGCTTTCACCGAGATTCGAACCAACGACCTCTCTGTGAATTCCGAATGGTAATCACGCACCAACCCATTCGGCTACGGCGGCCGCTCCAAGCTATTACCTCCTTAAATATTTTAAATCCTTATTTAAAACCCTGTACATAGTAAAGGTAAATACTTACAATACTTAAATATGAATGTATGTATATACTTTTGTAGGGTGGTGGGAGCTATACTCACCAAGTTGGTAAACTTATCCACTTGTAAATGATTGCGCACAACCAAATGTCCTCGATACATTGAACCGCTAAATATATCGAAAGATTTCAATAATTGAATCTGTAAAGTATACAAACAAATGAAAAAGTTAACGTAAAAGTTGCAAAAGTGGCACAATCCTGCGCACGCAGACACACACACATATATAGACATCAAACTTGTACACATACATATATAAATACAAAATTTGCAGTGAACGAAATATTTTAACTAAACATTTCATTGGCGGAGTGGACGGGCAGGCGCACAGGCGATTGGTCGATTGATCGGTAAAGTACGCCATAAACCAACTCAAATATAAATTTGCAAAGTGCATATTTTCTGCGCACTTTTTCAGATTTTTATTTTTCCAAACTAGTAGATTTCTTTGAACTTTTCAAAGTGCTACTTACCACATCCGTATCACGAACTTCGACATCGTATTTTATGGCACTGCCACTTGCTTTATCGCCGTTGGTAACTACGATTTTTTCGCCCAATTTCAAGCGATTGCCCAGTACACGCGCAACTCCTAGAATGAGGATAAGAGCGAAAGAGTGTGTGTAAGTATGAGAAAAATGAGAATGACGAAATATGGTAAAAAATTAAAGTTTGATTGCTATTATACTTCTTTGTTTGCTGTCTGTTTTAGTTGGTATTAAAGATTAAAAAGATTGATGTAAGCAACTAAGGAAACAATGTGGAGCGACTGTAAAACAGTATTGATTTATTTTTAAATTGAATCCTAAATTAGTTTTTAGTCATTTAAATTGACGTAGATAAATAAATGCATTGTAAGTCTGTGGCTACGATGTTCTTATATTTATTTAGAAAGGGTTTCGTTAGACAGTACCCATTTTCATTCATGATTTACAGTGAAAGCTTGGTGCCATTTTGTTCAGTGGAAGCGAAGTTATTGTGTCTAAAGTGTCAGTATGTTTGTGTCGTCGGTACAAAAATAAGTTTTGAACAAAGAGCTAATATCAAATTTTGTTTTACAATCAGTAAAATATTTACCGAAACATATGAATTGATGAACAAAGTTTATGGCGATGATTGTCTATCTCGTGCCAGAGCTTATAAATGGTTTACACGTTTCAGAGATGGTTATGAGGACATAAATGACAATGAACATACGGGCCACCCAAAATCAGTAATCACCGAAAACTCCATCGAAATTGTTCGTAAATTTATCAGAAATTAACCGAAATCATCGTTGAAAGTCATGGAATCGAAGTTGAATATCTCGAAGACATCGATTTTCTCTCTGATCATTTTCAACTGATCATTTAGGCTTACAAGAGGTCTGTGCACGTGTCATTGCGCACAAGTTAACTGAGGTCCAAAAGTTGCTCAGAATTAAACATTCGAAAGACCTCATTGAAGAGGCGAGAAAAGACGAGAATTTTCTCTACAACATTGTAACTGGTGCTGAAACGTGGTGTTTCCAACATGAACCTAAAACTAAGCGTGAAAGTGCCGAATGGAAGGCCCCAGACAAGCCACCATCCAAAAAATCGTGTTTGGAGAAGTCAAAAATCAATTCGATGCTCATTTATTTTTACGATTCCAAGGGAATTGTCCACATCGCATTCGACGAAATCGCCTTGAATACCGCGAAGGAGGAAGCTGACGCTTATTGCATGATAATGCACCATATCATCGATCCACTCTTGTGACTGATTTTTAACTAGAAATTGCATTTTAGCCATCAATCACTCACCGTATTCGTCTGATATGGCCCCCTGTGACTTCTACCTATTCGGAGAATTGGATTTGGTCATGAAAGGAAAACGTTTTGCGTTCATAGAGGCCATCCGAAAGGCTTGTACCGACAGTCTGAAGGACATTCCGATCAATGACCTGAAACATTCTTTCGAATAGCTTTTAGATCGCGCAAAACAATGTATCGGGGGGACTATTTTGAATAAGTAAATTCGAAATTATCAGAACAAAGCTCCTGTCGTTTCTATTTTAGCTCAGTCTTGTTTATTTTGAACTTCACCTTGTATTTCTGCCATGAAAAATCTTCTCGTAAAAATTTATCGAATTAAAAAAATATTACGACTGATGTATTGAGTGTAAACGAATTTATAGAACAATTTTAAAAGCTGATTTTGACAGAATTTTCAATACTAGAACTACTACTAGGTAGATCAACATTCTGAGCAAATTATAGGTTACTTTTTTAACATCCAGATGGCACTGATGTAGAAATATTTCAAAAAATCCTATTTATTGCCCAATTCGGCTTCTATTTACAATATGTATAAACTAGGTGAATGCAAATACTTTTACAGAAAAATCGGCCCAAGCCCTAGCCCCGGGAAACGGATTAAGATATTTTGAAAAATCGTATTTCGAATCCATTTCGTTCCAAATTTAGTAGACATATTACTGAGTGATTCTTGCTGATGACAAGCATCGAGGTGAGACCTACCTTTAAAATTGCCTACCCCCTTCCTCAAAACGGCTTGCGAGCATCTCACGTAGAAAACGAACGCATCGGTATTGCAAAAGGAAGTCAAAAATCGGTTCGAAAAACAGTGTCACATAGTGGAAAAATTCCGTTTTGGATACACCTTGAAAGACTGGAGAAACATTCATAACTAAAATCATATAGGCACAATTACGAAACCAAGGAATAAAAGCCATTCAAGTAATGTCTGCGGCCCAACATATTCCGATATCAGCGAAAACCAAACATATAACACCTAAAAGAATAGTGATAAAACCGGTATTATATGAGAGGCTCGACATAGTATTTTTGTTGAGGCGTTTATATTATTATCAATCGAACCACGAGGAACTAAACCGAATGAAATATGAGATGCTTCTAGTTTTAGCGAAAATATAACCAGTTCGCTTATTCGCTTGCAAGAACGTGGCAGGTAGTAAACTTGACCTCAAAAAGTACGAAACTTTGTCTGGCTATGTAAAAAAAGCACGGTTTTATGGTGGCAGATAATTTGATCGTAACGAACAGAACAGTGATATTTATTACTTTCAACTCAGGCGTAAGAAATTTCATCGAATTACTTATTTGTAGTAAAAAATTAAGGTGGATTTATTTAATTTTAAAAAGTAATTTCTCATGTTAGATCCGCTATTTTGAATTTTAAATCTAATTTCAGGGGAGTAAGAATTTTCAAACGATTTCAATAAAAAACACCTTAGTAAGACCTCCCATGTGAACCGAACCATTTAAAAAATGTTAAATAAAAATAAAAAAAATTATTTACCACTTAACTCTCGTTTGTGTGTCTATTTCGCCTCTATTACTGTTCACCAAACTTAAAATACAAGATTCATGATTTTGAGTGAAAATTCCTGAAGTGGGCCACCTAGAAATCCGTGCGTTTTTTATGTTGCGATTAGACTATTTCGGTAGATTTTCAACCCATACAAAAGAATTTTGATTAAAAACAAATTGTTCCTCCTGGTTGCATCAAAATGGTAAGATTTTCGGAGGTAGTTGTTAATCAGTCCAGCTCAAGTTAATTTTAATATTTTTCCCAAAAATTTTGGCGGAAGTCTTAAAAACTAATAAATTGTATAATTCCAATAGAAAAACAATCCACAATTTTTATTGCACCACAATGTTTATATATGCATAAATACATAACCTACAAAAGATCTACTAATGAATCTGACAGAATGTGACTTGCGTTGCAAAGGCAAAAAAAAAGTTTTAAGTAAAACACAAGGCGAATCTATTAAAGGTGGTATCGGTAAATCAGCTGATTTGTTTTTTTTTTCGTCCATACGTCCATGCAACTGTTAGCACAGAATAAAACAAGAGGAAATCTATAAAAAAAAAACGTTGTTGTTGGTTGCTGTTGTAAAAAAAAATATTAAGTCGAATTAAATGTGCCACTCTATTCCACCAGCTCAATTTGCCTTGCATCCTGCCGCTAGCTACCCTACCTATTGCCAAAAAATAGTGACCTTGAACTTTTGCAATCAGCATTTTTTTGGCAAGCCAGTCATCAGGCACAATTGGCTACTTCAACAGTGGTTGAAACTAAAAGTCGACTTTAAGAAAGAAAAATATATTTGAAGCAGACGGAATTCAAGCACCGCACATCATTGTGTGAATTCTCAATTTGCTTGAGAATAATGGCAATGGCCGTAGTGAGTTAGAAAATCAACTCCAAAGCCGTTCTTGCATATTGAATTGCCATGTGCGGTGTGTTGGTTTAATTTCAAATCTTCGCGAAAAGTCTATATTGTATTCTGTAATGTGTTTGAGGTGAAAAAATATATAATTAAATAAAAAAAAATTGTAAAAATGTAAAATAATTGAAAATTTCAATCATTTGAATGCCTTTAAAAGGTAATCGCACACCAGTGTTGTTGTTGTTGTTATTATGACCGAACTCTTATAAGCATTCGTTTGCACATTTTCGATAGCCTTTTTACATAACTTCTTTTAGTGAAGGAAAAATTGCAGGCAAATCGCTATGGTTTTGCATAAATGATTACATTTTTTGATTTCGCTTTTCTCCTTCCTTTGTATGCACTAGTGTGTCCGTTCGCAAACATTTTGTTAACCTTTTAACGCTCTAACTGTAAATTTGGTACTTCTTCGCTCGAAAGTGTCTACTTGGTGCATCGGTGCCATTAACTTTTTTTATTTCTATTTCTATTTTTTGTTTGTTTCTGCTTGTTTTGTGTATACCTACATGAAATTATTGGAGCAAATTTAATTCAATGAAATATTTATACTTTGCCAGTAGTTTATCTCATTGCCATAGCTGTTGGCTATTTTTGTTCACTATCTACTCGGTAACAGCTCTTCGGTCGCCAGTTATCACAGCTTTGCCGCAAAAACCCCTTGCAAAATCCTTGTGCATTTGTGCGGAATCCACTTTGTGTGTTTAGTGATACTTTCGCTGACTTTATTGTATTTAGTTAGGTTGGCGGTGCTTTGTGGCTATCGTACGCTCTAATGGCTGCTGTACCGTTTCCGTTGTTGCAGACTTCGGACTTGGGGCAGCTAATGAAGTTAGCGTATTGAGGGTTTTACCTGCCGCCTTCCATCCTCCCTGCATAGCTACATACAATCTCACAATAAATTGCAATAAAATAGACAACAGACGATAGCTAGCTTAAGTGAAAGTAGTGTCCTTACGTATTGCATATACATACATACATATGTAGGTTTGTATTTGAGTGCAAGTGCAACTACAAAGTCACAGTTAATTTGCTCGAAGGTAAAAACGACTGTTTGTGAGAAATTTTACACACACTGTGCCCAGTTACCACTACTATTATGTGGACCTACATATATGCAAAATATGTACATTAACGTGCATCATTCTCCATACAAAAAAATCGGTACTATTTTTCCAACGGCATTATAAAATTTATTCTATTCTAACACTTCCGCCAACATTTTTTGGATAAATATTAAGATTCACGTTAACTATCCCGAATTTTTTATTAATAAAATTCCTTAAAAAAATTCTTTGTTCAAAAACAAACTTCAGATAATAAAAGAGTTTCAGCCTCAAAGGTCTGCAAAAAATGTACAAAAATTGTATAAACGAAGTTAGCCTCATTATTGTTCAAGACTATTTTTGACTTTTTTTAGAAGATAGGTTTAAGAAAAACTTAAATAAGTTAGAAAAAACTTGACTGATTTAGACTTGTTCGCTGTTATTAGAACGATATTTATTAGACGTTTCACTGTTTTGATTTAGGGAGTACTTCCAAATCGATCTAGCTTATATAAATCTTAAAGCGAAATCTTTTGGCGAAAGGCTTAAAATATAATAAAATTTGTAATTCCGATTAAAAACAGTACTGATTTTTGTTTTCTTTTGTGTATGAAGCGTGTTGCATTCTAATGAATAAAGTATAGGTATTTATATACAATATTCAATGTGTTATCCACTGCGCAGAATGGGATAAAAGCTTTTTAAACTGGGGAAATATCCCCTAGTGAATGACTTAAAAGCTTTTTTATTTCAAATAATTTATGTAATTTGACAAATTAAAATATTTAAAATAGAATTTTGGGTTAGCGATATTGACGGCATCTCGTGTATTTTATTTTGTAGAGCAATAAATAAATCTTTGAGATATCTCATTCTCCCACTCATCTCAATTCTTTCGGTAATTTATAATACCAAAGTTGAGTCAGAAATTTATAAAATTCTCAAGTCGCCATCTAAGATCATACTCGAATTGATCTCAAACCATTAAACACAAACATATGTATATTGCATGGATATTAATTATCTGTTTATAGCGATACGTAGAAAAGAATCTACCATATGCGTATTTTCCAAATAGCCAGACCAATTGGAGAAGAAAAATATAAATAAAATCTCCGGACCGTTTGTGGAATCGGGAGGCAGAGCCATGCTAACAAGCATGCAAGTTGGTCGTTCTTTCTATTTTTCTCCTTGATGAAATCTTAGCGGGAGCTAGTCACCTCATACGACAGCAGAGTACATCCCGTATATAAAGTATGTGCGACTTGATTCTCCATTTTCCCTCGTAACCGGTCGGTCTATAATATTTCATTATAGCCTAAAATTACCACAAGATACATGGAGTAAACGGCATTTGAGAACATGCAACTTGCCGGAACCATTATTTTACCTTTTGTTCTTTTTCAGATAAAACATGGAGGACTACAAGTTAGCTCGAGAAAGGAAGAGACATGCAGTTTCGTCACTGTAAGTGCAAATCACACCAATTTGGAAATCTCGAATTTTCCTAAGTGTACCCGTTTATTCGTTCATAAGGTTCGCCTTGAATTGAAAGCATCAGTCGACGATGCAGAATATATTGCAAATTGCAAAACACAAAAAACATAAGCAACGTTCTAGCACTATCCGATCTGCAGAATTTATTCAAAAAGTGCAGGCGACCATTGACGAGAGCCCTTCAAGGTCAACGAAGAACCTTGTGAGGCAGCTTACTGTTTGAGGGCTTCATTCGTCAAGTTGTCCATGAAGATCTCTAAAAAACAGTTTATGTCAGAGCAACCACGAGAACAGCGATCAAAACGCATTCTAAAAAACAAACTAAATATCCTAAAGCGCCAACGATGGTGTGGGGTTTTTTTTTTTGGGGAAAAAATGTTTGACCAAGACCAAAAGACCAACCACAAAAATGACAGATGGCTATGTTCCAATCCTACAGAGGTTCCTGCTGTCATACACACGAAGTTTTAAAGTACTATTATGGTTTTCGGTGTTGTGAACAACAAAAGACATATCATGCCACCCAAATTCTTTACTCAAGGGTTTCGAGTGAATTATGCAGCATATATCGAGGTTCGAGAGACAGTAGTCATACCCTGGATTGATAGTGTATGCGGTGAGAGCCCATACATCTTTCAGCAAGACTCTGCCCTTTTACACAAAGCGATGGCAACACGAGATTGGATGGCTTCTATGACCACATAACACCGAACTTACGAACGCCTAACTCCACAGACTTTAGTCCCCTGAATTACTTCATATGGGGCGTAGTTGAGCGTCAAATCTATAAGCAGCCTCACAGCACCATTTCTTCTGCGAAGGTTGCAATTACACATGCAATCGTTTCGGGACCTGGATAGAGGAGATTATTGCAGCTAAACGAAATTTTATTGAATGATTTTATAAATATAAAAATAAAAAATCCTGAAGTTTCATTCAAAATAAAAGCTAATTAGTTTTACTCTCAAGGTGTCCTCAAATACCGTACGCACCCTGACCTCAGTTTTGGCTGAATATCCCATCCGAAAAGTTCTCATATAAAATTTATTTTTAAAAGGCGGTAAATATTGAACTGACCATGAATTTTGTGTAGCTTCTGAGTTCATTTAAAATTTATTTATATCTGCTCTCTTATACCGACATACCATATGCACATGCATATATTCGTATAAAAGGCGACCCAAATCCTTATATATATATATATACTAGTATATAAAGTATGTAAGTGTGTATGCGTGTGATCTGTGCATGAGTTGGGCAGTGGACATTATTGATGGCCATGGAAAGCTGCGTATAAATCATTCAACTATATAAAATGATAGATATAGTTGGAAAAAAGGATAGTACGTAAGGCGTTCTGGTTGCTTTATTTCCATATTCATTCTTTTTTCGTTTTTCGAAATCAATTCAAGCCGAAACGGTGTTCAGTATGTTGTTGTGCCGCACAATTGCCTTTCCCTCTTTGGCAAGATGTAATCTCTGATTCCTGATTATCTTTATTATGAAAACTTGCACATGCGACATATGTACATGCATACATACTCGTACAGACATAAACTGAGCATGGGTATGTGTACTATATCCAATATGTATGTAGATATGTGTGTTTAGTGCGAGCGATGTATATTTAAGTGCCAGGACCTGTCATCCCTTGCCTGAATATCATAATAATTTCATCTTCGACGAAGTGCTGCTGCTGCTGCTTCAACGTGATAATACGAAAGCATATGCTCGCAAGCTTCACAAGTAAAAACTCAATTGATGATTTTGTATACAAGTCAATTCCGATACTTTATCGTAATGCATAAACATATTTCAAGGCGCTTGAATAAGAAATGCGCACACAAACAGGGAAAGGGGAAACATTTAAGTAAAGCAAGAAAGAAAATACAATATTTTCAGCTGACAAAAGGCCAACTTTCTTTGAATGTGTGTACTTTGGCCACTCAACCGTGTGAATTGCAAATTTGCAACCGGTCTACCCGAACGCGCAGAACGAAAGGAGTGTGAAAATCAAACATGAACAGCTTATTTATATGAATAATGTATTATGCTATCGAATTTTTTAGCAACTTTATTTGACTTAGCGGGAATTGCCAGTGTTGTTAAAAAAAATTACATACAACCGGGTGTAATACTACAAGGTATTTAAATATTGTCTGCAGGGTGTTTCGAAAAAGTTTCAAAATTATATTTTCTTTGCAAAACACATTTTTTCTCAGCAACATCGTTAACAAACACGCCTGGGGATCAAAACCCCTATTTTTCGAATAGCCATTGCATTAGAAAAGGATGCGAATTTGGACTGGAGACTTCATTAAGGGGGGACTCTGGTTTATAAGGTAAAAGAAATCAATTTTTTTTTCGTTTTAAGCGATTCCTAATATATTTCCGAATATTCACACAAAGTTACAGAGCCTAATTCTCAATATTTCCGTAGATACCGTACCGGACAGCTGTAGTACAAACTTTATCTTATTTTCTCGACTTTTCATTTTTATGATTTCTTTGAATTCGCGTACATGAATGAAACAAAACTAATGAACCTTTTGAAATTAATCATAGCTTGTTCCCTTCAGTATTAAATTCTCTTCTATTTGAACTAACAAAATAGATAAAAAAAAATTTTTTCAAAATTTTTATACCAAGTTGAAGTGAATTTTTTTTTATAGAAAGGCATTTTTTTCTTTAAAACCTCCAAAAAGTTGAAATTTTGGAATTTCTCTCAGTTTTCTTAGTTCATCTAGAATAAAAAATCATGATAATTAGAAATCCATTTGATTTTTTTGCTTTAGATAATAATTACGTGCTGTATCTTGTACACCAGTTGGAAACTCCAGCGTTGCAGCGCTCTACTAATTTCTATGTTAAACATTTTTTTCAACTTATTTTAACCAGTACAAAAATTTTTTATACTTTTTAAATGTTCATTAAAAGATAGAAAAAACTTTGCAGTGCTAAATTAATTTTTTCCTTAAAAAAAAAAATCGCAAAGAGGTGCAATTTTTAGACCTCATTAACCAGGCTCCCCCCTTAACCATTTAAGTTTTCGAAAATACTGATGGAAACGCAATTTTTTTAACGATGAGCATTGCAAGCCCAACATGGGCATCGTCGCACAAAAAAGGCAATCAAATAATTGCTAAACAAATCAAAAAATTTAGTAATCGTGTACCCCGACATGAAGTTGTCATTGGACCCCGTTAAATTTTTATGTGGATTGCTCGAAAACATTGTTGCTAAGCGGGCAATTCGAAAACGTTACAGAACATCGAAAACAAATTCACTGAGGTATTCGCGATATAGAGCCAGGCACCGAATCAGAATGAAATAATTTTTGCATAAGTACCAGAAATGTTTGCTCGTTCTTATTTGGATATACATACATACATACAGTCTGTCTAATGGAAGCATGACCGGCTTAAACTTCAAACTTAAAGTTCCGTTATAAAAAAATTAAATGCTGCCAAATAGGCATATCCTTTTCGCAATACGCGTTGTGCAATTTGTCAGTTTTGTGAGAAATTTAGAGAGCGGGCATTGTTTTACAAAATGAGTCCCGCGTATTAGAAACGAATTGAAACAGTATTCCTATGTACACACCCTAAAGGTCCAAATATGTCAGGTGCATCTGCAGTAAAATACTTGAAGAGGTCTAAGACGTTCATAAATAGGTGCAACAGTATATAGTAGTTAAAAACGTTGACGAGGTCCAACAACAATACCTCTCCAAAGCAAGATCATAACATCACCGATTTGTTTGTGACAAAGCCGAGCTTTTTCGCTGCGTGATGCTGGAGCAGTATTAAGGAAAGTGGTGTTAATGTATTCAAAGACACGATTCGAGGGCGCTTGCGTCCAGAATACCCCAAATTCTGGAACACATTGAAAAAACCGAATAGTTGCATATGTGGGTCCTCGTCTACTGTTGAAATCGACAACTTCTACGAACTGTTATGGATACAGCTAAGGTTCATGTTAGGCACTGCTTCCCCGAAAAAAAATTGGGCGGTTTACTTGTGTTTACCTCCAATTTGAATGCAGTTTTGATAAATAAAATTTACCAAAAAGAATTATTACCGCCAGGATTTATTTTTTTATTTATTTATTTATTTTTATTAAGCGTTCTAACCCCCAGTGAAGAATAGCAGAAGCAATTTATTTAGTACATAGAATGACAAAGCAAAACTAAATTGAGACTCATACTTCCATATATTCGGCATACTTGGTTATGCCGATAACCACTTATGGTCTACATACTGCTGATAACCTCCCAACTTAAAATCGGTCTTACTCAAACTAACCTACAATATTTTACTTGAAAGCTCCTGTTGAAGCCCCCTATATATATTATATATTGTATATATGAATACTGCTTTCTTTTCACAAAGTAAGCATCATCTACGCATTTAAACAGGTGTTTGCCCTAGACAAACAAATGTCAAAAATAATAAAGTAAATGTCCTGGCATCTTTCTCTGCCCAAACTTTTCGGATACGTACGATTATTAGATACATTTTTCAATTCACAGTCCATTAGCCACTATGCGTCGGGTATACAAACCTCTTCTACAAGTATTACCATATAATACCAGTCTTTTTTTATCGTATACGAATACATACTTGAATTCAATTGAATTTAAAAGTGCAAAATACGCAATGCTTATAACATTCAAATTTGGAAATATTCCCGGTATGGACAAATATTTGCATAACTCGCTAATTGACTATTGAAATTAGGCACAAAAGTTTAGCCACTATTTTATGGCCAGCCAGCCAATTCGCAATAGGACATTAAAATGCAGAAATTTATTTTAATTACTACAGCAGCTACTTCCTGTGAATGTATATGTACGAAAATATATGAATGATTGTGTGCGAGCGCTTAGTGCTCTTCAATATCTAGTTCATGTTCAGCCTCATTGCCCCCAGCAAATACACCACTACCTTTCACTAAGCCTTTTGTGTGTGTGTGTGACCATGTATGTACCACTTCCCTTTCATACAAACATTATGGGCATACATACATATGTATGTATGTGCACTGGAGCTACTTTAAATTAGCATTTTGTGGATTGCAATTTAATTTAATGATATGGTAAATAAAACGAGCACAAATTCCACTACAAAGGTGTTAATTAGCCCTTTTACATATGTATGTGTATGAGTGAAGGATGTGTGGCGAAAACCAAATGTTTTGTTTGGCAGGGTAGTAATTGTTACACATTGGAAGCTTGCTATTTTTATCCTAACAGTTTAAATTTCGGCAAATAGAAATGTTAACTAATAAATAAACAAAAAAATAATAATTAAAACACACGGGCAATGGCTTACAGGTGTATACAATACAAATATAGTACTGTATTACAGAATGGTCTATCCACAGTGCATACAGTGTGCCAAATAATTCAGGTTTAATATATCCCTAATCAAGGCAAACCTATACAAGGTGGAGTCACTAGAGCAACAAAACATTTACGTACACTTTCGTTTTGCAATTTAGCGTTTCGAATGTTAAAATATAAATTAAAATATAAACAAACAAACAAAGCAAAGTTTGACAATACATTCATACGACAGTAAGTTCTACGTTACCAGATCACTTTGACATTCAAACGACCAAGCGGCAAGAAAAGAAACAAATCAGCTGTTCTATTAACAACACCTTGCATAGGTTCGATTTGTCCATAATTGGCAATTGTATGAATGTGTTAGTTAACATTTTAGAATTTGCTGGAACTTTCACTAACATATTTGATAGTTCGAATTTCATATAATTTGAAGTTGTTTAAATCCAAATGACTGTTTCCACTCGAAAAAATAATATTTAAACAAAAATATATTAAAAATATATATGTATTATATGTAAAAAAATTTAGAAATTAATAAAAATAAAAAAATATAAAAAAATAAAAATAAAAAAAATTAAAAAAAAATAAAAATAATATAAAAAAGACCCCGCTTACGTGTATTTTATATAAAAGTGCTCCAGGGACTCTATGTTCAGGGTATCGAGGGCACATCGGCAAAAACACAAAACAGTGGAAACTTGCTTACCACGTAACATTGCCGTCAATAGCACGTACATATTGTAAGCCTAAAGCCCGAGCGATTGCAACCGGAAGTAGTTCTATCTACACAATTACCCTATGTTTCTGATAATCCAATAGACAAAGTGTGCGAAAAGAACTCAAATGGTAATCCGTAAGCAATCATTTGTAGAGAGTAGAAATGTTACCTCGAACTTAGTCAGAAAAAAGTTTAGTGTTATGATTTTTAAGTTAAGTTGACTTTCCGTCAAGAAAATATTAGCTCAGACTCATACAGATGTTCGTATTTGAACATAATTAGGAGTCAAAATGTCATGAACACTTGTGGTCGTGTGTTAACCAGAGAAGCTGGACTTCTAGTAAAACCTAATATATGAGTAAAGGGTATTTCAAAAGAGGCAACTAGATGTTGTTTTTAAATAAGATTCATACAGGTTTGACTATTTTTATTCACAATACGGCTGCTGACAGTTAAATCTGAAAAATTACGTCATGTAAATATCCATCATGACCACGTCTACAGGTAAAATCCACTAAACAGTCGATTCATGAATGCCTAATTTTTGAGAACATCGAGATATCGAAGTTGAAAGTCGGTCAGCAACACTTTGCGCTACAGCAACAATATTCTCAACAGAGCGTCCAGTTTTTGGTCTGTCAGTTCTTTTTCTATCCTCAACAGAACCAATTTCTTAAAGTTTTTTCACCAACCTTTGATTTGTCGGCTGATTCGGACGAATTTTGCTATATGTTCTTCATAAATATCGACCATTTTTACAATAAGTTTGAATAAATTTAACGCGTAGCTCTATCGTGTAAAATTGTAAATCTATCTACTTGACAAATGTCAAAGACGACATAAAAAATAGGTACCGTTTGGGAACTATTTACTACTGAACTATAGACGTCACTTTTGAAAGACCCTTTACAATAAAGCCTAATTAAAAAATTTTGAAGTATTTTTCTGAGGAAAAATTATAGTAAAATTAATAGGCATTTTTGGAGTTTCATAATTTATACCAATTACAAGCGGCGTTGACACATTGGTAGTAAAAAATATAAATTATTGTATTTCGGGATGGGAGTTTCTAATATTTTTAATAGGTCTTAGCTAGGCACATTAAATAAGTATGTAGTAGCAGCAGGGTCGATTTTGATTTTGTTTTTATTCGAAATGGTCTATTACACTCTAAAATGTAAAATTTCGTTAACTTTTTCTGGCATTTTAGAGTACAAAACCAAGAACAAAATACACTCAGTTTGTTTTTTTTTTTTTTGCGCGACTACTGTTACCTGTTTAATATAATATTTCGTTAATTCGCTTAATATGTTTTTACGGATGCTGTCAATTTTGGAGTTTTAAAATTATGATTAGAGGGGGTCGTCCCATTAAAGTAAAAGCACATTACCCTTAATATGTATATGCATGCACGTAAGTTCAGCTATAAATGTTAATACAATATAAAATGGAATAAATTTGGTATTGAGAAACTGATGAAGTTAAAAATGGTATACTCATTTGGTTTAAATTTAATATTTTCTTCACTTAACCGTGCAAATATTATAATTTTTTAGTTAATCTAACGCAAGAAATCGCCATTAAAAGTCACCAGGATTTTCTTCCTTCACATCGCACACTTCTAACCACTTATTTCAAATAAAAGAGAGCGTTGCAAATTTGAAAATTTTCAGCCCGGAATCCTTGCACATGTTACCATATTTATGTACAGATTCATACAGGTTTGAAACACGCAACTCAGTTTATTTTTATTTTTTTATTATTTTATTAAAAAGGCTGATTTGTTTTAAATTTTTCAAAAAGCAACTGAAAAATAATTTATTTATTGCGCTGATTTTTTATCTTGATGGAGATATCATAATGCCACCAAAAGTCAATTGACTTTAACAGCTATAACATCTGTAATGTGTCAGAACTTTAGTTTATGTTTATGTTCATTTATGCATTTACAAAATGGCTCGCTTTTCACTAGAACAAAGTTGGGAAATATTAAAAATCATTTTTCAGATCTCATTTTCACACCAGTTCACACGAGTTGGGTGCGAATATTGGTCAGTCGGCAACATTCGGCTATTGTTCTTTTATAAATTTGCGATCTTTTGTTTCCCCAAATGAAAGAGGATAGCATAGATGGTGTTTAGACAGGGCGGTGTTTTGATCTTTTGCGCGCTAACTTCGAAAATCGCATAGTCAGCCGAGCCAATTTAACTCCATGAAATAATTTTATATTTATGTTTATTTTTTTGTGATGATCACCATGTATAATTGCCGCTTCTAACTCTTTGGTATCAGTCTTAAGAAAGGTCTCTCCACACGCCAATTGCATCACACCCACACAACGTATAAAATCGGTTGAGTACATATCGAAAAGCCACAAACCATTTTGAAGGCTTGGTCCTCCCTACTAAATTATTAATTTTACTACTTAAAGCATTAAACTATAAAGGTGAATGTCTGTAAAAATTTTTCTACATTCATATTTTCAGCCAATGAAGGTTATAGGCATGTTTTTATGATGGAACTCCCTTCCCACAGCCCCCAGGCCGCGCCACCACTCTCATTCGTCACTAATAATCGAATATTTGCTTAAAATTAATATAAAAAATCTTAGTTTTTCCTATTTCCCACTATTTATAACACACTCTAGACTTCATAATCCGCATAAGCTGTTCAACTATGACCCAAATGCAAAGTTCAAAAACGGTTTGAGATAGAAAATTAATAAAAATAATTTTGCTTGATATTTTTCTGATTGGTTTTTTTTTATTTTATTCAACGAGGCATAGCAACGGATGCCGGGTATTGTAATATTATGGTTATTAATAAAAAATTATTTTCTATGAAATTATTGTTTGTAATTCTTTTATATACATATCCTAAATCCCTCAAAACTACTCCTACGCGAGCGTGGCCGCGGGTTAAAGCTAGTATGTTATAAAAAACGAAAAAAAGTTGAAAAACTTCCTCAACCATAGAACAAATAAGTAATTCATGACCAAATGAAACTATGCAAAAACTTTTACTCACCCGTAAATTTGTCAATTGCTATAATTTGGTCGTCCGAGCTGCTCCACACTGACGACAATGTTAGCGGTGACTCGAAGCAAATGATGTCGCCCACAGAGAAAATTGTCTATAATCGCACTCGAAATGCAAGGCAGGAGGCATGTCCGACGCACAAACAGGTGACAGCAACGCCAGCGAGTAGCCATGGGCAGCATCACAATTGCAAGAAACCACAGGAACGGCATCGGCATTCGCAACACAGTTGTTGGAAGAATTTTACATTTCGCATTTTGCATGCGACACGCATTGACGTCGTTTTCAAGATGTGATATGAGTATTGAAGCATGGTTGGGCCCGGATTTGAGAATGAATGGGAATAAATAAAAAAAAACCTTTTACTACAAATACTAAACAAATGTTGTATTTTTTAATAGTGATTAATAAAAACATAGACAGTGGCGGTCAAAATACATCACCGCGCCATATTGCAAAATTTTGACTATATTTATTTTTTAATTTAAATTTTTTTACAGAAATATGGTTCATACTATAAGAAAAAAATTAAATTCGTACAAAATTAAAAAAAATTAAAAAAAGTTCATAAAATATTGGGTAGTCGAAAAAGTATTTTCGTATTTTGTCAATAGATGTCGTTGGAGGCATCTATCTCCAGCGCTACCAATCACATTGTGTCATATCATATGGTGCTAGAAAGGTGCCATTTTAAGCTTCATTTAACCAAAAAAAAATTAAATTCGGTGAAGTTGAAAAAAAGTGATAGCTGTTCAAAAATGAGTGAAAATAATGAAGAAATTCGCCATATTTTGAAATTTTTGTATAAAAAAAGGGGAAGAATGCCACGCAAGCCACCAATGAAATTTGTGAAGTTTACGGAGACGATGCTCTATCAGTTCGTGTAGCACAACAATGGTTCGCTCACTTCCGTTCTGGAAATTTCGACGTGAAAGATGCACCTCGCTCCGGTCGACCTATTGTTGAAAAAGTCGATGAAATTATGGAAAAGATTGACCAGGGCCGTCACATAAGCTGCCATGACATCGCCAAGGCACTAAACATTCATCATCAAACGGTTTTGAACCATTTAAAAAAGGCTGGTTACAAAAAGAAGATCGATGTTTGGGTACCACATGAATTGTCTGTGAAAAATTTAATGGACAGAATTAACATCTGCGTTTCTTTGCTTAAACGAAATGAAATCGAACCATTTCTGAAGCGAATAGCAACAGGAGACGAAAAGTGGATCAAATACGACAATAATGTGCGAAAAAGATCACGGCGCAAGGGTGGTGAAGCTCAACAAATGGTCGCAAAGCCAGGATTGACGCTCTGAAAGGTTATGCTGTGTGTTTGGTGGGATTGGAAAGGAATCATCTACTATGAGCTGCTCCAGCCTGCTCGAACGATTGATTCTACACTTTACTGGCAACAACTGATAAGATTGAAGCAAGCAATCGAAAAAAACGGCCAGAACTGATCAGCAGAAAGGGCGTCGTCTTCCATCAGGACAACGCTAAGCCACACTCATCTTTGATGACTCGGCAAAAACTGGGAGAGCTTGGCTGGGAAGTTTTGATGCATTCACCATATAGCCCTGACCTTGCACTATTGGACTACCATTTGTTTCGGTCAATGCAGAACTCCCTTAATGGAGTAAAGTTGGCTTCAAGAGAAGCCTGTGAAAATTACTTGTCGCAGTTTTTCGCCGAGAAACCACAAAAGTTTTACACTGATGGAATAATGTCTCTAGAAGAAAAATGGCAAAAGGTGGTCGACCAAAATGGTACATATTTGGTTTAATAAAGTTCATTATAAATATAAAAAAAATTAGTTGAAGTTTGATTAGAAATACGAAATGACTTTTTCGACTACCCAATATTACACTTTTCAGTCAGAATTCTTGAAAAAAATCTGGGTATGCAGTTTTGTAACCCATTCTTGTTGGTAACACTGGCGTAAAAATTATATGTCAAAGATGCTGTCTAAAATTACAGAAAAGCTGTGCTTTTAAACTGAACTTAGAGTTTGTCTTTGCAGGGTTAAATTTGCATATGCCATCTTCCTGTGTGCCTGGTAATGAAGCGTTTTCTATAAAGAATTTTTTTATTTGTTTAAAGGGATTAAGGAATATGTTGTACATGTATGTATGTATTATGTCAAAACACATATATGTACGTACATAGGTTAGGGCATCAAGTGTACATACGCACATACAAATATGTACATGCATATGCAAAAGATAATTGTTTTAGCATTTGTTAGGCAGGAATTTGATCATTAGGATATTTACTCCCTAATTATTGCATGAAATTTAAGGCGATGCACATGAGGTAGGTCATGGTTGCTTCAGTACATACATATGCGTGCAACACTATATTTAATAAAGATGCAATTGAACTTAGTTGTCACATATATGCAAATACGTTTCTTTGAAGTTTTCCTTTATTTAAAAGTTTTATACTATCTAGAAAATGCAGGCATACAAATATATGTACATATACTCGTATTATTTATTCTCTGCAATAAAATGTAAATTGAAAAAAGTTTGGTTTGCCAAAGAAACAAACAAATGCATATTCAAATGTAAATATGATAAGGCGATGCGTCGTGAGATAGGTCATGGTTCCTGCAGAGCGTATGCACATATGTACATATGTAACACTATAAGAATTGAAGGTCCAATTGAACTTTTGCACAAACATAACTAACATAATATAAAAAAACAAAAAAAAAATAATAATTGGCGCGTACACTTCTGTTAGGTGTTTGGCCGAGCTCCTCCTCCTATTTGTGGTGTGCGTCTTGGATGTTGTTCCACAAATGGAGAGACCTACAGTTTCAAGCCGACTCCGAACGGCAGATATTTTTTATGAGGAGCTTTTTCATGGCAGAAATACACTCGGAGGTTTGCCATTGTCTGCCGAGGGGCGACCGCTATTAGAAAAATGTTTTTATTAATTTTGCTTTCACCGAGATTCGAACCAACGTCCTCTATGTGAATTGCGAATGGTAATCACGCACCAACCCATTCGGCTACGGCGGCCGCTAACATAATATATGTATGTATATATTGATATACATATATTGATATACATATACATACATATGTCAATATACCAAAACACTTGTATGCTCTATGAATTAATTTCGACTCAAAAAATTAGTAAAACTTTTCATCAAATTTGTATAGTTTTAAATTTACTAAAACGCACATACCACGATGTGAGAGGCTCTTTTATAATGTATTTTTTTTTTATTAAATCAAAACATTACAGTTACTTTGATTTGAAATGTTGGCGCATATAATAAATATTAATTCAAATTCATTCATCAATATCATTTATTTGTTTGAAAATATACCTTCTGCTCAAATATGAAAGAGACTTTATCAATAAAACGGTCCGCGGATGACATATGGCAAAAATAAATTTTTTGTTGGATGGTAGGACTGTTATGAATAAATTTTCGTTTATCAAGGGAACATAGTAGAAATGCACCAGCAAATTTTTTGCAAAATGCCGTCGGCTATTCGTCAATTTGATTTCCTACAGAAGCCAAAAAGTGTGCAGAGCCAATATACTAAAGAGAGAAATCGCTGTAAACAACTCTGTTAAAAGTTTCACCACACCGCGGCGGTGGTTAGACTTCATTTTTGACAATTCACACTATTCGTAGCTCGTGAGACTTCTCTATACATTAACGTTCTCTGCCACGCCCGCAAACGAACTTGTTGGTGGTATAGCACCATAAACCATTTGGTTTGAAGGGAATTCAACAAAGTTATAACAGACAGACATAATATATGTATATATTTTTGGATACTTTGCTCTTTCTAAGTCACTATTGAACTTAGCATATGTATTTGTTTTCTATGTTAAAGTGCCTGTAGCTAGTCTAGAGCGTTAACATTCTTTCTTCCTTCATACAAACGAATTTTACTCAAGTGCTGTTTAATTTGACCAGTTGAGTATATTTCTGTCAACTTTTGGCGGAAATTATGTCTGTGGTGAACTCTGCGCGCAAAACGAGCACCCCTCAAATTTCCATGCCGTTCCTGTCATTGAGACTTCTCTATACATTAACGCTCTTTGGGAGTTGTGCGCATGAAACATTAAATAAAAAAGAAAAGGATTTTGTAGTGGAAATCGTCTTTCAGCAGGAATGAAACTCCATCAAAAAACTCGTCAAAGTCTCTCTTGAAGTTTTAGGGTGTACACAATAAACTCAGGAGATGGCATGTATTCATAAGTGTAGCGTCGGTCAAAATATTAGGAGTGCTACAAATTGCCAATTTTTTACTTTTGATTTATTTTTTATAAATTTTTTGTTTTTTAAATATCGTTCACACTACAAAAAAAGTTCCAAACTTTGTACAAAACTTAAAAAATCCAAAAACCTTCATGAAAATTTCAAACCTTGTAGTCAGAAACTAAAATAAAAAAATTGGAGCGTTCTGTAAATAGATGTAAATACTTCTATCAAAATATCATGAAAATCATGTACGAATTTGAGCTACTTTAAACTTCCACACTGTTACGGTAAAATTAAATGGACTGCAAAATTACATACGCAGATTTTTTTATATTAAATATATAATTTGTGGAAGGGTAAAGTTTTTCTTGTTCTTTTCTCAAATGAAATATGCAACATTCACGCAGGGAGGTTGGCTACATTCTCGTAGTATTGACTTTTTTTCGAGAAAGGAAAGCACTAAATGCGACGACCCTGTGTTTTGAATTCACAAGGAAATTACTAAAACTGTAAACACTCACATCTCCTAGAGCAACAACACTCACCTTAGTTGGGAACGTGTTCTTCGAATCTACTACTGACAGCTTAATGTAATCCTCAGCATGTTTAACTCCAGTCGTGTCCCTTAAGCTGATCGCAATCATGTTGTTTGTTTCACGTGGCAGATTTATCTGTGTAAAGGGAGAAAGCAAAACACATACATACATAAATAAAGTAGTGCAAAATATTCTAGATAACTTATGTATATGAAAAAATTAAAAACCTTAAACTTTTTCAGAATAATGACAGTTCTCAGGAAATGCATGGGAAAGTTAAAGTAAAAATGTATAAAACTAAAAAATTTGGCAGAGCGAGCGCAGCCTCGGAAGATCAGGAAGGGACGTTGGAACAATAACAACAACAAATGAGACTCCTAAAAAGGAATGAGCGAGGAATAAACCACTTTGAATTCACAGATATACACAATGTGCTGCGGGATTGCGACAAACATAGATTAGGCAAGGTCATACCGCATGCACCCACGTGCATGCATATAAATAACTGCTGCATTCATTCTTAGTATGGCTTCAAACTTTGCAAATATCCTGCAGGAGGACGAAACGCTTCGCAATTGCTTTTTATTTGTATTTTACAGTTTACTACATACATATACATACATATATGTATACCAATAAAAAATGCATACATACATTTGTATAATACAATAACCCAGTTGGAACCTTTATAAATAAATGCAAATTGATTGTGCTTTGTTTGGGTAGACCGAGAGAAAGTAAAGTTGTCTAGTAATTCTTCATTATAAATCCATCATTAATAGAAAGACCTTATTTCCGTTCCCATGGCAGCCGGTTCTACGTTACCGGAATGACTCGGGCTTTTCCCGACCAAGGGCTGCCGCCCCAGTAAACTAACCCTGTCTAGTAAACAGTATATCACAGGAGCAACTCCTCGCAGCGAACTTGCTCCAAATACTTCTCCTCAGGGCTGGAGTTATATCCAACCCTGGGCCAGAAGTATTCTATTGCTGCGTCTGCCATAAACGGCTCCACCCGAACTCCACCTCGGTTAGGTGCAACAAGTGCAACGGGTGGAGCCATCTTAAGACCTGTTCAGGCCTTAAGACACATAGGGAGTGGACCACACGGTATGTGGCCTCGAATTGCTCCCGCTAGCAGGCGTCTAATGCCTCAACGCGTAGTGCCCCCTGATAGGCCGGCACTTCGAACCGTCACCACAACTAGTACCTCTACGGTAAGGAGCCTATCGGAGCAACACCACTCCCCTGACTTAACCCATCCCCTTCCCTCCTGCTCCAACCCCAGTGCGGGGACAAACCAGCAGCTCCTGGTCCCCCGCACAGTCTGTTCCGTGTGTCAGGCCGTAATACCTCGGAATCTGGCATCAGTCAAGGGCAATTCTTGCAATGGCTGGTGCCATTTTCGAAGATGCTCCGGCCTGCGCACCACCCGTGAGTGGAAAACTGGCTACGTTGCCCCCTGCTGTTGAGCCCTGCACCCGCAACCGCCACCCATGGCGCGGCCGCCCACTATCATCAGGCCGCAACGCAAAGTACCGAATCGCAACAAGGTTCTCAAGTCGCTCGCCGGTAGCACTTGGGGCAAAAACAAGGAAATGTTGCTGTCGACTTTTAAAGCAATAGGCCGACCGGTTCTAATCTATGCTGCGCCGGTCTGATCGCCTGGAACCAGTGATTCGCAGTGGACGAAGCTTCAGACCTGCCAAAACACTGCATTAAGGACCGCGACAGGATGTCTTCTGATGTCACCTATACAACATCTACATGATGAGGCAGGCCTCACCCATGCAGACACCTGCTCGAGCCTGAGCCACCACCCAGGCACATCAGGAGGCATCTCCTCAACTACGCGGACGTGATCTCAGACAAAACCAAGACAGCTACTGGATCGAACAATGTACAGACAGGTCATAAACGACATTCATCGGGAGACTCTCACAACCTTCTTAAGCCCCCGAACCACGAATGCCGTTATCGGAGTCCAACCACCACTAATCGCAAACGAAGAGCTCCGACTTCCCCGAGAGTCCCGCGTAACCTTGGCACAATTACGTTCTGGATATTGTAGCAGGTTAAACTCCTACTTATCCAGAATCGGCCCCGACATACTAAACATATGTCCAGCATGTGAAGACACACCGCACGAAACTAACCACCTTTTCACATGCCCCATTAAGCCCACTCATCTAACACCCCTCTCTCTCTGGACCCAACCCGTCGAAACAGCTAGTTTCCTGGGCCTACCGTTAGATGAGCTAGACGAAGACGACCGGTGATTACGCTACACTGACAGAGCAACGGCACTGCTACAACAACAGCATAAACTCGCCCTAGCAATACAAAAAATTTGTTTGAAATTTGTGTGCAAAATGCATGCATAAACGCTTAACCGCGCAGTCCTAAAGAAGCCAACATACACACAAATATTTATATGTAGTGTGCACGAGTCAAGAGTGTAGTAGACAAAGTCCAAAACATTTCAATGCTCTTTTTTTGAGATTTTTTTTAATTTAAATTTAAAAAAGTTTGTTATGAAACTCTTTGCTACGATTTATTTCCTTTTTTATAAGCACAAGCAAGCAGTGTAAGGTTCTGAGAAGTAACTAGCCTCGGTGTGTACATCACTGCTGCGAGAAATGATTGAAAAAAATGTGCAACGCCGCTACGAATACCCGGAAACTCTACACTGTGTACTCCATATTGTGTGCAACATAAGGAAGAGTACTTTTTTGAAGTCACGCTGCAGCCGACAGATAAGTGCCGGTGCATGCGATATTGTTTAAAATGATTTTTGTAACTCTTTAGCTTTAAAGTTATATGCTACACTATGCAAAATGAAAAACAGATCTTTTTTTAAGTTTACGCACCCCAATGGTCAAATTGTTGCCTAATTGTATATCCACGATATCCTTGCGCGACAAATCGTACTTCAGTCCATTTACATCGTCAATATTATGCGAGAATTCATTGCCCAAGTTGTCGTGTAAGGAAATTTTCAGCGCAAAATTCATTCCACGTGGTATGTGTGATTCGCTTTGCTTCAATCGCGAAGTGGGATATGCCAAGGAAGCCAAAATATATTGTATATTTTTCACTTCAATGCCAACTGGTAGGGTTTGCTCGAAAGTTTTCGCCTGTGAAAGACAGATGCCAATTAATCTTGTTATCCCTATTTAAAGACAAGCAGAAAACTTGAAGAACTTACAATAATCAGGTCGCGTCCTAGCGTATCCTGCGTACGCACAACACCGTCGGTGGAAACCTTAACAATGCCATTACTATCGCTATCCAGTTGGTAGGCAACATCATCTGAATTTGCTTTTAATTGTATCGTGCTACGTGGCGCTACTAGAATCCAATCCATTTTGATGTGTTTGGGAGACTCAAGCTCCAATATTTTGAATACTGCAAGTATGTTAAATTGTAGTATTTGAAGTGGATATATTTAGAAAGAGATAAGCCGCACTACTTACCAACAACTTCAACTGAACTTGTTATTTTTTGACCTGTCGGCAATTCAACAGTGGCTTGAATTTTGGCCTTGCCGGGATTAACGGCCTTTACACGCACTGATATGAGATTCGAACTTTCATATTCGACACCTATAAGCACATAATGAAACAGTTTGTCTTTGTGGTTAAAATATTCAAAGTCTAATCAATGTAAACATAAATATTTTAAGCTTTTTCTGTCAGTTCCGTATCTGTGCCTGAACGTAAAACTCTATCATTCAAGCTCATCAGAAAACATCAATAATTTTCTGCGAATATTTTGTGAGCACGATTTGAAGCATTCCAGAATTATGCCGTATCGAAATATTCGCTTCATTTAACTGAATTACTGTCAATATATTGTATTGCTAACAAGTTTTAGATATATATTTCCCTTACTTTATCCTATTCTAGCAAAATATGTATATGTTCTTCACGACTATTAACATACCAGAATCCGCAAATACATTATAGATGTCTACCACATCCGGTTGATTTGTTGTCCAAGTCACACGCATGTTCTCCAACGTGCCCAACACCATAGGCGAGAGATCAGGCACACCTGCAATTATTTACATTTACATTTGCATCGCCCATCTACCATACAGACAGAACACAAAAGGAGCATTTTATATCATATGGATAGCTACTAACCCCATATAGCTGCCGGCATCACTGCACCGCTACGTATGCGCACTAACGGTGTCTTCACTTGTATATTCACAAAAGGTACAACATGCACTTCTACTGTGTCAGCGGATATGACCACTTCTTTGCCATTTCCGGGATTTGTCATAATACATTTACCGGTGATTTTCGTTGTACCAAGCTTATGTGCAGTAACAATAGCTGACTCCATGGCTGAAATTGAATAGAAAAGGTTAGATTATGATATATAACAAATACATGCATGTGTGTGGGTGAGAAGCAGAAAATGTTTTACAAACTTACAAATAACTTTTCTGTCATGCACATAATAGACAATGTTCAGATCCGGTTGTGGGCCACCATGATAGTAAATTTGTACGATGGAACCAACAACTAGTGTGGAATTCCGAGGATAGAGACGTAGTGGTGGAAATACCTGAATGGACGACGTGAGGAGGAAAAGTGAGATGTAGATGTGTCCAAATATTTAATAAAACAATGTAGAAAACGTAACCATTTATGGTTGTGTATATATGTACCTGTACATTTACGGGTTCACTGGCAACCAGCAAATCGCCACTTCCGGCCGTAAAAACAATTTTCGTCTCACCAAGATTATTGCCGGTTACAATGTATCTACAAGTATTGGGAAATGTATTCACTTAATATTTATGAATTGTTTTAGTTTTTGTTCTCACTTACTTCACTTCGCCCTTCTCCAAATCGAATTGTTCGCCTAAAGTCACGCTTAGTATATCTCCATTGAAAATCTCTTCAGACAATTCGTAGACATGTAAATTGAATGGGTCTATTTTTAATAAATTATCATTGGAATCATACAACTTAACGATAGCTTCTATGGATTTTGTGCGTTCAACACGATCGGGTGCTTCGACACGAATGGAGCCGATTGTAACAACAGAAATTGAAAGATGAGCCGGCTCCGTCATTAAACAACGATCGATGACCTCCAGACGTGCCTTTAAGAAAGTATGAAATTATTTTGTTGAAAAAAAAATTATTTTTTTAAAAAAAAGTTATTTTGTTAAAAAAAAATTATTTTGTTAAAAAAAAATTATTTTGTTAAAAAAAAATTATTTTATTAAAAAAAAAGTATTTTATTGAAAAAAAAAGTATTTTATTGAAAACAAAAAAATTTTGTTAAAAACAAAAATTATTTTGTTAAAACCAAAATTATTTTGTTAAAAAAAAAATATTTTGTTAATCAAAAAATTATTTTGTTAAAAAAAAAATATATTGTTAAAAAAAAAGTATGTTAAAAAAAAATTGTTTTGTTAAAAAACAAATATTTTGTTAAAAAAAAATATTTTGTTAAAAAAAATTATTTTGTTAAAAAAAAATTATTATGTTAAAAAAAAACAATTATTTTGTTGAAAAAAAAACAAATTATTTTGTTAAAACAAAAAAACAAATTGTTTTGTTACAAAATATTTTTTTGTTAAAAAAAATCATTTTGTTAAAAAAATTATTGTGTTAAAAAAGAATAATTAAAAAAAAAAATTATTTTGTTAAAAAAAATATTTTGTTAAAAAAAAATAATTAAAAAAAAAAATATTTTGTTAAAACAAAAAAACATTATTTTGTTAAAAAAAAAATATTTTTTTAAAAAAGTATTTTGTTAAAAAAAAATTATTTTTATAAAAAAACAAAACAAAAATTTTGTTAAAATAAAAAAACAGTCTTTTGTTAAAAAAAGGAAGCAATTATTTTGTTATAAAAAAATATATCTTTTGTTAAAACATAAACAATTATTTTGTTAAAAAAAAACTTTTGTTAAAAAAATTATATTGTTAAAAGAAAACAATATTTTCTTAAAAGAAAAAATTATTTTATTTAAAAAAAACTTTTATTAGAGATAAACGAAATAAGTTAAGGAGCTTTATGGTGCTTTACGTGCACAAAATTAATTTTTTCCATTTCTTGTAATTACTGTAGGCGCTTTTTTGCTCAAATGACGATTATAGCAAATAAATTGTTGGATTTGAGGTGACAAAACCATTTGTCAACGACTTATTGGCGCACCCTCGAAAACTAAGAAAAATTCCTGTCTCGATGCACTTTTTTTTTTTTGGATAATTAAAAGTTTTCGTACAGTTATTTGGACGCACTTTTGTACACGGATAAACAAAAGTCAGCTGAACAACGTCCATCCTCACTTTTAATAGAGGATAGAAAATGTCACACATTCGACTGATTAGAGTATAACAGTTTCAGAAAAATGTTAAAGCTCTTGCGCTTGGTGGAATAGATGCGACGCAGGTGCGAGAAAAGAAAACACCGGCCGCCGTAGCTGAATGAGTCGGTGCGTGACTACGATTCGAAAGTGCACAAGTCGAAACACCAAGCAAGAGACTTCAATTCATAGGAAAAGTTTTTGCTGTTGTTGTTGTTGTTAACAGCATAGGTAGCCCTGTCAGTGTAGTCATATCATCGTTCGTCGTCGTCTGGGTCATCTAGGGGTAGGCCCAGGAAACATGCTGTTTCGACAGGTTGGGTCCAAAGGGAGAGGGGGGTTAGATGAGTCGGTTTGAGGGGGCATGTGAAGAGGTGGTTAGTGTCGTGCGGGGTACCTTCGCATGCCGAACATGTGTTTGGTATGTCGGGGTCGATTCTGGATAAGTAGGAGTTTAACCTGCTACAGTATCCAGAACGTAGTTTTTGCTAATGGCGGCCGCTTCTCGCAGACAATGGCAAGCCTCCGAGAGTTTTGCTGCGATGAAAATGTTCCTCACAAATAGGAGGAGCTCGAAAATCCAAAGACGGTGTAAGCGCCAATTATATAGGAGTATATGTATATATTTCAAAAAACTTATTGCAAAAAAATGTATTAGCAAAATATAACCTAAATCTTGGGAATACCATATCTCGAAACCCGTTCTTTTGCCAAAGTTTTTCTGGATAAGTAAGATTTTTGTTAGTGTAATGTAATTAAAAAACAAAACTACTTACATGACCTACACACAGCGGAGTTATTACCAACTCCTTTTCTTTTGCATCATATTCCACGTTCACAACATTCTGTTCATATAATTCGAATTCATAGAAGCCACTGCCTTGTGAAATAGGTATGCGTTCGCGGCGATTTTTGGCCATAAAAATGCTGACATGATCACTGGGGAAGAGTGTGCTGTTCACAGCCATGAAACGAATTTCATTCTCAATAACAGGAGTGTATACTTCGCTGGTTTTGGGCTAGGAATAAAATAATGTTTTCAAATATAAAAAATAAATAAGCAAAAAACTCAACTTACATTCTTCACACCAAAATTGGGTTCTTCCGGGTAAATATCGTGTTTTCTCAACACTGTCGCATCATAGCGCGTCACCACACCTTTAATGCGGAAGTTCTGTGCCACATCCGCTATGGTGGTGATGAGCACATCACGTGCAGGTAGCCGAACTCCCATGTAAAGCTCTTCTTCAGTACGGCGATAATGCATAATGGCATCATTTTGGTAGCGCTCATCACCAGCGGCAAATTCCCAATCAATAAACAGCGAAGTGATATTCATCAATTTCCTATTCTTTGAATCTTGTACCTCAATTTCTATTTCAAATTTATCATCGCGTTCTTTAATGTGCAGCAGAGAATTTTTCACCTCCATTGGACAAGAAGTACGCAGTTGCTCTGTTGCATAAAGATTGAGGAAACGAGGTTTAACACAATAAACGGTCGTACTAACAATGGATATATACGGTTGGAAATTTGAGTGCAACAGAGCATTGTGTATATTGAAAGTGAACGTGGTTCTGCCAATTTTGCGGCACATTACATTGAATACATGCATCGGTTCTTGTGTCTCAAATTCCAAGTCGTTAATCTCAGCAATTTTTTCATCATATTCTACCGATTTTGTTAATTCACTTTCTAGTGTGAACATTTTTTGTGGACCATTCGATAAGATAATGTTGCGCGATGCACCGATAGGCAATACTACTTCATTTTCACTTGGATTTATAACTAACAGAGGTTCAAAAACACTCAACGTTACCTCGTCCTTAAGTACTCTATCTTGGAATTTATATGAGACACGGAAATTGGTAAGACCAATGGCAGTGCTGCGCAGATGTATAACCTGGCAGGCATCATCAATCATTTGTGTAGTCTGCTCGTTGTAGTCTACTTGGAAGATCTGATTCGAAAACTCATAATCGAAAACGAGGTTTTCACAGCGAGTAAATGGAACGAATGTCTGATTGACATACGCGTACATAGCAATATTTAGACGCACATAATCTTTCAGCGCTGTTTCAAAGTTATATTTTAAGATTTCCAATTTAACAGGTGGCAGGAAATATATATCTGCTTGCCGTGAAATTTTAGGATTTTTTGTCAACGCAACTCTAATGCTGGCATGTGTGGCAAGAATAGATCCTTCTTCCAAAGAATCCGCCTGTAAACGTTTGCTATCCGTATGTCGTATAACTGTATTGGCGAGACCTGACTGTGAAATATGTAATGTACGTTGATTTTGCGAGTGCCAGGTGAAAGAACCATCGCCACCGCGTGCATGAAATTGAATTTTTTGTGCCTTTATAACATTTGGATCAAAGGGAAGTATGACTTTGCTGGGCGAAAGGAAAAGTTCACTAAAAATTTGCAACTCTGCTTGGGCGGTAAGCTATGAAGAAAGCATAAGTTTAATATATTAATGATACCTCGAAACAAATGCATCATTTACCTCTTTGAAGGAACCGTAAACTGGTGAAACACCTTCACGAATAGCTTCACCATATATGCGGCTGCCATTTTTATTTTTGGAAATTATATAAAAGAGCACGTCATCCAATTCAGATTGCATGGAGAAACGCGAACCCAGTGTAATCTTCTGATCATCACTAAAATTAAGAATATTTTAATTAATTAATTTCTATCAATAAAGGAGTTTCATAAATTTAGCTACCTTGTGTACAAATCTAGCGCTATTTCATGCTTTTCGCCCTCTACTGTAATCCAATTATTGTGTGGCAATAGACTTAGGCCCAAACGTACCGGCTCAGCCACTGTCACTCGTGCACTAGGCGTTGAAGCTTTCACAAGTGTGCTATCTAAATTACTGCTCTCCTCGTCGATTGGTGCATTGCGGTCGCGGAGAACTACTACGGTTTTGCCAAGTTTTGAAGCGGTGGCGCTATTGCCATTTATTGATGCGACATTGCTATCTTCTATTTCTAAAAAGTACTGTTCGTTCAATGAAATCTCCTGTAATTTACCCAATTTCATTTGCAGTATGCGAAAGTTAATCGTATCACCCGGAAGCAAAGTCACATCTGAAGGCTCAAGAATAATATTAGCCAAAACATTGATGTAGACTTCCATTTTTGGCACATGACTATACTCCGGATAAGGAATACTTATGGTAACCTAACAAAAATAATAATAGTAAAAATTCTCATAAAGAATAATTAAATAAATTACCTTGGCAGTGCCTGTATTGATGCCTTCTAACAACACCATATAACCTTTCATACGCTGTGCCTCAAATTTTTCCAATGCCGGAGGCACAACATGGTAGGCGCTCTCACTGAAAGTCAGGAACCTTAAAGCCGGTGCCCAATTTTTATTAGCGCCACGGCTGCTCAATGAAGAAATCACCCAACTGAACTCAATACCTTCCAGCGTTGTGAACTCGTTGCCTTGTGAATCCTCTGCGCGTAACTCAAACGTCTCCGGCGCCTCCTCCAGGAATAGTTGGCGCGACGTAGTGCGCACTGCCAATTTATCAATAACGTCGAGTATAACATCGCACCGCAAATTTTCACTTGTGCTGACATCCTCCGCCAAGACAATGGCAGCATTGTGACGAGGTTCATGAGTTAATACCGTCACCATTGCACGATAGGAGCACTCGCTCTCTATGTCTTCATATAAGGGAGTGATAAGTATCAAATCTTGTCGCGATGATGACCTAAAAGAGTAAAAGATCAAAATTTTGATTTTTGCTAATTAGCATTTGCAATATGAGACAACGGGCATATTGAGGTTAGATTTGGCGCGTTGTTGCAGCTGCTTGAAATATAAATTTATAAATTTAAGTAAACTTACCATTTAAAACATCCCTTTTCAATAACTTCTAATGTAAAGTTTACTGAAATTTTGCTAAATATAGGAAGTAAAACACGCGGATAATTCAATTTTATTGCCGCTGCCGTTCTGCTCAAAGCAAATATGGTAAACAGCACCCAAAAGACTTTGCACGCCATTTGAGCAAATTTTACAAAACACGAACAATGAGTTTAGATATGTTACTAGGTTTATAATGATTTATATTTTATCACACAAAACAAATATTATATTAATTGTTTACAAAAACCGCGAGGAATTACGCAAAATTGTTGAACCCTCGCGTAGTTTACCGCTCAAATGAAAAGAAAATAAACCGGCATAGGGTTGCACAGACCGAAACGGCCAGTAGGAATTATGAGCGCTAATAACCCAATATAATAAATTAGGTGGAAATTAAAATTTGCATCTAAGTAGCATCAGTGAGCAAGCAATTTTTTTATTTATTACCTATTTTCAGTTATTTATTTGTACAATAAATTAAATACTCTGCAAATACAATAGGACTCGCAGCGCTGACGACGAAGACCTAAGGCTGTCCTTTGCAAGGTATACAAAGCAATTTATAAATTTCTTTAAGTAACTGATTTAATTTCGCCTGAGTAGATCTACCTCTTTCAGAAGATATTTATGAATTGTATATTTTGAATAGTGGGAATTTTTATCATCTCGATGTGGTCGGATGTTGATGCTATTTAACTAACGTTTGTGGTTCCTTTAACATATCGATAATTATTATTACGAATGTAAGGAGAAACATCAAAATAAAAACTAAATGAAATGGAAACAAGTCTGTAGACATAATTCATTTTACAGAAAAAAGCGTGTTTCCATAAACATTTTGTCATCTTATTACTTATTATAAAATATAATATAGAATTCCCCATGGGCATTGCTGCCATAATTTTTTGCAACCTCAGTAAACGTCGCAAACGGACTTCCTCCAACTGTTTTTATTAACAGCCAATTGCGCAATTAAATTAGCTATTCATTCTCCTTGTATTCTCTTTATATCGTTAGTAATAATTAAAGAAAGCAAACACACCGGAATATTCCACCAAAATAATTTCTATGAAGAAAAACCTCTTAAAGCAGGATTGACAGCTGGTTGTCAATGTTGCAGGTAATTAATGCATATTTGACGTATTATTACTGTTTGAAGAGTTTGTTTTGGATTTCGTTGTGCAGGTGTTTACTGGGTTTTTTCTGAGGAGTTGTTGCTTGTTGTTTGCGTCGGAAGACCCATTTGATTGTGCTCTTAACTGTTCTTCGCGTTAGTATGTATTGTTGTTATGTATGCATTACCGTTGATCGCCTACATAGTACATATCCATAAGTGTAAACACTCTCAACGGCACGCCAAAAAATGCGCACAGATGAGATCGCCTGCTTATCCGAAATCGTGTCAAAAAGTCTAATAAATGTCGTTCAAATTTAGATATTTCTGATTAAAAAGCATTATTATAGCTAAGAAGTATATAAAAAATATTTGTTGGTGAACATTTTCCAATAAAAGAAAATATTTTGCATATTTCTTTTGTCGATACTCTATTGTTTTTAATGTTACCATTCAAGTTCTAATTTGGCTCAGCAACCCCGCCAATATGTTCAAGCAAATTGACCAAGCACTTACATCAAAGTTCCCTGTCAAACTCAAACCAAGGTCCCTGACAAAAAAAAAAGAGGTTGTCTCTAAAGTCGGTTTACTGACGATAGTTTAACGTAACAACGTCATAAGATACTGATGTAATGGTTGCAATTTTCAAAACAAAAATTTCAAAACAATTATTTTATAATCTCAGATTTTGGGAGAGAAATTTTTTATGAGAAATCGCGCTTTTTAATTATTTTATAATCTCAGATTTTGTGAGAGAAATTTCGTATGGGAAATCACTCTTTTTAATTACGGATTTTGAGTTAGGCGCGAAAAAGTAGATCATCTACTTATATGCGAACGTATTATAACTCACTCTTAGTGGATTTTTCAGGAGGGTAACGTAATTTCAAAATTTTGTTTTCTTTTTTGATTAGAAACAACCCTATGTAAATGGTTTTATATGTGTATATGAATCACAATTGAAAATTTTGCATACCAAATTGTTATTTTTACGGTTTTTGCTTTAAAAACTTATTACAAAATATATAAATTGCTTTAAATCGTTGCAATTATAATGAAGGTAAAGCTTCCGAGTATAATATTTGTTATTTTCTTATGAGTGAGTAAATATTGCAAGCGTTCGAGTTCTGCCAAAGGCTAGAAGCGTTTAATGGGACAATTTTATGAAGTATTTCACGTCGAAAGCAAAACGAACGAATTACAAAAATTTAATTATTCCAGTTGCATATTTGTGCTTTCCTGCATTGTTTAAATGAACCTAACCTGTCACAGAATTTTCTACAAGCAGCTGTTATTGCTTTATATGCTTGCTTACCAAGGCGAATTGAGTACTAAAGGTGGCGTCATAATGATGGGGATGGGGGTTAGAGTTGACGTTTTAATTTTGGGTTCAATGGTTTTAACACGGAAAGGAGTTCTACGCAAAAATACTGTCGATTGCGTAGGCGGAGTTGGACTGATGAGGGTTATTTTTTTGAAGCGCGGCCGAAGGCCGCCCACGCGGAAAGAAGTTCAACGCAAAAATACTGTGGATTTCGTAGCCGGAGTTGGACTGATGAGGGTTATTTTTTGTGAAAGGAAACGAGTTTTTTAATAAAGACAACCACGACCAAAACCACCATATTTGATTTGCAGACATGATAATCGATTTTTTGTGGGGAAAATCTGTTTATGAAAGGCATGAAAACCCGTTTGTAAAACTGATCGAAGCAATACAATACACTTATAAACCGTAATTTTTGGCTTTTAATTACTTTATTATTTTTTGTGATACGCTTAATATCATTCGTTTTAAGTTTCGGTGAGTTGCATGTTTTTATTTTCAAAAATATTTCTTAATTTTAAATTGCAGCAAAAAATACTGCAGTTTTACAATGAACCTTCCTCTGAACATCCCTGCATACGAACTTCGTTGTTATATCAGGTGTATGACAACACCAACTTTTCTCTAAATTACAGAACTTTAATATTAAATCATTTAAAAACCATAAGCCTCCGGCAGGTGCGGTTTTCAGTTTTAAAATGGGTATACACCCCTCTATCCCCCCTTTTTAACCTTTTTTTTCAAAGCGATATACATTGTACTAAATATTTGGTTAATATTCGGCAATACTTTCATGGTGGCACGACGTTACGTCTCACTCATAATATGACAAAATTCGTTGCCGCAACTTTCGCAACGATTTCATTGTGTCAGACCTATGAGTGTTGATAATCCGATAATTTATCGATACTTAACTTGCCTTTGTTTGAGGAGGCGGTGGAATTTTTTGTTCGATTTTCGTTTCCAGTCAGCTGTTGGAGTAAAGAAAGCGTATAAATACAGGAATTTTTAACTAATTTATTTTAATACAAAATCAGTGATAAATAAACGGAAAATGTCTGACAGCGAGTCAGAAAATAACACAAAAGATGTGAAGCGTAACGGTATAAATTTTCAACTTAAGGAAAATACCGTAATTGTAAAGCTGGAACATGAAGAATTATGCACCTACATAGGGGAGCTGCATGAGTTGCTTATAAAAAAAGACAAGAAAATTAAAAAATACAGGGAGAAATATAAAGAGCTGGTGAGTACACAGAATTGAAGTTGCTTGAGCATGAATCCTATAAAACAATGTTATTTCCCAGCTGAAAAAATTCAGAGCCGAAAAAACAAAAGCAAACAGTGACACCGAGAAAACGGTTGCTACCACAAGCGTTGAACTTGCCACCACAACAACTGCTTTGAAAGACAATAAATTAACAGAAGGTGTGTATTTATAATATCTTTTATTACCTGTTTATTTGTTATCGAGTAAAGATATTACGTATAAACAAAAATACATTTAATTTTTGCTGGCCACTGCTGCCACCAGTGCCGCACCACGCCCGGAACCATCCTCTGAGAGCATTAGTTCGAATCGCGTTTTCGGATTTACCAATTTATGCATGGTTTCTCGCATATAGAAATCGAAGTGAGGATGAAACCGGTAGACGGATCCATCTACACCTACCACTACATGTGGTTCGGCAATTTTATTTATTAAACCACTTAAGCCTACTGCAACCAATTTGGCTGCACGCTTTGAAATACACTCGCAAATATATCTGAGTTTTTGACAGTCCTCCACCGAGGCTTTTTCCAAGCCAAACAATTCTTTGAGTATGTTACGTGTTTGTTGGAAATCGGGAAAGCTATCGTTTTCAATTTCCGATATGAAACGTGTTTCAATACAACCAATGTCTTTTTCAAGGATATTAATGAAATGATGTTTGACGGTGTTACGCACAAATATTAGGTTTTTTTGTATGGCATCGTGTAGCACCAGACGCACTAACTCGCCGAGGTACATTCCTGGAAATATAATAAGTTTTGTTTCAAATTCGATTGTTGCGCAATTCATGTAGGACTAAAATGTTCATAAACATGTAAAAAAATAAAACAACAAACAAATACACTGCTCCTAATCATTTCCCCTCGCGCGTACCAACCTGATATCATTTTTTCAAACAGTTGAGTACCCGCATTCAGCGAGTATTTATCAACTTTGCGATCGTAATCGGTGCGCACGAACTCTAGTTGCCCATTTTCGCCAAAAGCACCCCATTCTGTATTCACTAATATATTGGGCTTATCAATTTTGTATTCTGGTTCTAATAACTCAGCATTTTCCACACGCTCCACATAGCAAGCATTACAACCGGTACCGATAATAACACCAATGCGACATTCTGGGTTCCGATGAGCGCAGGACATGAGAGTACCAGTAGCATCGTTCAGTATTGCCATCACTTCGATCACTAAATCTCCACGTCGTGCTATAGCTTCTTTCAACAAACGCCCCACATCCTCTTTTTCCACACCAGCACACTGGAAACCCTTTGTCCAGCGTACCAACAGTCCTTTAGTTAGACCCAATTGTATGCAGGGAAATGAAAATGTGAAACCAAGTGGCAAATGTTGATCACCTAGTGAATGTTCATTAACGAACTCCGCCAAACAATTAGCAATGTGGTCGAAAAGTTGTGTACCCGAACCTGTCATGATTTCTTTGGGTACCGCATACACTTTAGAATTGATTTCTGCTTCATGATGCCCCTTAAGTGCCACACGCAAAACTCGAAAATTTGTGCCGCCCAGATCCAAAGCTAAATAATTGCCTTTCTCATCACCGGTTGGTAAATCTTGCACATAAGTCATATAACATTTTGTATCCGCTTGTTTGTGTGTAGCCTGTGACAGGCCCTTACGTATTTCGGCAGTGAATCGTTTGTATACTTCCTGTAGTTGTGAGTCGCTGATGATGAACTCTTTAAGAAAATCCTTTAGATTTTGGTCCTGCATTTTACTGTTGTTCAATTCGTTGCGATCCAAATTCGCTTATACGGCAAGATATTTTAATTTATTTTGTGTATGCGAGTGTGTTTTTGCGCGGACAAGTCTTTACTGCTGCCAACTTTCGAGATAGGCGGTCGCCAATATTCTAAATGGGCGCGCTTCAAAAGCCTGGAACTGTCAGTGTATTTATTTAGTTAGTGCAAAAAGCTGCTTTGGGACTTCACGCAAATCTAATTGATAAGAAATCAACTTTTATTACCGGCAACCATTAGAAAATCTGTTTTCTTAGATACAGTGGGCTTTTCCTAATGTGCACAATATATTTTTTGAGCAAATGTGGTGTGAGCAAGAAATAATTTTTTGGTTAAATTAAGTATTAACATAGAAATTAAGAAAAATTTCAGTAGTTTCACCGGCCAGCAAAGCAATGCCAGAGTTAGAGCGGCATAATGACTAAATGAGCCTTCGTGTTTCAGTCAAGGAGATGAAGCCGTTTATGGAAGTTATTAAAAAAAACTTTAGGACGGTACTGCGGTATGAGGTCTTGCGTTGTCGTGGTGAAACAAAACTTTGCGTCTATTCACTAAAGACGGTCGTTTTTTTAAGTGCCTCATTCAGGTTTGATAGCTGATGGGAATAATAATCAGCGGTTATCGTCTGGTTGGGTTCCAGAAGTTTATAATAAACAATACCGGTCATATCCCACCAAATAGACAGTAGAATCTTCTTGGGATGAAGGCCATCTCTAGGGGTCGGTTCTGGTGTTTCATCTTTATCTAACCATTGGCGTTTGCGAACAGGATTATTGTAAAGGACCCATTTTTCATCACCAGTAACGATACGGTTCAAAAAAATTTCATTTTCAAGCCGTTGCAGCAGCTGAGAACACGCATTCACTCTCTGCTGAAGGTTGGCGACGGAAAGTCCATGCGGAACCCATTTTCCCAGCTTTGAAACCCGTCCCAACTGAACCTGGTGCCTGTGAACTGTTCCATGCGATGAATTTAACCTCTGAGTTATTATATCGACTGTCAAATTTGGCTCAGCTTCATCGAGTTCGAGCAAGGCGTCGGAGTTAACGACTTCAGGACGACCAGCGCGCGGGGCATCCTCCACGTCGCAGTTACCACTTCGGAATTTTCAAAACCACTTTTGCGCAGTCCTTACACTCACGGTATCCCCTCCTTTTTACCACTTTTATAAAAAAAATACAAAATATGCCTCTTATACGCGTTCGAAGACTCCATTTTATTTTTTAACAACACGTGCTTCTATCCGCGATTAAAATCACTTGTTGAATGCACAATATATCAAAGAAAATATAAATAGTTCCGTTATATTCCGAGAATAATTTTGTGTATGCAAAAATTGTAAAAAATGAAATTATGGGTAAAATACGCACGAACTTATCACATCAGACCGTACTACCTTAGAAGAAAATGTTTGCCGTACACCACTGGGTAAAGTATTTTCGCCTAGCAATTTCGAATCGAAATATTTTCTTAACAAAAGTTTAATGATTTTTAGCGAACTTTTACTCATTGACTTTCGTGTGGTAGAAACTAAAGTCTTGTGGGTAGCTACTAGAATGGGTTACCTAAGGTCAATGGGTTTTGAAGCAAAAAATTGTCTCCTCGATTGAAATATAATATTTTTTTTTTTAATTGCATTGCCAAATTTCTTTGGACTGGGAAGTGTACGGTGAACTTTTTTTCGGCACTGTCTAATACACATATACATAAATGTATGTATATGGTTTGAACATGGCTCCATGCATGAAGCATCAAACGATAGACTGGCAGACAATAGTAAACCGACAAAAACATTTCTGTCATCAAAAATTTGCTCATAACAACCAATTGGCATTCGGAGGCGTCAACCCCCCTAAACTCTCTCAATAAAAATTAGATGTGAACCTCAGTTTAACACCTAATAAATAATGCTTTCATAAATTATATGAAAATCACAGAATTTTTTAAAACTTTTATTCCAACAAAATTTTAGTTATAGTAATTTCGACTTTGACATTTCGCCCACTGTACAATGAATGTACATATGTAATTCCTATTTGCAATTTTCCACTGCATTTCAAATGTTCAATATAGGTATACTATTCCACGCTTACATGCATGTACACACTAACATACATAACTTGCCCTCTCACACTATATAATTAAGTATCTGAAAATTTGATTAGAAAAACTATTAGTTTTACATTATAAATGGGAAGCATCCTATATGTAAACAAAAGGCATATAAAACATATGTAGTTTCCCAAAAACAAAAAAACTAAGTAACTGACGGCGCTGATAAGGAGCGCCAAAGTAAATACATTGCATGTCGCTCTAATCTCCGGTATTGGCGTCTCCGTTGCAATTTTTTTTAATGCAAACAGCTAAATTCAGTGGCAAAATACTAGAAGTGAAATTTCATCCTCCGGATATGAAATATGTACTATCACTAAGACCTAGCACTTGTAAAGTGCTCTGATCAGTTTTTCGATTCACCCAGTTGGCTACTTGCGCAATATAAATTGGCAAAGTTGACATTAGTACCAATAAAGATAATGCAAGTTACATTTTTGCGTATATATGGGGAACACACATCATGGCTGGGGTGTAGACGGGATTCATACGTTTGCAATAACCTTTCTTCATTTCCAAAGGCATTGCATTACATTACGTGTTTGTACTATTACTTGGGAAAGCTCAGATATTTTATAACTTTACATTTATCTTTTATTGTGTTTATATTTTTTTAAAAAGATAATGCCGCTACTGTTGACAATTTCGTTGACGAAATTCGTCAGGCAGCCGAACAGGCACAGAATTTGAATGGTTTCGTCTATGAGCCTACGTCTGGACTGTATTATGATCAAAAGACTGGCTACTACTATAATGCGGTAATGTGAAACTTACAAAAATAAATTGACCGTACTGTAATTTTCTGATTTTTTTATCTATATGTATTTATGTTAGGAATATGGCCTCTATTATGATGGAAATAACGGTTGCTACTACAACTACAATCAAGAGAGAAATGCCTTCGAATTTCATTCGCAAGTTTCAGCGCAGCAATTACAGAAAACTGCAGAGGTAAGCCGTTGGGAGTGACTATATATTTTTTCTTTTCTCTCATTTGCTTGAAACAGTCTAGTGTGTGGAGTAGTTAAATTTAGAGAGAAGCTCTACAGGGCTATTAGGCAATGTAGGCCAAAAAAAGTTCACTAAGAAGAACACCGCTTCGGCATAGCCTAAAATACAACAATTTATATGGCAGCGATGTCTGAGAGCATTCCTTCTTTTAGGTATAATAATTATTTAGTTAGGTCTAATGGAACGCAATGCTGGAGACGATTCTGGTTATATGTAAGTGGTAATCATCAGTTTTATCTGCAATGGATGGTATTTCACTTCAGTACTAAGCCATTTCTTCAGTAATACTTTTTTCGTAAATAGCCCTTTTGCCGGTGCTTTGATTTTGGTCGACTTGAAAAATACTTGGCAAACCCTTTTTCTTTCCCATGTAAACCTTGAAAAGCAAAAACTAAAATAACAATATTTCCATGTGATCGAACTGTAACTGAGCTGAAGATCCAAGTCGATGACACACCAATTCCGACTGTAAATAATTCCAAGTTACAGCCAATGTAATTTTAGTAATTACCACCGTTCTTAATGGTGCTGCCTAAGTAACGAAATTTACCCAAAAACAAAATTTTTTAACCAATACAAACGTCCCATATTAATTTCTATCTTTCTCTATACCGTTAGTCCTTCTTCCGGATTTTAGTATACTAAAAGGCTGTGCCTGAGGGTATCAAAATTCAAAGAAATATTCGATTCTTTAATTTTTTCACTTATATAAATAAGCAGCCTAAATTTATATAACAATCGAATGGAGTGCTCTGCTCGCACGACTGCCTTGCGATACCTTGCGTACTGTTGAATTAATAATGCTCGTAGCATAAAACATTCTCCAACATTTCTTTGAAGAATGCTGCTAAGGGTCAGTCCTTGCATTTATATAAATCTGGTTCGTAGCGGTTACGAAGAGATGGCTGCCATATGAACGCCATCTATCGGATTCATTCTGTTTGGTATTGCATTGCCAGCGAGTTCTGAGCTATATTGAAGATTTCGAACCGAAATTGTCTCCTTTATATTGTTCAATGATTTGCATTGAATTCCATGTACTTTTAATCCCAAATCATTTGAAGTCAGCTGCTCCTCTAACTGGTGCTGTAGAAAAGATATAAAATAAGTTATCCAAGATTATGACTTTGTATGCTATGTATGTATTTTCTCCCTTTTGCAGGGCAACAACGCCAACTGTAAAGATGTTCTAACGAATTATGTAAATAATTCACTTTTAAATCGTTTTTCAAATCTTAACATAAACCGAATGCGTAGCAATGCATTAGGTAAGCTTGGTAGCGTGAAATGTCGATGAAAACGCGGATTTCTTTTCTACTGTTACAGGATGATATTGATGTGAACGAGGTGGTCGAGTTCGATGAGTTTGGCGGCGTAATAACCGATCAAGAGCGTCTGCATAAAATCAAAGAGGAACGCCGCAAAGAGCAGGAGGAGGAACGTGCATGGCGCAAAAAGAAGAAATCTAAAAATTCAAAGACGGCAAAGAGTGCCAAGTCGTCGAAACGCAGGCATAAATCGAAGAAACGTAAGCGCTCGCGCAAACACTCGCACTCATCGTCAGATTCCTCTGAGAGCGAGAGCGAAAGTGACGAAGAAAAAACCTCGTCAACGAAGCGTGCACGCCAGAAGTCCCTTGACGTAGAGGATGGCGAGTTAACCGAGTCTAGCAGCAGCGAAAGTGGCAGCCAAAGTGAAGATAGTAGTTATAGTAATAACAAGGAGGGGAAGGGAGTTGCAACTTTTTCGGGCGGTGGGCGCTTTCAAGGTTTGTTTATTGTTTTTTTTTTGGTTGTTTGAGAAAGTAAGGAAAAGAAATTCGCGTTTAAGTCCAACTTGAATGCAACAATATCACATTATATTACAATTTAAATAAAATATTATACACTGCTGTCTTTTAGATATAGCCAAAAAATATCCTCCTTCGCTGCGCATTATTGTGCAAGAAAGCAATTTGGATAGCCTAAAAGTTGGTAGTCTAAGTCTGATTACTTATAAGGGCGGTAGTTTGGGCCGTGAAGGCAATCACGATGTCATAATACCGGATTTAAATGTGTCCAAGGTTGGTAGATGAGTGTTAAAATAAATAAAAATTATTAATAAATTCGCGTTATTCTCTCAGCTACACATGAAATTCCATTATGACCACAAGCAATGTATTTACAAATGTATCGATTTGGGTTCACGCAATGGTACTGTACTGAATGGCACGCGCATGTCTGCATCGAAGAAAGAGAGCTCTGAGTGTGATTTAGCGCATGGCAGTGTTTTGCAAATCGGTCAAACGAAGCTGCTGTGTCACGTGCACGAAGGTAACAGCACATGTGGCTTATGTGAACCGGGTTTGTTGATCGAGCCGCCGCGTGAAAGTAGCGGGACGACTAGCAACACTGTTGTGCTATCACACCGCGAACAGTTAAAGAAGTTGCAAAAGAAGTATGGCTTGGAGAAAGAGAGTGCGTGAAGACTAGTTCAAAATATATACATATATTTAAAGAAATACTAATATTCATATCTGTCTATGATCGGTTTCAGAATTTGTGGAGGCTAAACAAATTGTCGGCAACTATAATGATCGCGCTGCAACGCGGCGCATACAGATCGGCAGTTCAACAGATGGCGAGAAAACTCAGTCAGCTTCTGTTAATACGTAAGCGTACTCTTGCCACGTTTGACTTGGTTAAATCTCAATTAATTTCCATTCTTTTTCAAGTGAAATCTCTTCCGAAAATAAGGGCTTCAAAATGCTCTCTAAACTCGGCTGGAATAAGGGCGAGGCTTTGGGAAAAGCTAATGATGGTTCAGGACTTTTGGAACCGGTATGTTATTTCAATTCAAAATCACTATTCATTTTACTAACTATTTGCACTTATGCTTCTCTTCAGATCAATGTCGCATCGAATGAGGGGAAAAAAGGTTTGGGCTGCGAGGCAGCTGCCTCGGGTAGTGTAGCACTTTCCAATGCAGATAAGCGCAAGATTGCCACTTGGAAGAAGACGCAGGTCCGTTATCAGCAAACTGATATTTTTGGAGATAGCGAAGATAGTACTTAATAAATTAAGTTACTCGTGTTTAAAATAATAACAATGTTTGAATAAAAAATTATGTGTTCAACAGTTCCTATTATATGAGAAGACAATGAGCTAATGAGCTGATACAACAACTGTTCATTCAAATTAGCAGATATAATTTAGAACGAAAAAAAATATTGTGGATTTTTAGACTGATGAAATATGGTATTGGCAACAATAAGTGTTTCGATGGCACTTCAATATTCGAAAAAACCCTATAATTGAGGAATGAGATAAGTTGAAGTCTAATTTGTGAAAAAAACTTTGTTCTAACTATGAATAATATGATTTTCAAATTAATTAATCGTAAAACAGTGCCAAATACATAGATTGAATCTAACTCGAAAATCTGGTACATAATGAGTTGAAGCTAGCGGGTGGTGGAGGAGAAAGGTTGTCATTAGATCGACAGGCAGTTATTTCACAGTCTTCAAAACGGATATTCAACAACACACAACTGGTTTCAGCAAACAGAAAACTGTCTTAAAAATGCGTTTGAAGCGCAAAATCATCTATGCAAAACTTTTTACTTCATCTAATATATTTTTTTCATGCTCACTTAGAATTTTGATGCTGATCACGATTTGTGGACTTAGCGGATCTTTGGAGCTGTTTGAAATGGGCATCAGCCGTATTTATGTAAAATATCCAATTTGCTTCAAAACATTTTACATATTTTTAGGCCGACTTCAGATCAGAATGATAGAAATGTCTAAAAACGATAATTCAGAAGTGGTATACAATTTTTTATTTCACGGTTTATGGGTACCTTTGCTCTGTCAGTGTAGCGTAATCACCGACCGTCTTCGTCTAGCTCATCTAACGGTAGGCCCAGGAAACTAGCTGTTTCGACGGGTTTGGTCCAGAGGGAGAGGGGTGTTAAATGAGTGTGTTTAATGGGGCATGTGAAAAGGTGGTTAGTGTCGTGCGGAGTGCCTTCACATGCTGGACATATGTTTAGTATGTCGGGGTCGATTCTGGATAAGTAGGAGTTTAACCTGCTACAATATCCAGAACGTAATTGTGCCAAGGTTACGCGGGACTCCTCGGGAGTGTGATCGTAACTCGGGGATGAGAGATGCGTGGTGTTGTCTGCGTTGGTCCTGCTGTGCGTTCCGCAAAAGCTGTTGTGGCCTGACGTTGACAAATGGCCGCGCAGCAGGGGGCGGTTGCAGGTGCAGAGCTCTGCAGCAGGTGGCAACGAAGTCGCGTGTCCACTCATGGGTGGTGCGAAGGCCGGAGCACCTCCGAAAGTGGCACCAGCCATTGCAAGAATTGCACTGGACTGTTGTCAGGTTCCGAGGGACCCTGGTCTGACACACTGAGCAGACGGTGCGGGGACCAAGAGCTGCTGGTTTGTCCTCGCACTGGGATAGGAGCAGGAGCGCCGTTGAGGCAGGGGCCGCCTGATGGCGGGGGCAACACGTGGCCTCATACCTTGTGGACCACTCCCTATGAGTCTTAAGACCTGAACAGGTCGTAAGATGGCACCACACGTGGAGTTCGGGTCGAGCCGTTTGTGGCAGATGCAGCAGTAAAATACCTCTAGTCCAGGGTTGGGTACGACTCCAGCCCTGAAGAGAAGTATTTGTAGCAAACGTGCTGCAGGCGATTGCTCCTGTGACGATAGATTGGGGGTGGGATACGGTGCACTAGACAGGGCTAGTTTCCTGGGGCGGCAGCCCTTGGTCGGGAAGAACCCGAGTCATTCGGGTAACGTAGAACCGACCGCCATGGGAATGAATATATCTATTGTACTATTATTTGTTTATTTTTGTAGTTGGAAATTTTGCGAAGTGGATATCATCATCCCATTAGTGATCTGGTCATACTTACTTACATATTAGGTAATTAAAAAAATTTTTTTTTAATTTTTAGTTACTTTATTTGAATTTATTTAATATTCGCACATAGAGAGATGGGTTAGTAAAGTATGTATATTTATTTATATATTTATGTGTGTTTTTCTTTCTAATTTAAATTACAACTTTCAACAATCAATTAAATTTCTCGCTAATTTTTGTTTGTTAATCTATCAGTCAGTTAATTAAAATTTAATTGTAAATAAATACATTCGATAGTATATTTGATCATATATGTATGTATGTATGTGTGTATGTATGAATGTTTATATGCATGTATGTACGTATGTACCTCCATACTCATATCATTATATATGTATGTATATATGTAGGTATAATAGCATCAATAAAAATTTAACTGTGACATTTAATAATAATAATAATAATATAAATGATAATAATAATGACAAGTAATAAATTAATTTATTTAATTATGGACTACAGATTTCATAAAACTACTAATTCGTTTATGCTAATGTAATACATATGAATGCATCTACATATGTGACTGCATGCATATGTGTGTGTGCTAATCGAAATACATATGTATGTATTTTATATTTTAAAAGCCTCTTAAGCTATGTTTTTACTATTTAATTTTATTATTATGTTTATGTGTATCTACGTATGTGTGTACCGCCGGCCTCACTTGAATAGTGCACTCTGCATGCTCTCGTTCTGAATGCCTATGTACTTAATGCATAACAGTTTAATCTTAAGCCCTGCTTTGCGTGATAATATACACAGCTTTTCAACACAAATTTTTGTTTTGTTTTGATAAAAATAAAAGTTGTAATGGGCGAGGAAAATCATTGATAGAGACTGCCGCATTTTTGTCAAATGAGTGAAAATATGAAAAAAAGTGACACTACAAACGATCTTCACATTTTTTATCATGGCATTTCAATCGTTTTTTTCATTTTTTTTTATTTCAATCGTGCTCATATTTTTACTACCCGTGTTGCAAAATTGTATATACAGAGCCAAAACATATCGCTAATGAACGGGCCATCATATCCAGCGGATTTAAATATTATTGAAAACGTTTGGGGAAGGTTAGCCCGATAAGTTTATGGGTCTGGACAGCAATACTCGATCACACTCGATCTTATCGAGGCCATCAAACAAGCCTGGATTACTAGGTCCGCTGAGCTAAATATTCCAGTTGTACGACTCGATCTCATTCAGGATATGCAAAGTTATGGTCAATAAAAGAGGCTCCGCCCACTATTAATATTATATAGTATAATGTATGTAACGTAATACAGGTAACAGTAAAAAAATATATATTTTCCAAGTCGTTCCTTTTAATAAAGAAATTTTTGAGGGGGTGTGGGCAAAATTCAGGATACATTTTTTTAGTTTATATCCAAGAATATTTATAAAAACTTGCCGTAAAGGCATTGATTTTTTTCTTTCTGCGCTTTAAGTCCTCTAATTCAGACGATTTGAAAATTAAAGAAAAAAAATTGCTGGATCTACTATTCAAGTGGCGCGGAGTGTAAGTAGAATGCCTATATTTAGGCGTTTGCTTGGCATATGTTATATGCATGTATGTATGTATGTGTGTAAGTATTTGAAATCGTTAACATTTACGAGTCGATTTAAATAGCTAAATTGGCTATCTTATAAATGTAATTACAGCATCGATAAGTATTCTCGTATGTATGTATGTATACAAATAATAAATTAAGTGGTTTACTACTTGCTAAAAGAATTAATCAATGATGATGTACATATGTATGTATAAATATCTTTGGAAGCATCTAAGGACTAATATTGAAAACAAACAAATTAACTGGCACAAAAAGGTTATAGGGAACTTACATAGCTTGGTTCGTTTTTTTTTTTTGACTGCGAACAAACAATATATACACACATATTTATAAATAATAGGTGCCTTCGATTCGCCACTTCTCTGCTCGCTAGCTCTGGGCTCTGCTCACTTGACGAAAATTTTGCTTATGAAAGCAAAAACAGAGTTATCGAGCAAGATTCGCCGCTAGCGAATACGGTTACATCTCACAAAACTGGTATAACTCACTACTTTCACAAACAAATGCAATTTTTGGCAGCTCTTCCAGCGCTACCAAGCTATGTTTATACTAATTGCTTCATCTATTCGCCACTTGCTAACGCTCGGCGAAACGAAGAGGCCTAATAGATAATCAAAAGTTACAGTTCTTTTTTTGTTTTTTAAAATACCAGCCAATAATAATCGCTTCATATAAGGAGTTGATTTCTTTTAATTTGCTCTGTGGAAGACTAACTAAGGTTGTCAGAGTGTTTTTGGGAATTCACGTTTACATACGTATGTATGCATATAAACATATGTATATATATATGTATTTTTCTAAGGACCTGTTTATAGATTATATTTATTTATTTAATTTTCTTCTTTTTATTTTGTTTTAATGACATTCTCCTGGCGATTTAACGTCGATCAGAAAGCCAGTGTTGCACGAATCTCGCCGCAATTCACACCACGAATTGTATGTTCGATTGTTCACACCACAAATTTTGCCCTCTTCAAAACGTAGAGACTGAAAAATTTGGAAGCAGAAAAAAAAGATAAACAACAATGAATGAAAAGTAAAACAAAAACACGATCTAGTTAAAAATTAATCGATTTGAATTTCACTCACCGATGGTCGTCGTTTCCTTGCGCATTTATAACTACAGGACACACAGCGCGGCTCGTGAGTTAGCAAATCTACCAGACAGGTGTGCTTGTGGCCACAGTTTATTTCGCCGCAAGTGGGACGATCGGCTGGAAAAAATTGCAAAAGTAGAAATAGTAAGTAAAAATATAAATCAATCGTCATATCACATTTTAACCCATTTTGTTTAGTTTTTGAATGCCCATTGTTTTTTATAAAAGTACCTATAGTTCATTGTTTAACAAAAACCATTTAATGGAATTTTCAGCTTTTATGCCAAATAAAAAAAAAAACACAATCTTTTCATCCGCGAAACATCTTTCTTTCCACGAAGTTTTAGAAAGATGTTTGGTATGCGGTTTAGTACAATACAGTGCAAGTTTGAGGTTGCTGAAAGATTCCGTTATAATTTTCACCATATAAAAAAATGCGGAGCATTCGTTATATGGAGAAAATGCAAAAGACCGCCAGCGAAAAAAATTATCAAAAAACAACAGAATTTCTGAGTCACTTGAAGCCTCTTTATTATATAAAAATTCAATAGGGTGTAAATCTGCAAAGTCCAAATTTTTCTAAGATTCTGATTAAAAAATGCGAAATTTTGACGAAAATTCCTTAATTTTTTTGTTAATTTGCACAAAATTTTAAACTTGAAAATGAAGTATATTTTTATTAAAAAAAATATTAAAAAAAAAAAAAAAATAATTGCCAAAACGTGTCAAAATGTTATTGTTCTATAGTTATTTAACGGAGTGTATATGTATCTACGAGTATAAGTGCCGGATGTTTTCTTAGCAGCTTGAGAACTTAAAATGATAATACAAAACAGAAACATGCTGGAATGAAATTTTTTTAATATAATCTGGAGGATAATTTCATGGCATTTATTTTTTGAATATGATGCCAGGCATATACATAGTGTCCGCCGCGGCTACGAGCTTTATGGTCCATTCGATCAGCTCAATTTTTGACTACCTTTTCCAACAATTCTGGCCGTATGCCGTCAATGGTGGCGTGAATTTTGCAATCAATCGATTATGGTAAGTTGGGGCCGTCTTTGTTGGAACTAAATGTAGTCGATGTTTAGCTGATTAATTTTTGGAAACAAAAAGTCCGCCAGCAAGCTAGCTCCATCCTCATTTCGAAAGAAATAAGGACCAACGAAAAACCCATTAATGGAAACATTCTATACAATTAATAAAAATATGGCTATTTTTTCATTTAAAAAGGGCGCGTTACACATATGCATGTCTTAATTTTTTTTGCTGGAATGTTGGTACAACTGTCCTGTATAGTGTTGCAGAGTTTGACCGTGATCTGTCAATTAGCTTGTTTTTGGCATTTAATTATGGTATATCAGTCAACCGCGGATGTGCTATACGATTTTCACTATGAACACAAATATCGAGCAAAGAATTTGTCTTAAATTTTGTGTTTTGAACGGGATTTCGTATGCCGAATCGTTGAAAATGTTGCAGAAAGCCTATGGCGAGTGTGCTTTATCAAAAACACGGGTCTACGAGTGGTATACGACTTTTGCAGAGGGCCGAGAAGTCGTGGAAGATTTGCCCCGATGCGGTCGCCTCAACGTCTTCAACGGATGAAAATGTCGACAATTTCAAGGAAATTGTGCTGGAAAACCATCATTAAAGTTTGAGGGAGGTAGCTCGTTACCCTAGCGTGCCTCACGAATACTCAACATTGTACTTTATCAATTGGACATGAGACGCGTGGCTGCTCGACTCGTTCCAAGAGAGTTGAATTTCTTTCAAAAAATTCATCGGAAGAAGGTGACTGGAGACATGCTTGAGCAAGTGAATTCAACGTTTATCCAGCGCATCATAACAAATGATGAGATGTAGGTATATGAGTTTGACATACAAACCAGTCAACTGGCGGCTGAATGGCACTATCGACATGAGCCGAAACCCAAAAAACCACGTCAAAGTCGGTCAAAAGTGAAAATCATGCTATTCGTTTTCTTTGACTATCATGGTGTTGGAATTCGTTCCAAATGGTTCTACGGTAAATAAAGAATATTATTTGGAAGTTATGTGATGTTTGAGAGAGAATGTGCGTAGGAAACGGCCTAATTTGTGGAAAGAAAACTCATGGATCTTGCACCATGATAACGCACCGTCTCACAAGGCTCATATTGTGAACACTTTTTTGACCAAAAACTCGACAAATATCATCGAAAAATCACCGTTTTCGCCGGATTTAGCCGCCTGTGACTTTTTCCATTTCCAAAACTTAAATTGCCACTCCGCGGACACCGCTTTGAGTCTATAGAAACCATTAAGGAGAATTCGCTGAAGGAGCTGAAGAAGATCTCTTCAAACGCGTTTAAAAGGTGCTTTGATGACTGGACTAATCGTCGCCTATTTTGAAAGCGACAAAATAAATTTTGATGATTAAACAATTATTTTGCGTTTTATTGAACAATTCTTGGTACTTTTTTGACAGAATGTATGCATGCCATTTCCTTTTTCCGCCGAACATTTTTTGCTTCAACCACAAAAGTCATAATCATGTCAAGTTGAACTACAAAATGACTAAGTCCCAGTTAACGCCTATAGAAAGCTGCAAGCTTTAATCCAAGGAATTTATCCTACGAGTATGTCCCTATTTATTATATCTGTATGTGTAAATGTGTTATGCTTGCATGTGAATACATTCGCGTTTTACTTGTCTAGCAACGTCGCTTTACTTTATTTGCCATTTCAATAAACAGAAATTAAAATTCTGTTAATAAAATTTAATACGTCTGCACTCTACTTAGCTTCCTGAGTATGTGGCTATCACCTTATGAAGGTCGTCAACTGGTTTTTCAGATAAGCTGACCAACTTCTTAATGACTTTGGCGACAAAAGTATACGTTAACGTTGTACTATTAAGAAAGAGAGAGATGGTGAGAGAGAGAGAGAGTGATTGGCTTAAACGTATAAATCAAAGATTTTTATTTGTCTGCTGAAAAAAAGTGTTTTCATACTTTTTGGAGTATATTTTTTTGAAAAAAAAAAAAACTGCTTAACGGATTCTAGCTGAATGCACAATTTTAAATTTTGACGCCCTATTTTCGATTGTTGTTAGCAGGTAAATATTGCTAGGAAAAAAAAAATGACTCAGGTTGATCGTAGAAACAGTTAGCTTATAGAGTTTTCTTTTCTCCCAATAATGTTGCATATTCTGCACTGAGCCAGAGGTGTCAAATTTTCGTATCCCTATTTCAAATGTTTTACTCTGGCCAGGCGAATGTGCGTAATTTTTTACTCTCTACAAAATTTAGGGCGAGTGTTGTTAAGCTAATTTTTGTGTATCTGTGTACAAGTTCGCCTAAATAGTAGTAATAAATCGGTCTATTTCATATTTTATTTTTTATTTACATATTTATATACAAATATATTCCATTATATTACATCATCCGATTTGATAACTTTTTTACTTAATAAAATAATGATTTTATTTTGACATTTACGTGCTTGTCTGTTCGGATACTGCAGTTGTCTAGTTTTGGTAACGTACAACGCCATTTGGCAAAGTTATAAATTTTCCGATAGGCTGATTAAATGTGTGCCACCTTTTATAAAAAATTTCCCTTCTGATCACATTGCGTATCAGAACTGAGTACATAGATTCCCATGCCGATTTACCGTAAGAATGTGGGGAAGAGTGAACATTTTGACCCACTCTGAAATAAAATTCAAACATAACTATCGGGGGTTAGATATACATTTACTTTTTTCGTTGTCCCCTCTATCAGAATCCATTGTCGGTACCTAGTTATTGATTTTTGTGTCAGTGTTATTAGGAAATTGGTTTGTGCAGTCTAAGATGCCGAAGAAAAGCACGGAGGTTATCTAAACGATACACCTTGACGTTTTTTTAATATAACAGAGAAAATTGAAGCCCGACGGGGATGTTTGAAGTTTGACGAATGGTAGTCATCCATAAGTCTCTTCGGTTACCGCGGCCGCCTACCTACCGAAGATCCTCATTATATTGCTATTTGCGGATTTTCAAAAGGCCCTGAAAAAACATCCGGCCGCCGTAGCCGAATGGGTTGGTGCGTGACTACCATTCGGAATTCACAGAGAGAACGTCGGTTCGAATCTCGGTGAAACACCAAAATTAAGAAAAACATTTTTCTAATAGCGGTCGCCCCCCGGCAGGGAATGGTACACCTCCGAGTGTATTTCTGCCATGAAAAAGCTCCTCATAAAAATATCTGTCGTTCGGAGTCGGCTTAATACTGTAGGTCCCTCCATTGGTGGAACAACATCAAGACGCACACCACAAATAGGAGGAGGAGCTCGGCCAAATACCCAAAAAGGGTGTACGCGCCAATTAAACCTATATATATATGAAAAAACATCCAAGTAGTAAACATTTTGGGCCGGTCTTTAATCGTGGGTATATTCATTAATAAAAAGGAAAGAAATTTCCCGTAGAGGGATAAGTCGTTATCAAGAGTAACCTAACCGTCTTCAAGAAGACTAAATGACTGAATCATCCGAGACCAAGCTTCGAAAATTTGGCACTTCTGATCCAATTTTTTATAGAAGATTCAATTAAAATAAGAAGTCATGCTGTGGCAGTGGTTTACAATATTCTTCGAAGGTTTGGGTTTCGTTTAGTTATTTCAAAATAAAACTTGCCTCGAAAAATTTAGTATAGAAACACTAGAAATGCGACTCCTAAAGCGCAGTGGAGTTAGTTAAACCATATGAATAAGTTAAAAGAACAGCAGGATGGCGAAAAGGTCACGAAACCTGCTCCCATAGGTGCCAAGGCTCCCGAGAAGGCTACCTACAGAACACCATTCGCTCAGGTGGCAGCTGAATACGAGTTAAGCTATTTTTGATTGAGCTGTGGAAATTTCCGGAAGCAGTGTATCGAAAGTTTCATAGATATTCAGACGAGTTACGGTAGGGACATTAAAAACTGAGCCATTCTTCATTTACTTTGCAACTTTCTCAGTTATTTTCGTTTTTCAACTCCTTCATTCGCCTGGGTTGTTGTTTATGTGTCTGGCACATTTCAACTTTACGCGAAACTTAAGGAGTGTGTTGTACGAGTACCTACGATGACTACAACAATAATAGCAATAACAATGACTACATGGACTACAATGGGCATATGGCGCGAGCGCACTCACGCGCATGCGTTCTGCAGACACTGGTGGAAAAAATTACCTGTCGAATGGTAAAGTTCGGTGACTGTCCATAGGACAACAGATGCAGCACAATGCAGACGTAAAATTTAAAAACCGCTGTCGAGGTTGTTTTTCACTGTCTGGCATGTTAGGATCCTGTACGCGTGGGGTGAGTGGGACAAGGCAGCTGTTGGTAAGTGAAGAATTCGCCGCAAGTAGAGTGCGATTGTATCACCGCAATGCACCGGCCATATATTATGCATGCAGCGAGTCTTTTCGATTCAAAGGCTAAGAGAGGTAACGGAGCGAAGTTGGTATACGCGTGCTCATGCGCAACACAGTAGCCGTGTGGACATGCAGCAAAGAAATGCAAAACATTGAAAATGGGCGTTTGCAGACGAGACTGCAACAGCGATTACCGCGATTACGACTGTGCCTGTGGTTGTGGCTGCAGCTGGGATTATGGTTATGGCTGTGACCGCGACGAATGGACAATCGGTCGAACGGGTGGACGGACGGCGCTGAATGCGAAATGCGCGACGGCAATGAATGTGTCTGCGGAGTGGGCATGCAACCGGTCGTCTGGCCAGCGATGGATCACAGAGCGCCTGCACAGCTTGGTAATGTCGCTGCAGTTGTTTACGCGTTGCAACAGCGGCAACGATGTGGTAATAACCATTGCATACATGCGCGTATTCACAACACATTTGTACACACCACACAGTCGTACCTACGTTTATACAATGTTGCAGACTCGATCACCTTTGGGCCAGACATTATTTTGACGGGAAAATGTGTTGTTCGCATTAAGGTGCAACATTTCGCAAATGAGCTCACGACGCCGTCACTTGGTTACCTTCACGAAAGGCCGATATATACACACATATGGGCACATTTCTCAACAAACACATGCACATATGCATCTTTAAGTGTATGTATGTCTGCTTATGGTATGCTACGCAACCTTGCCAGACAGCCTCAGACGGACAGAAACAGAGACCAAAAGGCAAACAGACCAACCGACGGCCTAGCGTACAAGTCCATGTGCAAAACAATTTGAATGCTTGAGGTTTATTAATTTTCATTATTATTTGTGTTGTTGCAGCTGCACGCAGACATACAATAAGGTTACCCGTGTTGTTGCACTGCTTAAAGACGTTATTTTTTACTTAAGTAAAAATTCTTGAAAGCTTTGAATTTGCCCTCAGCGTGTTAAAATGGAAATTGCGTTGGTCAATTTGGCATTTTTTTCTCTTTTCACTTGGCTTGGTTGGCAACATTGTATACTTAATGTTGCAATCGTGTCTGAGTACCCTATGTTTTGTCCATAATCATAACAGCTACTGTTATTTATGATGGATTCTCTTTTCGCGTAATTATGCGCTGCAGATATCTACGCTGATAAGTCTATAAAGTAATCTATATATATAAAAAGAAGTTACATTTCCTTGGTAATCTTATAACTCAAGAACCGCCGAACCGATTAACACAAAAATTTCAGAGTTCCTTTCTATCTTTGAGGAGGTGGTTTGTGTGAAGTTTGATTGAAATCGGTGCAGCCGTTCCTGACATTTTATGGGAGTAATGGTTTCCTCTCATACAAAATGCCTGTAATATACTGTTTCTTGAAATAATTTTCAATATTTTGCTTTTACATTCAAATAATAATATACTGTTTTTTGAAAAAATTTTGAATCTTTTGCTGTTACATTCAAATACTAATATATTGTACTAAAAGAATACCACGTGCAAGAAAATCGGTGCAGCCGTTCCTGACATTTTATGTGAGTTACGAAATGCCTGTAATATACTGTTTTTTGAAATAATAATAGCAAACGACGTTAATTTGTTGTGAATTTGTTAGCACATGCCAATGCTATGGACGTACCGCAAAAGTGAATTGTTTGTTTTATGTTTGTAAACGTTAAAGTGTACGCCGTATCGACGTGCAGCAGAAAACCGCTTAACCTCAAGACCAACAACAACAGTGTAGTCTACGATCAATTTGATTGAAATCGGTGCAGCCGTTCCTGACATTTTATGTGAGTAATGGTTTCCTCTCATACGAAATGCCTGTAATATCCTGTTTTTTGAAATAATTTTCAATATTTCGCTATTACATTTAATTAGTAATATATTGTACTGAAAGAATGCCACGCGCAAGACGAGCAAACATTCTATATACATAAAAATAAGTTACACTCCCTTGGTAATATTATAACTCAAGAGCCGCCGAACCGATTAACACAAGAATTTTAGAGTTCTTTTCTATCTTTGAGGAGGTGGTTTGTGTGAAGCTTAATTGAAGTCGGTGCAGCCGTTCCTGACATTTTATGTGAGTAATGGTTTCCTCTCATACAAAATGCCTGTAATATACTGTTTCTTGAAATAATCTATATATATAAAAAGAAGTTACATTTCCTTGGTAATCTTATAACTCAAGAACGGGCTCACCTATCCAAACCAAATTTTCAGGCTTTGTTTGGACTATTCAGTAGATGGTTTGTGTTTCGAAATTTTAAGAATCGGATACCAGGGTCTCGAGAAATAGGCCAAAACGTGAACCCGGGTAACCCTAGGATGTGTTTGTACAATATGGGTAGCAAATGGAAGCTGCTGATGATTCTATAGTACAGAGTATTTTTGATGCAACTCCGTGACTAGGGTCTCGAGATATCGCCCAAAATGTGAACCCCGATAACTTAAGGATGTGTTCGTACAATATGGGTAGCAATTGGGAGCTGTTGATGATTGCTATAGTTAGAGTATTTTTAATGCCCCTCCGTAACTAGGGTCTCGAGATATAGACCAAAACGTGGACCTGGATAACCCTAGGATGTGTTTGTACAATATGGGTAGCAAATGGAAGCTGCTGATGATTCTATAGTACAGAGTATTTTTGATGCCGCTCCGTGACTAGGGTCTCGAGATATCGCCCAAAATGTGAACCCCGATGACTTAAGGATGTGTTCGTACAATATGGGTAGCAATTGGGAGCTGTTGATGATTGCTATAGTTAGAGTATTTTTAATGCCCCTCCGTAACTAGGGTCTCGAGATATAGACCAAAACGTGGACCTGGATAACCCTAGGATGTGTTTGTACAATATGGGTAGCAAATGAAAGCTGCTGATGATTCTATAGTATAGAGTATTTTTGATGCCGCTCCGTGACTAGGGTCTCGAGATATCGGGCAAAATGTGGACCCCGATAACTTAAGGATGTGTTCGTACAATATGGGTAGCAAATGGAAGCTGTTGGTGATTGCTATAGTTAGAGTATTTTTAATGCCCCTCCGTAATTAGGGTCTCGAGATATAGACCAAAACGTGGACCTGGATAACCCTAGGATGTGTTTGTACAATATGGGTAGCAAATGGAAGCTGCTGATGATTCTATAATATAGAGTATTTTTGATGCCGCTCCGTGACTAGGGTCTCGAGATATCGGCCAAAATGTGGACCCCGATAACTTAAGGATGTGTTCGTATAATATGGGTAGCAAATGGGAGCTGTTGATGATTGCTATAGTTAGAGTATTTTTAATGCCCCTCCGTAACTAGGGTCTCGAGATATAGACCAAAACGTGGACCTGGATAACCCTAGGATGTGTTTGAACCACATGAGTATCCATTGTAAGTTGTTGATGAATGCTAATGAAAAGAGGACTTTTCTTTTCGCTGGGTAACTAAGGACTCCAGTTATAGACCAATTGGGAACTCGCCTTCAGGTTAAGAGATGGCATTCCAGTTAAAATGTTTTTAAAAATTCAGATCCGTTATCTACATATATTTCTCGAACTTTACAGATTCAAGGTCAAATATACAATAGAGCCATACCAGCCTTATTTAGCGTAAAAAATTGAAATGGAAATTGAAGAATAAAAGTTTAATTACAAGTTTTTATCGGCTCTTTCACCTTACCTGTATATATGTAGGTGACCACCACAATCAAATTTTAAAAAAGTACAGAAAAGGCTAATGTGACATCTTTAGAAAGTATGTTGAATGAAAAAATCAACTAATTCAACTGTTTAAACATTTTACGAGTTCTATAAAGAAAACTTAATATGAAAAATTTCTTGCGATATAAAAAAACATTTTATGTATGGTGGTGCGAAGCCCACTGGGAAATGCTAGTTTTCTTATAAATACCTGCGCACATATATATGTTTATTTGTATGCTATTATATTAAAACTTTTACAAGCAGTAAATTGCCTCAGATGCCCAAGTCATGTACGAGTTCATGACGATCTTCATAATATTTAATTCTTACAGAGCAAAAATTCTGTGAATGCAGTCGCACTACCGTAATTAATTGAACTTTTAGCATATTGACATTTCTTCAGGAGTTCACCAGAGCAGCCACCTTTGACCGATTCAGGATATACAACTTCTGCACTTATACCGTATACTGAATATGGTCCGATTGCCTGAAACCCACTAGAAATGGACACTGTAATGCCACATGCTTAAACTTAAATACTGCCACCTAATTTTCACTAAGGGGAAATCACTTCATCTCTTTAATAAACGATGAAATATTATGAATGGTTAGATTCCAAGCCTGCCAGATATCCAAAGAAATAAGAATTTAGACGGTGATTTCGCGTTTTGGTAAGAACAGAAGTGATGTTGAGAGATCTATGTTGTTCTATGTTCACACCTTCTAGGTCCGACCTGTCTAGTTAATCCATAAGTGAGTTTCTTGGTCTATCTGCTATTGAATTGCGTGATGTAGACCGATCTGGTCTTCTTTCAATCACAGTTATTTGGGTAAATAGTGAAGGCAAGTACTTCTCAGAATTCACTGGAATGCTCGTTATTCTTGTTGAGTTTTTCCTAGTAGGCTTTCGGAAATTCTTCCGCTACACACTCGCTGATGTATTGTTAAAGGGATTTTTTTGGATACTCTGTATGAATTGATGCAGGGTTACCAAAACGTAGTTGTTAAAGGGGATGTAGAATGCGTTTTATCAAGAAGGAAATACCCCGAGTCAATTCCTCAATAAGGGGCACTCCATTGATGATTTCTGGCAGGGTGAAGTATCCAGGACTAGTGATTGGCAGAAAGATAACGTAGAAGAGGATAAGGAACAAATCAGATATTGGGGCCGATTATGTTGTATGTAGTTTCCGTCGATTAAGAAGCTGGACAAGGGCCAAAGCGGAGAGCTTCAAGCCACTTTTACTCTAGTGCTTAAAGCGATGCTAAAAATGGGCATCGTATGCAAAGATTGCGCAATCAAACTGTGAGAGTCTAAGGCTATAAGCTTGACCTCAGTTACGGGCATTTCGGTATCTTCAGATGCTCTCAGTTCATCGTAGTGATAACTTATCAATGCACACACTCGCCCGGTTCGAGCAGGACATTTTTCAGTAAAGGCCTCGTTACCTTTTGCACGGATGATTCAAAGTTAGTGAAGGAGTATCCTGCGAGGAACTTTCTATCAAACTCAAGTTAGACCACTGCAGTCTGTTTCAAGTGGAGGTAGCCGCCACCAAGTAAGTAGCTGCCTTGATCACCTGTGGTATACTCCTGGAAAGGAGGGCTTCGCTTCAACTCAGCGAGCGTTGGGAAAGTACAACAACTTACAAGGTTGCGATATCCTTCTGACCACGTGTAGACTGCTACGCTTGCGGGTACAGTAGGCCCATGAGGTGGTTAACACAACCGGGTTTTGTTTTTTAATTTCCACTTGAGCTGTTTTGGGTAGGTTTATAATTATTAGTTATTACGGTTATTTTCTTTATTGGTCTGCATTGATATTTTATTTTACATTTAAAAAGGCTTTTCGTATAGGGACTGGTCGAAGTTATTTTGGCGGGGGATGTCAAATATGTTTATATTCAGTCTTTAATACGAGATCATCACCTCAAGTCACACGGATGAGTAAAACGTGCAAATGATACATCTTTATTTTCAAAATAAATTGCGGTTGAAATGAAAACGGTTGAGCTGAAATATCATATTTAGCGTTGAGCCTCACTTAAAAAACACGAGGTGGTAGTGCATCCACCAGAAATTGCTGTTTGGTGTAGCTTCTGATCTGGCGGCTATATTAATTCATATTGCTTTGAAAACAGCCTTGGTGAGGCCATCCAAGGACGATAGATTACCAGGTTTGGCCTTCGGCTTTGGTCAAAAACAAAATTGTGAGAGTAACTTCGACTGCTCGCTGATTTCACACACTCGTCCAATCAGTCGTTGTTCAGACGGCAACGAAGCATTATGAGCGTAGACTGTGTTGATTTTTCTCGTATATCACCAACATGGTCTCAGTTATTTCGTAAACAAACTGCTTTTATGACCACGGTTACGTCAGCGAATCACCTGGGAGACGGTTAACGGTATGATATTGGCCACAGCTTCTGAATTTGTTTCACTATCAGGCCATCAACGTGAACGGTGGGAGCAACAGGTGAATGATAACTATTTTTTATTTTTTTCAAACTGAAAGATGTGCACTTACAATACAACGCCTCTATGTGCCACACATAGTAAACACCACGTTGAGCATTCTGCTTGAATGATTTGAAGGTAATACCATTTCCCGCGGAGATGACGTGAATTGGCATCGTTCGATTTAAAACTTCAAGACGTTTTCTTGTCGAGTTTTCCACTAATAAGACGCAATCAATCCCCCTACAGTCAAAATAATCCAAATTCAGATGGGTATATGCAGCAGAGTCATTGAAAATTGGATTTGTCGCATCCGTACCACTGTCCGACGTCGGGACGGAAATTTGCATATTCCATACTTCCCTAATTGCACATATAAACGTTCCTTCGAAATAAAATAAGATTTTCGTTAATACCTCATGCACAGATTGTTTTATTCTACTTCAATATCGATCCGCCCTTATTGAAAAATCCTTTACTTGCGTTCTGTTTCAGCTTAATATGAATAAGTCTACTTCATTTGAGCCCATTAAACTCCCACGTAATTTCTAGCAAACCCAGTTCGCCACTTCGCTTTCTTATTATGGGATCTCGAAAGTAGGCGGAGACAATTTCAATCAGTAAGTAGACATCAGATATTTATCTTTAGATAATATGCAGTGCAGTTAATTACAAATAATATTTAAGAATTTGCTTGGAATAAATAAAAAATGAGGATTGTATTTCTGTATATCATCTTTGGGCAATCTTGTCACATGCAAATTTACTAATCGCCGCGCTGAATTTCTCAACAATTAATCAAACGTCAATAGAGGCGTGAGCTGCTAGACAGCTGAATGCAGCAACCCACATCCGACAACAACCCGGGACCAGCCATTAAAAATTAATTACACAAATTAAAGTCGCTACGAGTAGGTAAATACAATCGCTACATACATTCATATAAACATACGAATATGTGCTAGAAACATACGTATACATGTAACATACACATATTCATGTAACATGCAGAAACATGTGCACGTGTGTGTTTCGTATATGTCCCACAGATAAGAACTTAAGCTGCGAGCAATCAAGCCAGCCAGTCAGCCAGCTCGTATGAGTAGTTGATTGAGTGTGAAACTGAGCGATGTGTGGTGGTGGTGCGATGGAGATTGCGATGATGACAATGCTGGGAAGCAACGCTATGGGATGTGATGGACAACCACATACGGATAGACAATGCGGCGATTCCGACTGGAGTGGTGAGTGAGGCGTGGTGACCTAGGCTAACCGAGTACGTACTTACATATATGTTCGTGATTTTGTGTGACGCCGACTAAATGACAGCAAATGTATATTGTGTGTGTGTGTATGCACATATGCCCGTTTATCACAACCAATTCTCTCAACAGGTAATTGGTTTAGTGGGACAGGATTTTTCGTAAGTCTTTTTCTTCCTAAAATTGGCGCATATATCCTTTGTTATATTTTTGGTCGAGCTGTTCCTCAAATTTTGTGATGTGCCTCTCGATGCTGTTCTTCAACCTGCAGTTTTCTGTCACGGGAAACCAGAAGTAGCCATTAACATAACTTCAGCCATAACATAACTTTTGTAAGGCTTGATTGCAAAAGTTTTGGCACTTAGTTCACTTATTCGGTTAATTTTATCTAGTAAAGTGAAGTTCTTTGCGTAAAATTTGCCACGATGTGAGCTGAGAGAATTCCATTTCCTGTTAATAGTGTGGGGTCGCTTATTTGGCTTATTTTGAACTCAATCTCTTATGGCTGCGATACTTCAGTAGTAAATATTTCGAATCCAATTTATCCGCTACAGCTTGCACAATATCTTGATAGGTAACATACTCTATTTTTATAAGCTTGGGCATCTGTGAATATAACCACAACACCGCATAATGAATTTGTGTTTCTTCATAAATTTATTCTCGTTCCAAAAATTTAGTTTGTTGTGCCCCATTTGCACTATTTGCCTGAAGTTTTGATTTTCTGATCCTCGAAACTTAAATATGTAGTCACTTTTTTTAATCCCGCTTGAGAAATCTTGAGGAAAAACGGTAGCAGAGAATTTATACACAACAATAACAGAAATATTTTGTTTTTATTTTAGTCGAATCTAACATCGAACTTTACATGCCATGAAGTCCCTGAATAGCTGAATACAAGATTATCATTTATTCTTCACTTTTTATTTTTAAAAGGAATGATATAGTACGTGGGGTGCCTTTTATATGTCGGGATTTGGCAACCCTGGTGTTGCAATCTGGCAACTGACAGCTGTATCGCAAAGTTTGACATTTTTGGCTTTTACGTACTCAGAACGTTTTGAAATACCAGCGCTATTTGTGTTGTTTACAGTAACTTAAAAGATTCATCTCGGTCCAAAAATGGAATTAAATCGTGAACATTTTCGTGCGATTATTTTTTACAACTTTCGACGTGGATTAACTCAGCAACATTGGATGAAGCTCCATTAAGGACCAGTGTTTATCGATCGTATAGTGAATTCAATCGTGGTCGTAGTTCACTCCAAGACGAATTACGTGAAGGTCGTCCAAAATCAGTTGTTGTTCCGAAAACCATTGATGCTGTGCGCGAACTGATATTACACGATCGTCATGTGACCTATCGTGAGATTGAGACAATCTTAGGCATTAGTGGGACCAGCATACATTCAATATTGCATAAACATTTGACTGTCAAAAAAATTTGTTCGCGTTGGATCCCACACAATTTGTCAATCGCTCAAAAAAAGGCTCGTGTTGATTGGTCGTAGAAAATGTTCAAAAAATACGATCGCGGGGCTTCGAAACACGTCTATGACATCGTGGCAAGTGATGAATCATGGATTTACGCGTATGAGCCCGAAAGTAAACAGCAGTCGTCTGTATGGGTGTTTCAAGATGAGTCAAATCCAACAAAAATTATTCGCGCACGAAGCACTTCTAAGCAAATGGTCGCTTGTTTTTTCGGAAAAACTGGACATGTCGGAACCATACCACTAGAACAACGCAGAACAGTAAATTCTGAGTGGTACACAACCATTTGTTTGCCAGTTGTCTTGCAAGAAATTAGGAGAACCAATCGCCAAAGACGGATCACTCTTCCCCAGGACAATGCGAACTCTCACACATCGGCTCAAACAACTGCATTTTTGAGCACCCAAAACATCGAATTAATGGGTCATCCGCCGTATAGTCCTGACTTGGCACCGAATGACTTCTTTTTATTCCCGTACGTAAAAAACAAACTGAGAGGCCAACGTTGATTTTCGATGATTAAAATTTGTTTTTGTTCTCTAATCCCGACATATAAAAGGCACCCCTCGTCAATGAATTTGGTTTTAGATTTCCCAATTCACGTAAAGTCTTGAAATTGCGACCATAGATTATCACCACTACCATCATATGAAAGTAAGTATCGAACGGTTGTTTGTCATTGGCAGGTCATAACAAAAATTTTTGGCAGCGTTGGTATTTAAGTGTTGGAAAGTCCATCAGAAAACACATTTTATAACATTTGATATTTCACATCCTTAGTGGGCATCGAAATCGGTACCGATCGAGGGATAGTTACGCACAAGTTTACTTGACTAAGACGGCCGCGGTGGCTGTTGTACATACTTACTTATGTACATACATATGTTTGCATTCATATCACGGCTAAAGAATTTTGTAGCACTCTACTTGAAAACAACAGCTTGTAATTATTGTAAACAAGAACAACAACATGAGCACAACGGCGGCAATGACAATAAGCAAAACAAAATACATACATACATACATACATTCATATTTAATTACACGCTATGTCCACCTAAATGCAACACGCCGTCAAGTAAACTCGTTTTCGGCTACAACGAACGCCTGCTGCTCTGGTCGAGGCGTAACTATCAACCATCCAAAAGTCAATGTAGCTCCCCACAACATCCGAACATCCAAACAGACAAATATACAAACAAGCAACCCCGTGAACTCCGTCGCTTCTTATGCAGTAGTTGTTGTTCTTATTCTATAACTTTTGTTCACTAGCAACAACAATATAGCGATACTGCCATAAAAATAGCGAAATAATACATAGCTGTGGAAAAAGCTCGAAAAAATTCCAGTAGTTGGTATTTTTCGTAATTGATGCTAATAAAAAAGTGCAATTAAATATTTTACGGCACTTTTCGTCAAACATGCGCACCACTAACAATAATAACAACAACACCGTGCATACAGAAATAGTCTTGCAGCTCCAAAGAATGGTCTATGTGTTAAACGTTTCCCCGCTAACCCCATGCCCCGCTACTCTTCCCTAAAACCTGTTATGCCACATATGTGCGTATGTAGATGCAACGCCTCAGCGATGGATTGGCAAATTGCCTTGCATTTATAGCTGTCGGACTGGCTACTGGAAATGCTTGTTCGGCCTTACGGGAAGTGGGTGTTAACATGCCACAATTCATTCAGATTGTGGTAGTCAGATGTGCATATGCAAATTTTATATGAAATTATATTTGATTATTCGAGTTGCAACGCAATACATTGGGTAGAGGAAGGTGGTGGCAATATTTATCAATGCATCGTGTGGAATGTGTATAGGTGTGTACTTGTAGATTAGTAATTTGCAACATTTCCGACTTACATATGCAGGTAATGGCGAACTATTATTAATTATATGTGTAAAGAGATATTTAAGCGCAGCGACTATACCATTCAGTAACTGGTTACTCAAGCATAGACGGAAGGAAGGAAGGTAAAGCGATATATGCATGTACATACACATATTGAGCCTTTTCCTTACAGAGTGCACTTTAGCTAACAATGAATTGTTTATATAAAAGATATACTTTGTAGAAAAAACTCGCTTTCACTAATTAGCCTATATGAGTTCAAGCTGAGTGTAAGCTCAAGTATTTAAAATTTGATTAGTTCATTTAACGAGGTAGGTCATTTCTATGCTTATACAATGTATCTATTATTCATGGGTTAGCCGGTAGACGGTTGCAGAGGTAAATGGGGTTATTTTGTTATTTGAAGCCGAGGTGGGTTTCGGGTGCAGGCTAACCAGAGAGAAAGAATACTCCGAGCACTTCGCTTCGTATTATAACTCTTATACCTGTTGTCGCGAACTTAATCCGCTAACAGCCGCATGCGACATGGGAGAGGATGTACTGGAAAATACTCATGTTCAAATCTAAACCGCAAATGGAGTAATGGGATAAGCCTGAGGCCATAGTCAAATAAAGCAAAGCCATTTTGTATTTTCGTCCAAATTAGCTCTCATAGTATATGTAATATAACCTTAATTAAAGGGAACGCTCTAGAAAAAAAGAAGCCGAAGGAATTTATCATTAAGTTATCTCGGAGGCTGATCACTACAACTGGGAGCAACTCATCCGGTTTGAAATTCGATAAGAAATTACCGGTTAAAAAAACGGAAAAATTCAAAGTTAGAATTCCGTTGTAAAACAAAAAAAAAAAAAAAGCGTAGTGTAATTTGTTAGTTTTGTGTGAAATTTAGAAAATGTAATTTGTTTTTACAAAGTAAGTTCCGCGTATGAAACCCGATTAAGGGCTTTTACGATTAATTAATAAAGAATATGCTAAAAATGATGGTATTTGCAGCTAAATGTACCAGCTTCTTGATTATTTTTCAAGATATTCAACTTCTACATTCATTGATTTATGGACTTCTGTACGTACTGTATTTAGGAATGTTTATATTGTGACCCAATTGGAAATTATATTCATTAATGGGCAACAAAATTAAGTGATAAAAACTATAATTAAATGGAAATTCCACCGACTTCTGCGCTTGTCAATAATTCACAACGAGAACTTTTAATATACCCAGCTTCCGAAAAGTTTAGCATGTCACTATTTGAAGGACTGCGTTGACGTTTTTCTTTTGAATTTAAAGTATGGTAAGTATATTTATTTTCTTTTCAGCTGACATAGAAGGAAATGTGTGACGGAATATGTGATACAAAAATATTTCCCCACTGCCAATGACGTCACACGATTTTGAAATAAGTTTAGCAAGAATTGTGTGCTGTCACTTCATAAAAATACTGAGAATGCGGACTAATATGCGGTGAGATGGAGCGTACACCTGAGAGTATTAATAAGAATAACTAACTGGCGCATATATATAAATATAATAATATATATATAATATATATATTAGGCCGGGTCGATTTATGGGGAGGCAAAAAAATCGCCCATTGCTCTGTGAAACCTGTGGAACCTCCCCGGGGAGTTCCAGGGGGTGTGCCACTAATAGGGCTTAAAATTTAGCTCTTTTTATCTATTTTTCAATGCAGAGTGGCCAAAAACGAAATTCAAGATGGCTCATTTAATATGGCTCAAAATGTAATCAAAATTCTTTAAATTCATTCTAATAACCTATGCCAAAAAATTCATTTCAACGGAAAGAGTAGTACGAGGTCTCAAAGTTTAGCTAATAAAGTTTACTTTAAAATACAAAATGAAAAATTTAAAAATCCAAGATGGCGGCGTCAGTGACTCCAAAAACCCGTGAGTAACGAGTTTCATGTGAATTCATGAGTTTTTTCAAAAATCCGTCCGCCATAGTGGATCCGCCATTTTGAAATTTGGAAATCTAACACCAGATTTGTAATCAGCGCCCCAAAAAACCCCCGAGTAATAAATTTTAAGTGGATTTGAGTAGTTTTAAAAAATTAGCCGCCATGTTGTGGCCACCATCTTGGATTTTTAAATTTTTCATTTTGTATTTTAAAGTAAACTTTATTAGCTAAATTTTTCATTTTGTATTTTAAAGTAAACTTTATTAGCTAAATTTTGAGACCTAGTACAACTCTTTCCGTTGAAATGAATTTTTTTGGCATAGGTTATTAGAATGAATTTAATGAATTTTGATTACATTTTTAGCCATATTAAATGAGCCATCTTGAATTTCGTTTTTGGCCACTCTGCATTGAAAAGTAGATAAAAAGAGCTAAATTTTAAGCCCTATTAGAACTCTCTAGGTCAAAAACATTTTTGGATGGATAGGGGTCTCCCGTTGGGAAAGAATGCCCCATATATATATATAATGGGCGCGTACACCCTTTTTGGGTGTTTGGCCGAGCTTCTCCTCCTATTTGTGGTGTACGTCTTGATGTTGTTCTACAAATGGAGGGACCTACAGTTTTAAGCCGACTCCGAACGGCAGATATTTTTATGAGGAGCTTTTTCATGGCAGAAATACACTCAGAGGTTTGCCATGGCCTGCCGAGGGGCGACCGCTATTACAAAATTATTTTTCTTAATTTTGGTGTTTCTCCGAGATTCGAACCTACGCTCTCTCTGTGAATTCCGCATGGCGCATACATCCCATTCGGCTACGGGCGCATACATCCTCGAAATAGTGTGCAGGCCGAGGTTCTCTTCCAATTAAATTATGTTTGTATGTATATTGTTCCTGCAACTTCATGCCGCCTCTGAAACGAAGTCGATTTTCATTAGAGACGTTTTAAGTGAAATAATACACTCAGAGGTTTTTAATTAAAAAAAAAAAAAAAATAATATCTGCACTATAGCTTTAGGACTGTAGCTTTAGGACAACTAAAATACCTCCATAGACTTTTCAATGAAAAATTATTGTAGATTTTATGTTGCAGTCAGCTGATAATTGGAAAAGAATCTTGGAGCATGTCAAACATACTTATATTGATCTAAAGCGAGTGGAACTTGTTGGGCGCAAACAATCGCTAGCAGCCCATGAGCTAAACAATAATACCTTTTTGGCTGTTCCCGTGGAGAGAGACCGCAGGTCGTGTCTACTGATAAGCCGGTATAGCAGTACTCAAGAGAGTTTCCTCTTCATGGTTGTCATTGGCAACCGAAGAGCGATCGCTGCTTAAACTTTTATGTCTACAGTGGGCATCGAGTACCTATTGCTGATTTGCCTCGACTAGGGCAGTATACTTATGTATGTATGTATCTAAACCGATATTTGTATATTAGCTTTATATGTCATACATTTTTTAAGTCTAAGAGGATCTAATAATAATAACAATAATTGAATGACTCCACTGTGAATAGGCCGTCAAAGATATCCATTTGTTAGATAACGATGGATACCTGCATACTATAAATGTTACCACAGACTCTATCACTGAATAGAACATTTCCATCTGGGTCAAATATTTAGTTGTCTGTACATACATTTCTACATATTTACATACATAAAACACATACATTACGTATTTATTGTATTATTTTTTCTTCTTCATAACGATTCTACTCGTGCCCGATAATATACGACTATTCTAGTATTTAAAATTAACTTAATGGTCTGAGAGAAAATTAAGGCATAAAATACAATTGCAACTGCCACGTTCACGGCTACTGGTCTTCAGCACCGACACTTTGGACAGGCAGGCAATCAGCCATCCAACCAGCTAACCAGCCAACCAGCCAACCATCAACCAGCCAATTCAACGATAGCAAAAATCTTCATCGGGTCAAGGGGGAGAGAGGAGCGGTACTGGCTGAAACCAATAAATGACTGCCATTCTATTACGACTGCGATGGTTAACTACCAGGCTTGTTGTTGCTTCTGCTATTGCTTCTGCTGCTGGTATTGTTTTTGTTGATGTTATTGTTGTTGTACGTCTACGGTTGCACTGCTAAATGAGTAACTCATAAATTCACTGCAATAGTGCTGCTCGGATTGAAAGCGTTTGTGTGAGAGTGCGTATGTGGAAATGTGTAATACAGGTAGCCTAGCTTTGGGGATCGCAGTAGTTTGCTGACTAACTTATACGGCGTTGCAGCCTGTTGGTAGTTGTACGTACGATACAATGCACAGCTGTAGAGACTAAGCAGCATTACAACAACAACAACCACATTTAGTGAATTAATGAAAAAATGCACATGCCTCTTTTTTTGCGTTTTTGTTTTGTTTTTTGCTGCCTCGTTGTAATTGCTGGCTTGCTATGGTGGGACATTATAATTTTTATGATCATTGAGGATAAATGAAAATATTTAACGTTGATTCCTTCGCGACAGGAAGTCCAGTTTGTTTGAGTTGAGTTGAGTTTGGTTTTTTATTTTTCTTTCGTACTTTGTATGACGGTGGGGCGTAACCAGCCATTGATATGAGTATCCTGGAGTGAATCGTAGAACTAAGAATTATTTATTACTTCACACATACATATACATGTATCTATGTATAAATGCAGTAGAAGTACAAGGTACTAATTCCTCTTATTTATTTTGTTAAGCCTTGAAGTAATTAAAATAGTGTTATATAGCCAAAGAGTTAGAAGCCGGAAACATAACTTAATAATATAATACTGTCGATTGATGTTGCCCTACAAATGGAGGGAAATTAGATTTGTATGCCGGCTCCGAATGGTGGATGGTTCTTAAGATAATCACACATAACGCAATCGACAGGCTTACAAAGTATATTTTAAGAAGTGTTTCACATATTTTTAACCTAGCGTTCGATACCTAGTCCTAACTTTAAGCAATTTATTCTATTGAGGACCGAAAAGGGGTAGGGGGGGTTTTGTGAAATTATATAAAACTGCAAGGATACAAGTTTGTCACCGAAAAATAAATTGCGAGCTTTTCGTATTTGTCAGCTAAGAGCTCACCAATACCGGCTTCTTTTTAAAGGCTGCGGCGACCGCCTAAGTGAATATGACCGCATTCAACAAAACGAACCAATTGCCTCTCTTTTCTACTTGTGGTATTAAATGGTGCATTTCCGCGGCAGAGGAGGTCTTTCGCTTCTCCTGCTAATATTAGCAGGCCCATATAGAATATTTTTGGACTGGAGCGTTGGTATCCATTCGGATGACATAACCTTGATAGAGAGCATACTCGATCTTAATTTGATGTTCCTGTACCTATGTCACATCCCCTCCTATTGTACTTTAGGTGATGTCGCCAACACGCTTAAGTCCAACCTTCTCCGTAGCAGAGTGTAAATAAAGTACTAGAAATTGGCTGGCTCAACCAGTATTTTAACTTCTTTCATTTTACTTTAATTTTCCAATTATGTTTCATTGAGGTATACAGAGAGCTATTGCGCATCCGCTTATGGGGAGCAGTCCTGAAGATTCTATGCTCGATGTGATTAGGGGAAGTTGCTGACTTCTGTTCTAATAAAGATGACAAAAGCCGAGCACAATAGAGTTCATTAAACCAAGTGAATACAGCCATTCTCCACTTGACAACAAGTGACCCAAATCGTGGATAACGATAATTGGTCTTCCCAACGCACACAAGGCGTCCGTCTTTCTATGTTACTATAACCCTGAATCTCTATTCCCGGCACATTTCCAGAATTAGATTAAATAGCTCACTTGGTAGGAGTCAGTTTAAATCTCGTTTGGTTTCAAATAACTCGTAGAAGTCCTACGCTATAATAGCAGAGCTGGTTATCATCTTACACACACGTATTTAAATTGTGGGACACCTAATTCCGATATAGCAGCAGTAGGTAATTCCTTTTCGTGCTGCCAAAAGCGGCCCTAAAAAGAAACTTATTAAAATTATTAAAGCAATTATTAAAAAAAGTGGTTGAGAAAAGGTGTGTTTTGAATGTGTATTCTTACATATTTTACTAGATTTCGCGCATTTCTAGTATTTCGAGCAAAGAGTCTAGTCTACAAGGTCTAAGACCACACTGATAAGTTGCGATGGTCTTCGTAACTTTACCAATCCATCGAATGTATTTGGTGGTGTTGTTGTCAGTCTTGCATCTACGAAGACACCAATATGTCCTGTGATTGGATATTTCAGATGTATGCATGCAAATTATAATCTAGAAAATGTTTGCCATTAAGAAGTGCGGTCTCACCTGAGGGTTTGCTTTAGTTTTCATTTCAAGTTGTTTTTACAATCAAATGTTGGTGTTCTAAATATTTAAGCACACGTTTACATAGCGAACCGCTTGATATAAAACAGATGCTTGCTTGCAGGCGCACCTACTCCTCGCAGAAGCTGTGGACCTTAGGGAGCTTTTAAGATGTGCATTATTGTGAGTGCCCCCCCAACAGTTCGCCTAGGCACTTTATCTCGCCTGTAAATGAATTCTTTATTGATATGTAGATGATACTTGACCCTATTAGCGTGGATTGCTACACTTCACCGCTTAGAATTCTTTATCTAATCTGCTAACAACAAAAATGAATGGACGTCCTAGACCTATTTGCTTATTGCCTTTCAAGTTTGGTTAAATCTGTTTTCTTTTACGTTTCCAAAACAAATCTAATACGTAGTCGTAATGATCGTAAAGTTATGCTTCGTGATCTTATTAAATATTTAATACATACCGCTGTTTATGCCTACAAATACGTAACGTATGTATGTATATATGTACGAGTATACACATATGTAAAACGATCGGCAATAAAACTGTCAACCAATATCAAGTAATTGCGATGCAATTAATTGTGAAGCCCGAGTAACAAATTTCCATTCCCGACCACATTGTAAACACGATTTATTCTGTAATTCAGTAAGATAATCGCACAGAAGCCACAAACAAAGTTACCACAAGACGCAAAATATGTAGAATAGAGCGCGCGGCTAAAGTTGAGTAGATTGCTGCGGTGATTGTGGCAATTGCGGAGAACAGCATGTCACATGGCATCGGATCAAACGGATCAAGCAGCCAATGAACAGCAGCTACAGCGAACGGTCGCGTTGTGACAGCAAAGTTATTGCAACATTGACAATGACGGCGTATGCGGCTGCAGCTACAGCAGCAGCATACCGGAGCAGTCATTGCACATTGCAACAATATCTAGCAACAACAATAGGCGGCTCGATTTTAGTTAATGTGGTCATTGTACTGTGTGCTTTTCACCCCAAACAGATGCCATATATGCAGCAATAGCACCAACGCCAACAACAGCAAAAGCATTGGTAATAACAGCAGCAACAGCAGCAGCAGTAGCAGTAGCGGCAGCAGTAACTGTGCAACAGTGCGACATCGGCAATCAATTTGCATTAGCTACGGGAAATTCAATCTGAAAATCGGTAATTGTCGTTGTCTTTCAACTGACAAATAAAGAGTGTTTCAAGAGGAGCACCTTTTTTAATACTTCTCTATGTCTATTCCTTGTGTTAGAGTCTGGGTTGGAACTCAGTGGCAGTCTGTGATGCTTGAGTGATCAAAATTGGTATACGGCTAATATAAATGGCAGCACAAATGGCAGCATTTGGAATTGTAGAAAAACTTTTCTCCATACACCTACTTATAATGTGAAAATTGGTTTGTATGTCCCCTTCTAACCGCTAAACCGAAATGACGTAAAATTTATGTCTCGATGACGCTGGGGTCGAGACATGCAGAATATAAATATGTATATTAGTTGCACGAGAAAAAATTTGTTTGGCAAAAATGGATCCGCTAAGTTCCACAAGCTGCGCGCTTTTAAGATGAATTTATACATTCGCTTTAACCATTAGAAATATATATATGTACATAACATGTATATAATTGCCTCTTACACCCTTTTTAGCTATTTGGCCGAGCTCTTCCTCCTACTTGTGGTGTGCATCTTGATGTTGTTCCACAAATGGAATGGAAATATAACGGGTGATTTTTTTTAGCTATTATCTTTTTAAAGAGTTGGTTTAAACAGTTGACGCACGTTTCGTGTTTTGTTTCATTGTCAAACATCTTCAGTTTGGTCTATAATTTAACCATGAATCGTCTTACAAACGAACAACGCTTGCAAATCATTGAATTTTATTATAAAAATGCGTGTTCTGTTAAGAAAGTTTATAGCGCGCTTCTTCCATTTTATGGTCAGTTTAATCGACCCACTGAAGCGGCTATTCGAGCTATTGTGACTAAATTTAGAACGAAATTTACATTATTGGACATCAAACCACCAACACGCTTACGTAGAGTGCGAACTGAAGAAAATATCGCAGCTGTATCGCCCAGTCTTGATGATGACCATCAATTATCGATTCGTCGCCGTTCGCAGCAATTGGGCCTCTGTTACTCAACAACGTGGAAAATTTGGCGAAAGGATTTAGGTGTGAAGCCTTTCAAAATACAGCTGGTGCAAAAATTGAAGCCGAACGACCTACCGCAATGCAGAATTTTTGGTGAATGGGCTCTTGGAAAGTTGACCGAAGACACACTTTTTTATCGAAAAATTTTGTTCAGCGACGAAGCTCATTTTTGGATCAATAGGTACGTAAATAAGCAGAATTGTCGATTTTGGAGTGAAGATAAGCCAGAAGAATTGCAAGAGCTACCAATGTATCCAGAAAAGGTCACAGTTTGGTGCGGTTTATGGGCTGGAGGTATCATTGGACCGTACTCTTCAAAGATGCGGCGAATCGTAACGTAACTGTGAATGGTGAGCGCTACCATGAAATCATATCCAACTTTTTTTGCCCAAAATGCAAGAGTTTGACTTGCATGACATGTGGTTTCAGCAAGACGGTGCCACATGCCACACAGCACGCGTAACAATGGAATTGTTGAGAGGCGAGTTAGGTGAACATTTTATTTGACGTTCGGGACCTGTCAATTGGCCACCCAGATCGTGCGATATAACGCCTTTAGATTATTTTTTGTGGGGCTATGTTAAAGCTTGTGTCTATTCAGACAAGCCTGCTTCAATTAACGCATTGGAAGACAACATTAAGGCATTTATATGTGAGCTACCGGCCGAAACATTGGAAAGAGTATGCCAAAATTGGACTAAGCGGATGGGCCATTTGAAGCGCAGTCGCGGTCAGAATTTGCATGAAATAATCTTGAAACATTAAATTATATGGACTGTACTATCGATTTAAATAAAAATTGAATACATTTTTCTGAATTGTACGTGTTTTTTTTTGAAAAACTTTCCTATGGCTCTTAAAAAATCACCCGTTATATATCTTCGCCAATAATGTAGAACTACCGGTAATGACGCTAAGAAATTTGAGACCGTGCTAGTTTGGGCCCTACATCTTAGCTGATGGTTAAAAAATTGCAGTCAAACACATCGAAGCATTGAGTTCGTCAGAAGAAATGGGAAGGTGAGGTAGTTTTCGTTACAGGCAGCCACTTTGTTATTTCCGATATAGCTTTCGATTTAAGCACTTCAGCTTCCCATTGTAAAGTTAACTGTCGGAAATTAAATGAAGTTATCCATTGAAAGTTTTCCTTTTATTGACCTCAATATTTTCAAAAATGTATTGTATTTGCAACTGAATAACCGCGCTGTCAACGGCTACCTTTTATTTTCCTTCTTAAGTTGAAGTGGTGCTAAAGAATACCATACTTATAGATCCATAGTTGTGTTTTTTAAGGGTTGCATACAAAAACAAAAAACTATTTTTAGATACGATCTGGTAGGCGTAGGTAGTCGACCAGAGAGGCATACAAAGTTATTCACTTGGCAGGAGAGGAAACTTCCCTGTTCAATATCAAATTTCAAGATGCGGGCGTACCGCTAGAAAATGTTGACTTAATGAATTTATGCATTTACAGATTAACAAATGATGAGAAGGCAAATATGATAACACGCCAATTTAGGCCCATGTGATTGGCATGATTATTGGGGAGGCCACTAGAATTTGCAAACAATGTATGTCTCAGCTGTCATGCCGGCTAACAAATGGAAAGCGTTGTTTTTGGAAAGCTCTGCACGGTTTACACCTTCCATATATGTATGCAATCTTATCGGAAGTGTCGAAGTTCGTTCCAAAATTGCTGAATTTCGACCAAAAACAACGTCGCATGAGTATTGCTCAGGAATTGTTGAATGACGTCAACGATGATCCAGATTTGTTTAAAAGGGTCTTAACTGGTGGCATCGAAACCGAAGCCCAATCGTCCCAACGGAAGAGTCCAGGAGAGCCAAGAGTCAATAGCAGAAAATCGCCGAAGACGCAAAACACTTGTCTCGTTTATGCCTCTCACAAACGAAATAAACATACTATATTGCTAAAACCATGAACACCACCGAGTGCACCAACATAATAATAATCGAAAGTCGATTGTACGTAGTCCGCGAAATTTGAAACCTTCACCTTTTTTTTGAACACACCTCGTATACTTACTTTTACTTCAATAATTTTTGTTATGCGAAAATATGAACTGTGCAGTAGTGGTTCGGCCCACCAAAGTACCATTGTTATAGCTACAACTTTAGATCCTAGATTGACGGGTATTTACTTCATGAACCCATTTGCTTATTCTAAAGTATTTCTTAACGCTGAGGCTCCCAATGTTTCAAGCAGCAGTGAATCAAGAGAACGTTGCGATGGACAAAAATGGACAAAATACATAGATCTTTACGTATTTTCGAGATCCATAATTTCACCACTTTTGGTCATAAAGGGGAACCCGCCATGAATGGAAAGATCTCAAAGGCACATTTTCAAACCCTTATAAGATAGCAAAGATTTTTATCTGTGTGAGTTTCTAAAATCAGTCCGACACGAGTAAGTATCGGGTACTGCCCTCCGATGCTTTTGTAGCATCGATACTCTTTTCAATACTTTCAATGAGTGCAGGCAGCTATGATAACGCCCCTATAGCAGACATAACGTTTTTACCAGCCGGCGCGTTCTGTACGCAGCAAGTCAGTAAATTAGATGTTTCATAGGTTTGTTGAGAATTGCAGAAGAGTACGCCTGGCGACAAAACTCCTGTCGAAACACCACGTTGCTCGTGTTGTGTTACATATTCGTATTAGTATGTATGATTGACGTTTTCTGGAGATATACGTATATGTGCATATGCGCTGGCAAGTTTGAATTTATTGTGATGCATCTGTATGTTCGGCTTCGAGAGGCAATCAAATGCAAAAATGCGGTTGAGTGTCACGTAGCTACCGGTGATGTTGCCATTTTTGTTGTTACTGCTGCAGCTAATACTGCCACTGTTGCTTGATGCTTGTTGCTATTTTTATTGCTTTCGAATTTGCATTCAATTGCGTTGTGCGGCGGCGCGCAATCAGTCGTGTGTTAAGCATTCAGCCACACATATTGGTCAGGTAATTGAAAGAGCAGCAACAACAACAAGAATAACAAACAGTCATAGGAACATGCATATGTACATAAACACCAGCAATGATTACTGCGTTGCGTTATGCGCGCCGCATAGGCATAACTGTGGCAATTGTGGCGGCGGATGTGGCAGTGACTGTGACGACAGGCACGAAATCGGTACTCAATTTGATAAGTTTTTCAATTATTTTATTATTATATTGTATTACAAGAGATAATGTTGCAGCAGCAGCAGAAATAAGATGATTGGAAATACTGTAATTGTTGTCAAGTCAGGCGTGTTGCAGAAATCGTATGCCGATACGTTCACACACTCACACAATCGTAGACTCCACCTACTTATACGTAGTTACATGCAATGTATAGATTGAAGCTTTGAAGTGCAACTCAAATTGCACGTTGCACGTAGACTCAATTTGAGAGCAAACAAAAATAAAAGGTGAATCAGTAGACAATTGCTATTGGAAATGAAAATATGAAAGAGTTACAGCTCTCTCTAGAAACCATGCACACATATACTTATGCATACATATATAGGTATATATGAAGTGTATTACCAAATACTCTTCCCCCTTGTGGCCTTTACATTTGCCGACATTTGTTGTCATTAGTTATTTTTTATAGTTAGTAGGTATGCGTGTTTGGCACTTACCCCGACATGGTCCCGGATAGGCGACTGCAACTGAACGCCCACTTTTGCAAATCATTTGATTTATATCACAAACACTACGATACGTTTTGCCATCGACACCGCAGACAGCGCGTGTTGGATCAATTGCTAGTGATGCCATCGCAGCAGCGTCATCTTCAGGGCAATCAATTTTACAAGCGATACAGTGGGGTATCGTGTATTGATCTTCAACACATGCAAGACCATTGAGGCATTTAACTCCGTTGCAAGAAGCTGGAAATTAAGGGAAAAAATTAGTTGAAGTTTTTTATCACTCGTATCAAATATTCGTACAAATAGGTAGGCATTTGTTACCAATGGGAAATTTTCATTAATCTTCGGTTAAAAAAAGCGTGCGTGATTTCATTGGCAATATTACTTATGTTTAAATTAATTAAAAACTATTACACATTTTAAATTTTCGGAACTTCTTCTTGTAAAGCTAATTGGATTAGGTTAAAGTGGCCGCCGTTCCAGCCTCAAATATGCGGAAGTAGTCTAGCTGGCCTGCAAAGTTAAACCACTTCGAGGAAGTAGGTGTGCAGACAGCGTTGTGGCAATTTAACCCGAATGGGGCTGTGACAGAGATAGCATGCGATACTTGCCCCTCTCTCTTCGTAACTGCAGCTGTGACGAAATCCATTCAGTGAAAAACTCATCCACTCTTCATGTAACCTCATTAACCAGTGGGCTCTATTACGCCAGCTGCTAGCGAAATGAGATACAATCGAGGTGTCGATAGTGTCTTGGTGAATGTTGATGTGCAACGTTCATCTATCACAAGTACTCGTAGATCGGTTCGACTGATTTTTTGTTGTTTGTTTTTTACTTGCATTGAAAGACAGACTCGGAATCTCATAAATGTTTTTAAGATAGCCTGTCGGACTAAACCTTAAACGTTGGTGACGTAGTTTTAGCTCGAAAGCTGACTTTGAATTTGCAATCCTTAGCATAGAAGCGATGGGTAGAATGTTCTCAAAATAAACGTAGCCTTATTATTACTTTCGAACACTTAAATTCAGTTAACGTTGACTGAGTTATCTTCGTTAGTGTCACAGATTTTTGTGATTGTATTAAAAAAAGCATCTGTTAGAGGGGCTTCCGGCCCCGTACAAACATTTTTTGAACCTTCTAAAAATTGCCAAAATGAATGTTTAATTATAACTTGGCTAATTGTTATCCGGCTTTCCAAAAAAATTGTCATTATTCAAGTCTTGTGGTTCTATATTTCGTTCTATTAAATGCCGAAGTCGTTTTCATATCGTTTTGCTTTTAAATTTTAATAGTAACAGGAAATAATTGATAAAGTTGAGTAATTTTTGATTTGTTGTTATTTGAAAATTAATTTAATAAATTTTTGGCACATTTCGCATAAATCTTGTGATATTAGCGTCGAAAAACTCTTCAGAAAAGATAAGTCTCAAAATACAAAAAATCCTAAGCAAATCTAAATATTCTGTGCATAGTTATTAATGTACATTCAGTTGTATTTTGGGAGCTATTTTATGTATATAATTTATAATTGGTGCATACACCCTTTATCGGGTGTTTGACCGAGCTCCTCTTTTTATTTGTGGTGTGCGTCTGATGGTTGTTTCACTTGAATTGTTGTTGAATATACTCGAGGATTTGCCATTGCCATTTTTCTATTAATTGGTGTTTCAGTGACTCGATCCTTTGCACTACCGAATGGTAATCGCGCAACCACCCATTTAGCTACGGCTGCCGCCTAGAGATATACTTATACATATTTCATAAACTCGTCATGAACTAGGCATCCGCGGCATCTACAGATTTTAAGGTTGCCATATCTGTTGGCGATGCTAAGCGCTCGCACAAGGTGACTCCCTCTCCGACGTTTATGGGACATTAATGTTGCCCAGGCTTTATGAACACAGAACCAATTACATCTTTGATGCGCAGTATTTTGCCCTGAATCAACCCTCCGTGGATGATACCTACCGCCACGTGTATTTTTGTTTGTTTTTTTAAGTTGAGAATTTTACTGAATATAAGGGTATTTGAAACCACAGAAAATTGGGATAGATGGCACAGCTACTTCAAATGCAATATATTGTTTTTACTAAAGCTTGTTTCAAGAAAGTATGTTTGCTGTTTATGTTATTCTTTCCTTAATGAAAAAGAGAGAAGAAAAGAAGCACAAATACTCTTACTTTGAAAATCAGGTACCAATCAGCTGATGAATAATACCACCTTATATTGATTCTCTTGGGAGAGTACGTTGTATTTTTTTGACTGGTCTGCCAAATAGTTTTTGTTGTAATAGTTATTTGAAAGATCTACCTATGAGCATTTCCATAAGACTGGAAAAAATACTTTTTTTGAAAAAAAGCATCACGCCAACCTAAAAACAGAATTAAAATATAGTATTTATGGGAGCTTATCACCATCAATTTAAATCATCCATTGGATTATTTTATTTCTTTGTGGTTTGTGCCAGATAAGTAGCGCCGAATGTTCTGGTCGCCTATTTGGGATCACCTTGTTCAGATGTGGTCGATAAAATGGTATGGTAAAACGGTATGATGCTGCACTGTAGCGATTCAATTTACGCTAACTTCAAGAAGTTACGGATCTACCACATGGGCTAATGATTTATGTTTTTTATAAATATTTGGGTGTGAAAGCTCTTCGCGACTTACTCAGAACTGCGAACTTTTTGTTCGACAACCTCAGGGAATTGTTTGGCAATATTCAAATGCAATCCGGGTGAAGATTACATAGACTCAAGAACAGTCAGGACAGTGACCGTCTTTTGTGAATCGATATCGAACAAGATCTTGTCGACCAACATGGACCCGCCGATAGAATTTTTAAACATCCACGGTGTCCTTCACATCGATTGTCTTGAAAAGAAAAATGATCACCACCACAAATTATGCACAGCGATGGGATCGATTCGACGCCGATTTGAAGTAAAAGAGGAGTACAGAACAACGCATCGGCGCACAAGTTCGCTAGCACAATGGGAAAATTTCATGAAATAGGTTACGCTTTGTTCCCCCATTAGGTATATTACACAGATAGTCATCGGTGTTTTTCATTTGCGTTATATTCGTGACTGTTTTTTTTTTTTCTAACGACTTTTCTTTACTTTTGGTTATAATATAAGTGTTTTCTGTGGTAGAAAAAATTAAATGTCCCTCCAGGGACCTCCTATTGGAGATAATAGGTTCGCCCTGTTATCAACAAGCCCAAAAGCAAAGAGATAAAAGGCGCAATCAATCACCAAAGAAATATTTCCTTCTCCCTTCAATAAAAAAGGACAACCCAAAATACCTTGTGGCTAGCACATAAACTTAAATCTTCAACTAAATAAATATTCATGTTTTGCCGTACAAAAGGCTTTTAAGAATATTTCAATGTAGAAAATAGAAATTTTAAGTCTCAGAGACGGCAGCCTTCTGCTGTTTGTTAAAAACGATTTAGTTGCAAAAAAATTTCTCGCCACAACTAACCTAATTGGAGTTTGCGATGTGCAAATCGAAATGCACAAGAATCTAAACCACTCTAAGGGCACTATTTATTCGCCTTGTCTAAATGATGTACCAGAAACAGAAATAGTGGAGAATTTAAGTGATCAAAGTGTTGTCTCAGCATACAAATATCTTGAACGTTATGAAAGTTGTAAAATCCTTGGACACACAACTAAACGTTGCAACAAAACGCCAGTATGCGAATCATGTGCACTTCCACCCCACACGTCAACTCCATGCTCACGTACTTTTTGCGCTGTCTCCAGTAAATCATGCCCAAAATTAATTCAAATGAAGCAAATCATTACAATAAAAACTGAAAAGAAATGCAGCATGCGCGAAGCTATTAGAATACATAAAATGCAAATACCCCCATTCTCAATGAATCTTCACCCTCTTTCTCTAATGTAGCAAAAATTCCCACCCCAATTATAGTCCTGGGCGTTTTCAATGCTTGGAGCCCATTGTGGGTCTCCGAGCATTCCAATAGAAGAGGAAATATTATTGAAGATGTAATTTTTACCCACGATGGCCTATCCACACGATTTTCCACACACCACACACCTTCGCCCATCCTGATATCATCCTTGCATCCAGTTCTATAGCTCCCAGCCTTTCTGCTCGTACATTGGACGAACTACACAACAGCGACCATTTCCCTCTTATAACATCTTTTTCCATTCCTGATTGGTACGAAGTCAAGTCGATATCAAAATTTTTAACGGGAAAAGCTGACTGGAAAAAATTTCATTCCTTATCCGTAACTGTAACAAACAATAAAGCGGCTTCAAAAAACATCAACGCAGAAACAGCTAATATTAAAACAATAATTCGTTCAGCAGCAAACCTCTCAATACCGTAAACAAACACAACAAAATTTTCCGCCAAATTACCATACTGGTCCAACCTACTACCATCTTCAGAAATAGCAAGCAAAAACTGTGGTCCAAATATAAGTACCACATGAACGATGCCAACCTCATTTATTATAAAAAAACGAACGCTGTTTTCAGAAAAGAGCTTAAATCAGCTAAAAGGCATTCCTTGGAAAAACTTAAAGCAAATATAAATTCTTCTTCTAGCCCTAGAGAAATATGGTCAGATATTAGAATGCTGACAGGCAGCTCGCGTCGTTCTAACCATTATTTTATAATGAACAAGGGTCAATCTACGCTCCACCAGATATCGCTGAAGAATTTGCCAAATCCTGGTCCATCTAGTCCCACGACTCCAACTTTCATTCCGCCTTCAACTCGCAAAAAAATCTAACCTTACCTGAAAATTACTCGAACCCATACCCTTCAATTGAAGCTTCGCTCATAGAATCCCAAATTTTTTTGTATAAATTCGATTCCACGATCTCAAAAATGAGAGGAAAGACACTGGGCGTGGATAAAATATCCTATGAAATACTAAAAAACCTACTCAGCATCCTCAAAATCCGACTCGCGAATCGTTACAATGAAATTTTCATTGCTGGAATCTTTCCCTAAACCAAATAAGCCTTCATTACGAATTATAGACCTATCTCCTTACTCCATCGCCTGTGCAAAATCCTTGAGAAGATCATTTCCGTCCGAATTCTGTAGTTCGCTGAAGCAAAGGGACTTCTTAGTCCCCACAAATTTGGCTTCCAGAAAGGAATAGGAGTGACCGAGTCGCGTTTATACTTTGAACATTTCGCATCCTCGGTATTAGCTTCAGTTAATCACTTTTCTGTATTAAGTTTAGACTTCGAGAAAGCATTTGATAGAATCGGCATCCGTGTTGTTCTTAACCAACTCAAGTGCTGAAAAATCGGCAACAAAATTTATAAATTCGTTAAATCCTTTTTAAGTAATCGCAAGTTTTCAGTCAGCAATAATTGTAAATCACAGGCTCATAGCCTCTTTAATGGTATACCACAAGGTTTACCTCTCTCAGTGACATTGTTCACTATAGCTTTTAATGAAATTAGTTCAATTATCGCCTTTAGTGCCGAGGTGGAACATGTTATATATGCTGATGATGTTTTAGTATTTTCCAAATTAAAAAACCTTAACAAAGCCATTTATACTTTCCTGAACATTTTAAACAGCATAAATAAATGGCCAGAAATATCAGGCGCCAACATCTCAGCAGGTAAATACACTACTTTTCATATATATAGAAAACGTAAATGTTGCTTCCCCAGTTTGTCCTTTTCCAATGTACTAATCCCACATTCTAACACACTAAGGATTATAGGCTTAATCTTCGACAAAAAACTTACATATATGTATAAGGAACACTGTAAAGCCATTAGAATAAGCTTAACATAATTAAGTCTGTATCTTCTAAGCATTCCCATGTTCATCTACACACACTTGCTAACGTAACAAAGGCCCTACTGTTATCCAAAATGGATTTTGGGCTTTGTACAAAAGAAAACATCAAACTATTAAATGCTCCTTACCATGCGGCAGCTAGCAGGAGTATCCGCGCGTTTCCAACATCAGCAACAAAAGATATTCTTGCAGAAGCCGTATTACCGGATATATCCCACAGAGTCAAGCGCAACACAATAATGCTCTTACCTAAGCTTCTTCAGTTCAGAAATAAAATATTACTTGGACTGGTAAACTCAGCGAAGCAACAATATAAAAATAGGCGCAAACCGCCCACCATACAACGATGTGTTGAACTACTGCACAAACTTAATGTCACATCAGATGCGTTTTTGCCACCAATTCCAGTTTTTCCACTAGGCTTGAATCTAAAAACTATTTTTATTGTGGATTTGCTAAAATTTCCCAAAGAATCTACCTTCTCTAATGAATGCGTCCAACATTTCAATGAAATCGATGCTCCATTAAAAAACGAATGGGAGTGCGTTTATACAGTTGGATCTAAAACAGACACCAGTACATCGTTTGCAGTCACAAACCAGCTTGGTGTCACAATCTCAGTCGTTGCTTTACCTTCCTACTGCTCAGTATTCACAGCGGAAGCACCTGAATTGCTTGAAGCGGTAGTTTATGCCTCCGACAAAGGCGGCATATTCATTATTTGCAGCGATAGTAAATTTGTAATGGACACTCTTCACACATGTCTTCTCAGAACCTCCAGAAATTTACACTCCTTCGAATCGGTCACACTACCACCCATGTTCACATCCTAAACGTCACAGTCAAACCAGACTGCCCTTTTTGCAACTCAGACGACTCTCCCATCCTCTTGTATAGTTACTTATCTACATACATATATTATTACTCTAGTTTAAGATACCATAAGCCGAAGGCCCTGGCAGCCAGTGCCTATTTCGTAAGTGGAGTAGTTATAAATAACTGTTACTCTTTTAAATAAATAAATAAAATAGATATTACTCAGACTTTGGCACGAATGGAGAGGCTATCGGGAATTACACTGTGAACGATATGAAGAGTTACCAACTTCACACTGCTCATATCTGTAAAACAGTTCATGACATCAACGTCAAAAATGTGCTAATGACAGTTCAATATATTGTTTATAAGCCATCAAAAGCATTTGCGTTTCAGTTTTGTTGAATTTTTTTTCAAACGTAATAGTGTGATTCCGTTATATTTGGCTGGAAAATCACAACCAGAACTTGTTCGTGAGCTCAGTTACCTCAAAGTAAATAAAATGTTTGTATATCGCACTATAAAACGTTACAATGATACTGGTAGCATTGCAAAATGCTATGGAGGTGGACCAAAAAAAACCGCAACAACGCCAGAAATGGTACGGAAAGTGAAGGCTCGACTTGAACGAAATCCACGTCGAAGTGGAAGAAAAATGGCCAAAGAACTGAAAATATCGCAAGACAGCATTCGACGCATATTGAAAAATGAGCTCAAGGTCAAGGCTTACAAGTTCCAAAAAGCACACGATCTTTCACCCCAGCAAAAAAAGTTCGGTGCGAAAGAGCAAAGGAGTTGTTGCGCTTGCACGAACGTGGCGAATTTCCTAACATTGTGTTTTCTGAAGAAAAAAATTTCCTAATTGAGCAGTTCACAAACACTCAAAACGATCGTGTTTCGGCTTTCGAATTCGCCAGACGCTAATCCGATGGACTATTCCATCTGGCGCATTTTGGAGGGCAAGGTGAGGGCAAAAAAATATGGCATATGGATGCGCTGAAAAAAGGCGCTTATTCGAGAATGGGCCAAAATACCTCAAGATCAAATTCATGCAGCATGCAATCCTTTTTTTTGACCGTTTGAAGGCTATAGTCAAGGCAAAAGGTGGTCATATCGAACTAAAGTGAATATATAATATGTTAAAATTGTAATCATTTTTGAACAATTTTGTCTTTGAAATCAATAAAAACTAATTTCACACAAAAAAGTTATGCGTTTTGAATAGGTAACACGTCATATCGTTCACCCTGTATATTATGTGTGCTATGTTTTTTAACGAATAAAATTTGACTTTTTTAAATTTTCAGGACATAATTGGTCATCATAGCTAATTTTGCTTTACAACATAAGAAAATCCACGCTTTTGTAGAAAAACTCCTCACAACCGATAACCAAACACTAACAAAAAAATATTTGCGTACACACAATTATCAACCAGCTGCTTAATTAGCAATACCAATAACAAAAAGTAACGTCAATTTAAAGCAAGTTGCTAAAAATAGCCATACAACTACTTTGTTATACCTTTTGCCATGTCATACCATCGATCGATCCAAATTGAATCATATTACAACAACAGCAACAAGTACAATAACACGGAGTGCACTGCAACGAGCTAACAGAAAAAAAAACTGCATTAGCATCACCAGCAGCAGCAACAACAACAAAAACAACAGTAACACCAGTAAAACCAGCGAATCACTCGTTTGCAACTAATAAACTGTCAAATTTATCATTGAACATTGCAGCGTTGTGGCAACGCCTTGGCGCCATCTGTGACACTAACAAAATTGCAATATAATTTTTCATGAAATTATTGTATGCATCGCACAGACGACGGCCAACAAGCCACAAGTGGCATTAGCGACATGTTGTTGCAATTTTTCTTATTTGCCAATTGCAGGAGACTTCAGTTGGTTGTACGAATCACGGCATTCGCTTGGTTGGCCAATTCCTGTTGTTAGTTCGTCGAGTGGTGAGCTGGCGACAATGTTCACTATTGATGGTATGCTTTTAAATAGTTGTAGTAGATGCTTTTATTGTTGCAACGGCTCGTGGCAATAGTCAGAGTCATTAGTTAGTTGTGGCGGCATGAACGCTGGCAGCAACAACAACAATGGCATCAAACGTTGGGTATTTCTCCCTCTTTTGTGTTGTTGTATTTTTTATAGGTTTGTTTTTAGTTGTTGCAGCAACATTTTAGGCACGCGTTAAACGTTGTTTGGCGCGCTCATACACTTATATATGCCGGTATGTATGTAAATTAGGGTGCCTCACCAAAAATTTTCGGGTTTTGCGTTGGAATTATAGAAGTACATATGCTTCCAGGAAGCAGTTTTTTTGTATAAATAATTTAAATTTTTAAACATTATATTCCAGAAATTGACCTCAGATGATAGTAGAGCTTAAGCTTAAAAGTTTACAGTAAAATGTCTAAAAATTGTATTAATGTAGCGAAGGTGTGCTAATATTTGCGAAAAAAAATTGGAATGTGAAAGAGTTTACCAAGAAGCAGAAGGGTAAGAAAATATTTTTTTTTCTTAAACCTATCTTCCAAAAAATTCAACATAATAAGCATCAAGAATGTGAAATGTGAAAACTTGAATTTTTCTATTATCTGAGGGGAAATTTTGTAACTAATTTTGTTTTTAAAAAACTTTATTTTTGGATTATTTACAACAAAAAAGCTCGATTTTAATAGGTAATTTCAAATCGGTTTAGCTCACGTAAATCTTAATAATTTTCCGATTCTTTTTCGGAGAGTCTTTAGATATGATAAAGTTTTTAGGTCCGTTGGAAAAACAGTACCGATTTCTATTTTTATCTGGAGAGTGGTGCACCCTAACATTCATACATACATACATAGTTATATTTGTGCATACTTACTTTCGCTAAATTATATATATTGCTGAATCATAAATTGTTGTTGCAAGCATCCCAAAGTTTTGAGGCAGTGTGTGATTTAATCAGAGTGCAACAAGTATTTTACCGCTGGAAAATTACAGGCTTACTTTGGATGATCTCTAATATACGATCGTACACTAGCAAATACCTGACTGGTACTGCTACGCCACTAAAGACATTTTGTTTTGTTTTTTGTATTAAACAGGTATATCGTTCTAATGCTTAAGGATAAATAATAATTTTTGCTTTTCTATTTGTTTAAATATAAATTGTCTGGTTGTTCTACAACAGGCGCAGTGACTCAAATATTTGCCTATACTGCTGATTTATGATGAATTTTTCAAGTTACTGAAAAAAGAACAAATGAAGGTAAGTGAAAAAGTTATATGAGTATTTATGCTAAAAAATACCAAACTTTTCGATAAAAATATCGAATTACAGCTCATCACACGTAGTGTGATATAAAATATAAAAGGCAACCCTGGTAATAGCAAATCTACACGTTTTTTGCATATAAAGAGAAAAAATGTTCTTTTGTGATTCTAGTAAAGATTTATTTGTTTTTTCTTCTGTGACAAATGGTTATGTCTCTCGAATTCAATTCAGATAGCTCTTGCGTCTTCTATCTTGTCCCACGAGTGTATAAGTATTTAGTATGGCGACCTTGGTATAGAAACTGTGTCACAGGCGGGCTAGCAAGGGAAGAAACCAATTCATAATCAGTAATGTCCGGCTAAAATTCGGAGAATCATATTAAATATCTCGAATCAAACATCGGCATTTACGAGTTTTAGTTAACTAAAAAATAGTAGACGGCTCTTGAAAGCTACTTGTGTGTAAACAACAGATGAAAGGTATTTAGTCAATCCACGAAAGTGTACTTTATAGCTCGTGTTGTGTTCTATCTTCGCCTTCTTCGAGTTCTATAACATTAACTATTTGGGAAATTGTTAATTCGAAAAAAATCTGTAATTGTAAAATAAATGTAAATTTCCCAAAAAAATCAGAAAAAAATGGGCAACGTAAAAAATATTCCACAAATTCGAAGAGTTGAAATCACATTTGACATGTCGTAAAAAGTAACGTTAATAGAGAATATTTCAAAAGTGACGCCTAGATGTCAGTAGTGAATACTTCCTAGACAGTTTCTTGTACTTATGTAATTTTCGTCGATCATATCGCAAAATTTGTAATTTTTTTCGTAGAAATAATCGTCTGAATGAGACGACAATTCATTACGGAACTTTTGTCATGTCGCAAAAGTAACGTTAATAAAGGGTATTTCCCATCGTTTTTCACGTTATTTCCATCGTTGTGCAAAGTACAATCAGGTTAAAGGACATTGGCCTCTGGAAGCAATCTCTCAAGGGAGATGGTAGCATTTTCGGACAGATTTCTCTATCCGTGAACTGGAGTTTGAGGGTCGTTCCGGGGCAATCTTTCGAAGTAGGTGGGATTAGAATGAGGCGAAAATCTGTACAGAGGCTGTTACGTCTGTCTTCATTGACGGATTTTCTCTAAATCAGCCAACTTATCTATTTCCTTAAAACTGCGAGTGCTGCTAATATTTTTCAGGCAGAAGTCTTTGCGATCCCGCAGGCATGCAGAATGCTCAGGGATCGCGAGAGCGAGGGAGATGTCAACATTTTTTCCGATAGTCAAGCTGTGATCAAGGCGCATATGACGCGATGGTGCAGATTCAAATTGGAGGAGATCACATCTCTTGTGTGTACAGATAACACTTCTCTAACCTGGGTTATAGGACAAGGAATATAGTGGGAGAAGAAATTGCTGGTGAGCTTGCCAGAAAGGGATTGACTGAATTGGTCTATGGTCCCATTCCATTTCCAAACTTGTAGCTGTGGTTACCGGCCATTGGACGATGGACACTCACGCAGAAAAGCTGGGTTTACCATTTAATGCCCATTGAAGAAGCCGTGGGAACCTTTCATAGTAGTCCGTGGTGTAGTGTTGTGCTGTTTCTTTTTCTCGCAATAATGTCACATTTATTCTGCCCTGTGTCAGGGCTATCAAATTTTAGGTCTTTCCTTAACGTATTCATATATCTATATTTTATTATATTTAACATATAATTCGCGGAAGTGTTGCATTTTCTTGTTCTATTCTTATATGAAATACGCATTTTCGAGAAAATCAAACACTTTAAATGTTCAACTTATTAATTGAAAGATCCCGAGAGAACAAAAACGTTGAATAGAGAAATGGCAAACGAAACAGCAGTGCCGTGATACTTTGCAGCTTTATCGTTAGTTTTTTAGGTATGACGAAAGTTACACACAAGATAAAAAAAAAATCAAGGAAAGTTTCTCGAATATTGAATTTTCTTCCTTGCACTAGATTATAAAAATTAAAAAAAAAAACTATGATTATTTAATAAACTCACTCCGACAGTGTCCCCGATATGCGATAGTCAGCGACGGATTATTAGTGCGGCAGGCACGTTTTTTCAATTGACATTCCGTGTTATAGGTGCGACCATCTGTACCACAGACCGGATGTGGGCCGTGGAAATTTTCTACCTATTAAAAACAAAATAAATATATTAGACCAAAGTAAATTTAAGTATACATATGTACGTGTATGAAGGATTTATAATATTAGTGCTTATACTTGTACGTTAAAAAATATACCGACCCTGCGAAAAATACACCATCACATTAAAAGTTCGGAGCAAAAGTATCAAAAAAGGAAAGGCAAAAAAAAATTTTGAACGTCTAGATTTTCAAATTTAGGTTTTAAGTATAAAATAGCTGGTTGTACGAGGGGGGTTCAATAAGTACCCGTATTAGAAATGAAGATACAATTTTTTAAAAATATTTTTTTCAACAGAGTTCCCTTTTAGAAAGATCAACTTCTTACAACGCTCCGGTCTCTCTTAACTCTTCTAAAAAAAAAAAGGATTTGTGGAACTCTCTAAAATACGCCTCTGTCTCGGCGATGACTTCCTCGTTTGAACTTAATGTTTTACCGCAAGCTATTTCTTCATGTTAGGGTACAAGGAAAAGTAGCAGGGAGCCAGATAGGGTGAATACAGAGGGTGCGGCAGCAATTCATGAAGTTTGGCAGCGATAACTCCGGATGAATGTGCTGGTGCGTTATCGTGGTGAAACAGCACCTGTTTTTCGCCAAATGCGGCCGTGTCTTTTTCAGTTTTTTGTGAAAGCGGCCCAATAACTCACTGTAGTATTGTCCAGTGGTCGTCCTTTCTTTTTTAAAAAATCCATGAGGATGATGCCGTTTGCATCCCAAACAATCGTCGCCATAACCTTTCCGGCCGATGGATCTGTCTTCGTCTCCCATTGCTTTTATTGTTGCTTAGTTTGTGATGTGTAATGATGAATCCAGGTTTCATCAACGGTAACAACTCGATGCACAAATTCTTTCGGATCTCGCTTAAATTGCTCGAAACACTGCTTCGAAGTTAACAGCCGCATCGGCTTGTTATTGCTTGTGAGCAATCGCGGCACCCATCGGGCGGACAATTTTTTCATCGCAAACTTGTCTTGTAAAATACTTGTATTAATTGCCGTTCCTGTCGACACACCAATGGCCTCTGTTACATCGTCGATCAGCGAAAATCATGCCGTGGACTTTTTGAATGATTTCTTCCGTAACCACGATTGCCGGGCGTTCTGATCGCTCCTCATCAAAAACGGATGTTCGCCTATGTTTAAATTCGTTGAACCAATATAGCTGGGTTTCCAGTTTTTGTTTTTATCTCCTCGCATTTTTTCCCATCCTAAAACAAAAAGCGAATTATCGAACGATACTGCTCTATTTCCATCTTAGCAAAAATCAAGAAACACGTCTTACTCGAAAGCTGCCAAATCCAAACTAAGCTATCAACCACATGTCGTTGACTTGCCTGAAGAATAATTCCCTTAAGGAGCAGGTGCAGGAAGAATCAGGCAAAATCTTTACCATTAAGCTCATCTGCCATGCAGTGCCCTTCTATGCGCTTATGACCTGGGTGCAGTCTGTTCTGAATTAACTATCTCCTATAGAGTTCGGCGCAAGTTTAGAATTTCAAGGGAAAGGAATCATACTCTTTTTATTTACTGGCAGCCGAGCTACCGTTAAATATTAAGATGCCTTTTCCTAAACTTTCGTTCCGAGCTGTTATTCCAGGATAAATAAATTAGAGTTGAGTGTTGCAAATAGAGCAAGTGCTAGAAAAGGTTTAAGAGTGCGTACTTGGTATTATTATTTTTTTACCGAAGAAAACAAGACACTCTTTACTCGAGTTTGCGCTTTGAGTGGACCACCTTGACATATCTCGAGTCATAAAATATTTGTGGAAATGTGTTTTTGTACTCTATAATAAACTTTATTGCTAGCCTTGTGTTAGTTGTGATACGTAGGTCATTGCGATTCTTTACGGCGTTTGTAAAAAATCTGTTTTTTATTATTCAATTCATAGTAACATACACGATTGGAAGTACGTGCTGTGTATTACATGTACATGCGAGTATATATGTTTCCCGTGGATCCTAGGAGGAGGCAAAGGTGTTGGCCTCAGAGCCCATCCAGCTAGAGAGTCAAAGGTCCCAATAGCCGCGATACTCACGTGTCCCTAGACCCAAGTTAGCATCAGACTATTATGTCTACCGACATAGTTCAACTTGGATTTACAGGACTCGACTACCCTTGAAGTGGTTGGTGGGTTGTTTAAGGTCGTGAGCGCAGCTTGGCTGTCGCTGCAGACACATATACATTTGCCTCTCCATCTGTTTTCCACAACAAAGTTCATCGCTTTTTGAACAGCCTGCACCTCCGCTTGAAACACAAATGTATGCATTCCAAGATCAAAGTACAGTTTTGACTCTCTGGATTCCACGTAGACTCCAGAGCCGGAACCGTGTTCTGGAGCCATCCTTGAAAATGCGAAAACAGTGTATGCCGGGCTCATTTTCAGAATTTGACCACAATTGAGCCTCTCAAAGAATCGTTGGATTGAAGTCCATACCTTCTCTGTTGTCCGATGTCGGACAGGGGCCTTACCAGTGCCCATTGTGTTTCAGCCTGCAGATGGCCTTCCAGGCCTCTCCTTGGATGAAAGCATCAAGTGGTGGTAGACCAACCAGATCATCTAATGCCGAACCTGAAGTAGTTGGAAAAGCTCCGGTACAACAGACGGTCACAGTGCATTGTAGTCTCGATAAAGTCCTCTTGACCTCACTTCTCACTCCTCCTCTCACTTGATTGAGCCCTAATACTTTCCTCTGATTTTTTCTTAGAATTTATTTTCAGAGACGCCAAGAAGAATTGTTTTTGCCAATAATTTAATTATATTCCTAAAAAATCCTCTCCTCTCGTTGATAATTGTACATTAAAACCTATTTTACCCCGACAAGTGATAATTTTTGATTCCTTTGATTAAGGCCGCAGAGGCAAGCGATAAGTTAAAAACACGTTTTGGTTGGAAACAGTTATTATTTTTTTATTTAATAATATGTGTGATAATTATTTACAATTACTTTAAAAATGTGATTTGGTATAGAGTCATAAACTAGTTTAAATAAATTTCATTTTCAATTTGTTTTTCTTTCGTTCCCGCAAGTTGTTATGGGAAGAAAAAAAAACTGAAAAAGCTTTGAAAACTGTTTTGACCTTTCCACAGGGCTTATATTCTAAATTATTTTATACCAAAGATTTAATTCCATTTGAACTTCCTCAAAATCTTCTTCTACATCATCACTAGTATGAAAATTATGAAATTTAGTTTGAATTTAGTATAGCTTATAGTGTTCTGGTTTTCTCAGAATATAGGTACGCTTCAAAAATATGGAATCGAATTTATAGTTCTCCATCTAATGCATCGTGAGTTCTCAGCGCATTAATCGCTGCTATTGAATGTTGAATTTTTGTACCTTAGTTTAATTTAACTTACTAAGTCTGGCCGCCGTAGCCGAATGGGTTGGTGCGTGACTACCATTCGGAATTCAGAGAGAACGTAGGGTCGAATCTCGGTGAAATACCAAAATGAAGAACAAGTTTTTTCTAATAGCGGTTCTCGGAAGGCAATGGCAAACATCCGAGTGTATTTCTGCCTCATAAAAACTATCTGCCGTTCGAAATCGGCTTGAAACTGTAGGTCCATATGTCGAACAACATTAAGACGCACGCCACAAATCGGAGGAGGAACTCGGCTAAACACCTAACAGAAGCGTAGACGCCAATTATTTATTTATTTATTTAAGTGTTAAACTTAACAGAGTCTGTGAGACTGATTCTGTTTACCTTTAAATACCCAAGTCAACGGTCGGGTATTTACACTTGGCGCAACGTTATATAATGAGCTCCTTCCTTCAATCATTCTGTTTCTCAGCATCAACCCAAGTGAGTATTTAAATATATGTAGGTATGCTTGTATGTACAAGTATGTGACACTCTTTAAAGAATTAAACTTGATTGTATGTAATCTATGCAAAACACAACCGCAAGCTAAATGTAGCTACATTTTGTATGCCCCACACACGAAAAATGCTATACAAGAGGGGGGGAAAAAACAAAACTCACCGCAACTTCAAATTGGCGATTTGGGAATCCGTAAACATTGAAATTATCGTAAATTCCATCGAGTAATGCCGAGTCATCTGAATTAAGAGATGATTTGCTAACGTCAGCAGAAACACCTTCGCCAAAAAACTCCTCCGATGATGTGCTTGCTTTTCGTTGCATTGCTCTCGACAACGCTGACGCTGACGATGACGATGATTTTGCTGTATGACTTCCGTGATTTAATAAACGACGATCATCAGACGGCGACATGGAATTTACGGGAGTGGTAGCAGCTGTTGTCTGCCAAGCCATTGTCGTGGGCATAGTGATGATTGTTGTTGTTGCTGGAGCAATGTTATCATTGCGGGCTGCCAACGAGGATGTTGCAGACGAAGTACGCGTGCGCAAATTGTTGCCATTATTATAAGCATTGTGATCCTTAAGCTTCTTGTGCTTCTTATGCGCGCGGTGACTGTGTTGCTGTTCTTGTTGTTGCTGCTGTTGTTTCTGATGTTGATGTTGTTTGCGTTTACGTTGTTGCTGTTGCTGCTGCTGATGGTGATGACGTTCACGTTGTCTGCCTCCATTAGCGTTGCTCTTGCCATTGCCTTTGTTGTTGTTGGCACTATTACCGTTCGCTATGGGTGCTGTAGCCAACAGTGCATCATCGTGACTTGGAGCTTTCTCGAGCCGTCTGGCATTTGATGTTGATGGTAATGGTGGTGATGCCGCTGGTTGAAAACGCTTTATTATTGCGAGATTATTGTTGTTGCTATTCTCCTGCTGGCGCTTACCCAGCTCCATTTCATTTTCATGTTGTCTTCTCTTTTTATTGTTGTGATTTGAATTTTTATTTGTTTTATGTCTAGACGGCAAGTTTAAGTCTCTTCGTGACTCTGGCGGCGGGGATCTTCTTGAATCATCGCTACTTCTGCGATGGTTGCCAGTCGACTCTTCGCTGACATCATCTAACCAATCATCAATATCACCATCATTATTTTCATTTTCATCGTTGTCATCAAGTTCACGGTCCTCAGAATCATCAGCACTGTCCTGGTTTTCTTCATCGTCTTCATCATTGAACTCATCATCGACATTATCTTGATTATAAGTTCGGTGATGTCTGCTATTCGTTCTTACATTACTAAATATCTGTAGTCGTCGTTGGACGGGTTTCTCAGTATCATGTTCGGCATTGGCTGTTATCAAAAGTCTTCCCGATTTCTCTACTCGTCTATTTAACTGAGGCTTCTGTTGGCTTTGACTTTGCATTGTAATCATTTTTCTTTGGTTTTGATTTTGCATTTGCATTTGGTGTTCGACACCTAAATTAACATTTGTAATTTCGCTACTTAAACTACGTATGTCGCGTGGCGACTTGTCTTCGACGAAGAATGTTGAGCCGCTGTTGGCTTCTATACCTGCTTTGCCACTTACAACACCATCACCACCACTACCACTGGCACCACTGACCGCACTGGTGCCATCACTTTCCAGCACAATGTGCCTGTTAAGCCGTAATTTTTCACTATGTGGTTCGTGTCCACGAAAAATCTTCTGTTGGCCTCGTTGTTTATGTCGCTTTGCCGCTCCGCATTCGGGCGCGCAAATGCATTTTGGTCGGCCTTTGCGCTTGACGCACTTCTTATTCCAACCGCATTGCATGCTCTTACAGCTCACTGAAATTGTGATGAGTGATTGAAAATTGATATAAATTCAAAATAAATGAAAATACATATGTATGCGACGACTTTGGTCAAGTGAGTTAAAATTTCACAGAGCTGTACTTACAAGCACAAGGTGAGCAGGTCATGCCATCACCAACGGTGGTTGCGAAAAAGAATTCCACATCAGTTACATCTCTGTCAGTGTAGAAAAGTTCCGGATACCGACAACACTCCACCTTTGTGCTGTTCCGTAAGTATATTTCACTGCATTTGCCATTGCTTTGAGACGAATGCCAGCACGCGCCGGCTAGAAAGAAGAATAAATCGGATATATTAAGGAGAAAGCAATCAATTAACAAAAAAAAAAAATCAAAAAATAGATAATATGCAAAACTTTAAATATTTGTATAGTTTCTTCTAGAAAACGAAGTACGTTTTGGAACTATAATTTGGGGACATGAGTAAATGGAAGAGAAGGCAAAAGAAAAGCGCGACGAGATGAAAGATCGCCTGTACGTAAAGCGTTCATCATAAAAAATGGAGAATGAAATCTTACAAATATTCAGTCTTTTGAAGTTCTTTCTAAGGAATGAAGTACGTAAGGACTGTGAGAAGAACAAAATTAAAGGACGATCCGACCATAGATCGCTTCTACACTTGTGATCGATGAGGCGGCATTTATAAGCAGTTCCCGCCGTTACAATGTAAAAATCGTGTTTGGCGACTTCAACGCTAGAGTGGGAAAGGCTATTTCCTTCGCGTTGAAGTTGATATACTGCTGCCCAGATACGAACTAAGAAAGTTTTTGACATCAGATTCAATGGGGGAAAAAAATTAGCAAGTTACGTGGCTGCCTTCTGATCGAAAAGTTCGATATCAAATCAATCAGGTTGCGATAAACATACATCGTATTTTACGTGTATGAATTTTCGGGTTTGACCAGCGGGCCAATATCTCAAGCTCTTCGCGCTCACTTATTTTGGTTTCTCTCTTATTTCGCGCATTTTAGTTATATGACAACACAGGTGTCGAGAAATCTTACCTCATTGCTCGGGCGGATCGTTTTGTAGAGAATTACCCCTTGAGAGTAGTGAGCACTTTTTGTACTCGGGTACTTTATGTGAGTACTCAAGAATTTTTGTTTTGAAAATACATGAATCATGCGGAAGTAGTAGCAGTTCCATAGTACCATTACCATAACTACAACCATGGGCATTGCTACTCCCTGGGCTGATGAACAGCTGATAGACGAAATGGCGGGCTTCCAGAAGTAAGCCACCAAAAATAACTGAAAGGTGTTAGTTTTTTTGGTAATGGAAAAATGTAGCGATTTAAAGATTTATATTTATTAGTTTGAAACTAACTTTTGTTAACTATTATTAATTTATAAAAAAATAAAGGCTATCTGCTTTAATTTATTCTGTTCCTTGATTCACAATGTTTTTTTTTGTTACCCCCTTTTTATGTTATACTAGCTGTACCCGGCGCGCGTTGCTAAGCCAATAACTAAAATAAATTTAAGAAATATAATTTTAAAGAAAAATCAGTACACAAATATTCAATTCATTCTAAACCATTTTTTAGATTTTGTTTATTTCGAAAAAATTGTGACATTACAAAGTTTTTAGTTTCAATTCGATATTGAAGTGCTGTGGGATACACAATATTTCTTGTTTTCAGAAGGTTTTCAGAAGGTTTTCCGACACGTGAGCAAGCCACATAGAGCTGTCCATGTGAGAAGCATGGACTCTACAAATTTAATCCACACACTTGAAACGATTGTCCTTGTGCTTTGTTAATAGTCATTGCGAAAGCGAGTCGCACCGGGAACTGTAAACGTTTGAATTCGAATGTCATATCTGTCGGGATCATTGGGATACGTGGCAACAGTACGTCTTCACCTTTGAATTTTCTAGTCAAAATTGTTGCCTCGAAAACATTGTTCATCATTTTCTTTACTGAGAGTCTGCGAATTCAAGAATTCAGTTGGATAGTGGACAACCTCGTCTTAATTCTCCACAGTATCGATGGACTTGTATGTTGTGGTTTCACTGGGTATTCCATGCTGAATGGTGAATTTGATGGTATTGACATCGATGTTTTTGGTTGCTAATATAGCACGCGTACTGAGCCATTGATGGGTTTTGTAGTTTTGTGCAATGTTTGGGAAAACTTTTTGCACCAATTCGTCGTCGCTTTCTGGGATCTTACAGAAGTTTGCTGGCAGGGTGATACATTGTGTAGATTCATCAATTTCCATTCGCCCATTTCCAATATCCAATAATTGTTTTGCAAAATTTCCAGCCAATGCATCCCGTTGTAGTCGTAGGTATACGCATGTTAGTTTTCAAAGTTAATTTCTGTAAATGACGCCATTAAGTTCATCAGCGGGTGTTGAACGTGGTATAATGAGCAGTGTTTGTCGAAAATCACCAGACAATAAAATGAGTGCGCTACCGAAGATCCGTCTGTTTCCCCTCAAATATCGCAGTATACGGTCAAGTGCTTCCATCTATGAACATGTCATATTCGTTTCCTCTGTATAAAAATACATGGCCATACTAATTTTTATGACAATCGGTTGAACGGGGCAGAAGTTGCTACTCTGCAGCGCCACCTGGTGGCGAGTGGCATCAATGAGCATATTCTATAAACCTTCTCCGTGGAAAAATACATATATATACCAATTTTTATAATAATCGGTCCAGTAGTTTTTGAGTTCATCGATGACAGACATCATCGATACAGACAAATATTAATTTTTATATATAAAGATTAAAAAAAAAATGCAATATTTTATGTATTTATTTATACTTACGTTTTTCGTGTTCATTATTTTATTATTATTATATTACTTTTGTATTTCATTTCTGAATAATCTCATTTAAATATCAATTTTTGAATTTTTTGCTTATTATGTATTTTATACTAATGGTACTTATTTTTATTTTATGTATAAGGGTGGTATAAGCCTATTGAGCAACCGCGCACTAAATATTAACCTCAATGATGGTGTGGAAACTGAAAACTCCCAATTTTTACAAATAAAAAAAATACACCTTCAATGTTTGTCCCGGCGTGGCATTAGTGCCAAAAATTGTAAAAAATTCACATTTTTACAGCGCTCTCACTAGAAAAAATGTTCGCATCTAGTTATCATGACTACAATTTTAGATTCAAACGTATTCATTTCAGTTACCCCGTTGTTTATTCAAAAGCAGTCCAACAGATTAGGGAGTTTTTTAAGGATGAGGCTGTCTATACTTTTAACAGTAGTGAGTCGAAAAAGCATATTTTTGGAAGCACCAGCTTGCTTGTGCAGCAACAGACGAAAAAAAATTATTGATAAATGTTCGAGATTCAGAGCGACTCCAATTCCGGTCAGAAAAAAATCCCGCCTGAAGAAAGGGGAGAACTTAAAGCTATAAAAAAAGAGGTTTCCGTTGTGAATTTTAGAATGAAACCGATAAGTAAGTAGTCGTGTCGTGTACTTCTCTCCGATACTTTTGTAGCATCCATACTTTTATTGAATGGTGACTACATGGCGGTTCTCACGCAGTATTTATGTACATCTAAAACATTGGGAGCGGGTCGTCCGAGTATCGCAACATGATCGATTTGGTGAAGAGTTTTTCAGTGATAAGGAGACAGCCACAGAGTTTGAAGGAACTTAAATATTTAATTTGTTTTTATTTTTGAAGGAAAACTTATGTATTTAAACTTTTAGCGTGTTTTCGTTGTGTTCACGTAAGCTTTGATCATTCAACAACATTCCAACATTCAAATCTATTTAAAGTGCAATAAAATAATACTATACGATTTTTTTTCTTCGAAATGGTGTTGATTCAAAGCTTTGAGTAATATTTTATCTAGCGGTAGTTATGTATGTAAATCAATATCATTTTTCACTTATACAAAATTCGGACCATTGTTGATTTTTATTGATGGTACAAAGAGAACGCTAAGAAATGCGCAATTATTAAGCAAATGGTTAAGTTAGTTAAGGATAAACCAAAATAGTCGTTAAGCACTGAATACCAATTCATACAGGTAAAAAGTATTTCTGTCGATTTTGTGTGGCGTTAATAATAATAATATTTTTATTTCGCTTAACCACTTTTCCTTTTCTACCTAAATAAAACAGACAAAGGACTAATAAACAAATAACTTTCAACAACTTTGAGTCAGAAGTCGTAGCGAAGTCGTAAACAAGCATGAATGCGTGGTAATTAATTCCAGTGGGGAATATCATTTGAATTAATCTCATAAAAACTCAAAATAGCCCCTAAAAATGATGCAAATAGGCAATCGCTATATTTACGTGTAAATCTATTAACGATTCGGAGCATTCCGCATCATTTAAATTGCGTTGGTCGTTAAAGGAATTTATGCCTCAGATATATTAACATACATATGTACACACATACACTCACGCAACATGCTTAGCCATAAACCTTCCAAATAGACGTATTTAAGTACCTAGCTGTACCTTCTATGCTTTTTGATTTTCTTAGGTCAGCCGATTTTTATGAATTTAATTCAATAATACGAGTAAAGGGCTTCTTTTCAGTTTTTTTTCTGTTTTTTTAGTTACGTTTTTGAATGTTCATCAGATATGGCGCCGTTAAGCAAAAATAAATATTTTAAAGTTGCGCTCGAAGCGGTTTCGTGATTTTATCCCACAGCTATCAAATGAAGGTTCTCTTTTACCTGAAGTTGATTTATTTACAATTCCAGGAAGAATACATTTTTTATATGACTGATTTTTTTGCCCCATTTGGAAAATGCTTAGGTAGGGGAAAAGTGGTGTTAAGTTGTAAGGTTGATCATCTTTGGGCTTATTTCAGTATCTTGGGTAGGAATTTACTACTCTGCCGTTGAGCAATCAATATGACAATAAAATCGCCAGAGTAGGTATATGCCAAATAGTTTAATTTGGACAACTTAGAGAAGGAAAAGTAAAAGCTCTAAACGTAAAATTTCATACTAAAGCGAACCTACACGACATGCCAGCCGATTTTTTGTTGTTATTGCTCTAGCGATCTCGCCATCTATGAGTTCGCCTTTTTTCATATTCTAGCACAGCAAGAAACTTCGCAAACCGGCTAGCGATTGCGGCAACAGCGAATGAGATATTAAAAAAAATATGAATTCGCCTTGACACCAGATGTCAAGACAGAACAAAGCGAGACTGATGTCGCCAGAAGATACCACGTACCAAATCTACAAATTACGATAGTTGTTAAATAAGACGATTTGAATACTGAGGTTGGGGTCTTCCTAAAACAGTTACTTTATTTTTCGCCATTTTGACACCAGGCTCCTTTAGAAAACAAAACAAAAAAAGTAGAATAAATTACGAGTACATGTTTGTGAAAATCCAGTGAGTGGCTTGGCAATGCTGTGATTTGTGAAATTAAAAAAGTATTTTAAATTGTGAATCACAAATTAATATAAGCCTCCAAATGCAGGTTTTGCGTCCTTATGCGGAAGTTGCCGTGGCAAGAAAGTATGTGTGTGTGTGCATATAATTTTAAGCTATTAAAATTTGACGATATTCTAATCATTAGTTCCTGAGTTATTGTGCTTAGAGTGACGCTACTTTTGGTATTTTTAAAACAATGGATCAAAAAGAATTTCGTGCTCCATCAGAAACATCAATAAAACGATGGTTTGCTGACGCGGTCGTAGAGACACTAATGATGTACATACAACGCAGTGAAAGTCCAAATGAGGCAGTAACATCAGAAAACATCAAAAAAATCCACATATTCATTTCGAATGATCGAAAACTGAAACTCTTAACGAGCATTACATTTTCAAATAAACAATAGAGCTGGCGCGTTATCGACTAATCAGTTTAGTTGCGTGGCTATGAACCGTTCAATACCAATTATTTTTCAACTCTAATCAATTCTATAGGCCGCCGTAGCCGAATGGGTTGGTGCGTGATTACCATTCGGAATTCACAGAGAGAACGTAGGTTCGAATCACGGTGAAACACCAAAATTAAGAAAAACATTTTTCTAATAGCGGCCGCCCCTCGACAGGCAATGGCAAACCTCCGAGTGTATTTCTGCCATTAAAGAGCTCCTCATAAAAAATATCTGCCGTTCGGAGTCGGCTTGAAACTGTACGCCCCTCCATTTGTGGAACAACATCAAGACGCATACCACAAATAGGAGGAGAAGCTCGGCCAAATACCCAAAAAGGGTGTATGCGCCAATTATATACATATATATATAATCAATTCTATAAGAGTTATTTCCCGTGAAGGTATTTATCAATTGTTTTTTAAATGAACTCTTTTTCATAAAAATCTAGACTTGGAAATGTACATGCTTTAGATAATTAATATGTGAGCATCTTGAAATTAGATGCATGTTTGAGGAAATTTATTGCAGTTTCTGCATATGCTTATATTTAGTATAACTCGATATTTTTGGGCGACCTTGCCAATACATGTAATTTTCGATTGTTTTAAATTTTTCCGCTTCTTTTTGCGTAATTTCGCGAAAGGAATTTCTCGAGCGATGGGAAAATCTCTCTAAATATGGCTAGTTCGTAAAACAAAGCAATATTTCGGTTGGCCTTCAACAAATTGTAGTGACTGGAGAAGAAACTATAGAGCAAAAATATCCTATTCGAAGGTACAAATTTTATCCCTGAGGACACAACTTTCGAAGTTTTGTTGACCCATTTTATTTTCATAGAAAAATTTAGAATTTTATACAACAAAATGTTCCAACTGTAGCCAAAAAAGATAAGGTTTAAATTGTTTCCTAACTAATTCTAACAGATATTTCCTATTAGAGGAAAAGCAAAACGATTTTCGATTGATTTTGACTTTCTTCCACCTAACTTTATACACTTTTCCAATAACAGGTGTTACAGGTGAATGGATTGCGCTATCGACAGATGATTAACGATTTTTTATGGCCGGAATTGGATGGTATTGATCTGGACAACGTTTATTTTCAACAAGACGGCGCTACGTGCCACACAAGTAATGAAACCATTGATCTTTTACGGGAAAGGTTTTCGAACCGTGTTACCTCTCGAAGAGGTGATCACAATTGGCCACCGAGATCTTGTGATTTAACACTTTGTGACTTTTTTTCTTTGGGGCCACGTGAAAGAGAAGGTCTACGCCAACAGCCCAGGGTCAATTCAAGACCTCAAAGATGGAATAGGGCAGCCACTTTGCAATTCGGTTATGGAAAATTTCATGAAAAGAATATTGCGCTGTGAGCTTGGTCGTGGGGGTCATTTGCCTGATGTTATTTTTCACCATTAACGGCATACCTTCCTCTTTATAATGAAATAAACATCCGATCATTTATATTAAAAAATAGCATTTTTCTTTGAATATCAAAATAACACCTCTAATTAAAAAACTGATTAGTAAACTCTTTCTTGATCCGCGAATTATTGGAATTTAGTGCCATTTTATTTACACAAACTTCGACTTTTTAAGGCCAATTAATTGCTTAAATAATCGATTAATTTATGTTTGTCATCTCAAATTTAAAAAAACTGTTAAAAAAGTATGGTGCATTTCAGAAAAGGCAGGCCCTAACAATGGAAAATACTGGAACTCAGAATAAAATACCAAAAGGTGAGTAATAATCCCGGTAGTATGACTGCCTGACGCCAGTTTTGACGAATCATTTGACTGACAGCTATGCGAATGGTTTATACTTAACATGTGTTATAAAAAAAAAAAATTAAAAAGTTAAAGAGAGGTCTAGAATTGTGTGCAGCAATTAAGTTTTAAAATCACTTCACAGAATTACATATATACATCTTGTCTTCGTATTTCCATTCCTATTTTCATTATTGTGCCCACAATTATTGAAATTCTTATGCGATTCGAATTTTTCAGTATTCGTATCAATATTTTCATTCGTATTCTCAATGTTATCGTATTTGTATTGGGTTCGTACTGAAATTTTTATCCGCACTCGTCACCTGAGTGTTTGAACTCGTATGCGAATAAGAATTTGTACTCGTATTCATTTTAGTATTCGTTTATCGTTATGTGTTTTGATACTAAAAGCCTAACCATCGTGATTCGCGTTAACCCTCACTCAGAAAGTTGCGTTATATTCTAAACCAAATCATCTCTAAAAACCTCATCATTAAATCCCGCCCTCTTCCACCTGCAATATTTTGCTAATGCTTCAATCTTATCTACTTACGCACTTATGCTATGTATGAGTATTTGTCTAGATGACATAAAAACTCCAAATCAGTTAAGATATCAACGCCACTCATTGCTTAAGATGTTACAGCGACATACGCAGCCTCACACATACACACTCACATTTGAATTATATGTAGTGCATGCATTCTCATAACATTGATTACTCACCATTCACTAGAGGCGGCGCGTTGAATGCCAATGCCATAAATAATATTGCCGCCAGTGTTGAGAGCACATTAATGCGTCCATTGCTGGCGGCTGATGATGCGTGTCGTTGCACAAATGTTGTTGCTTTTGTTGAGAGCCGCGCGACCACCGGCGATAAATCTTGCCAATTGCTGTCATTGCAGCGACGGCTGCCGTGATTGCTGTTACGTCTGCTTTGATTACGCGCTAAATCTACTATTTGTTGTTGTTTTTGTTGCAGCTGTAGCCGATTTTGTTGATGTCGCCAATAATGGAGCGTAGCTGTTTGGCATCGCCTGGTTGACACTTTATCATAATTTCGCTGTTCATGGCTCGTGTCATCAAAGTTTCCAACGACATCTTCAGAGCTTTGCGCTAGCGCCACATTACCGCAAATGCGGCTGTGGCTGTGGTTGTGTTTGCATGTATGGCAAGAAGATTGCGTCAGTAGATTGCCGACAAACAAAATAAAGAATTTTAAAATTAATTTAATTTCATATGTAATTCGATTAGTGTTGATTATTTGATTAATTGCATTATTTAATGTATTTTTGGCATCGATGCAATTGACCACCATCACCTCCTTTTCTGATTCCTCAATTGCAGTGAGCTTCAATTGTGGATGCTGCATTTCGTTTGCATTCGTATTGGGCATTTGCGTGAAGTATCTGCGTTTGTATTTGTAATTCGATTTCAGAAATGTCAGTGTATGCGTTGTATTTGTTGTGTTTGTAATTGATTTCATCACTGCTGCATATTTGCACATTTTCACTTGTTTTCAATTTATATGATTTTCGATAGTTTATATGGTATTTTTCTTGATCCGCTTGAGAAGGGACATTTGAAGGTTGCTGTTTGTTGTTGCACTGTAAAGAGATAAAAAACGAAAATGTTACTATTGCCTTTGCAGAATCGGCATTAAGTTCTGAAAAGTAAAATATTTATCTAAGAGAGATTGGTTATGAAGTAATTTTGTCCCACGGTTTTATACCGCCTCCAAGCAGTAAATGTTTTATGAGAAGTTTTGGCAAGACAGAAATTCACTCGGAGGCTCTATCATTTAAAGTTTCATGTCAAACGTATTGAGAGGATTATATTGGGTTGGGGAAAAAGTAATGTCGTATTTTGCCAATTGAGCGCGACATTTAAACATATCTTGCGTTGTACCTACTTATTGCACCGGGTCAGACTAAACGGCGATTTGAAGACGACAATCTGTACTACAAGTGTCTCTTCGACAGGGTAGTGATCGTACGTTTCAGTTTTAAGTTATAGCGCGTCAAAGATGGAGTCCACCGAGCAAGAAATTCGTCATATTTTACGTTTTTACTACCTTAGAGGTAAAAATGCAACGAAGGCGGCGGCAAAAATTTGTGAAGTTTATGGGCCTGATACTGTAACGATTCGCACAGCACAGCGTTGGCTCGATCGATTTCGTTCTGGTGTAGTAGATGTCGAAGATGCACCCCGTACTGGTAGGCCAATCGTCGTAGAGACTGATAAAATCGTTGAAATTATCCAAAGAGACCGCGATGTGAGCATTCGCTCGATTAGTCAGGAACTAGGTGTAGACCACAAAACCGTTTAGAACCATTTGCAGAAGATTGGATTCCAAAAAAAGCTGGATGTTTGGGTACCACACGTGTTGACGCAAAAGAATCTCTTGGACCGAATCAACGCTTGCGATTCTCTGCTAAAACGGAACGAACTTGACCCATTTTTGAAGCGGCTGGTGACTGGCGATGAAAAGTGGATCACGTACGACAACGCCAAGCGAAAAAGATCGTGGTGGAGAAGCGGCGAGCCGGCCCAAGCCATCGCCAGGCCCGGACTGGTTTGCTGTGTGTTTGGTGGGATTGGAAGGGAATAATCCACTATGAGCTACTCAACTATGGCCAGACCCTTAATTCGGTCCTCTACTATGAGCAACTTGACCGTTTGAAGCAGGCGATTGACCAGAATTGGTCAATAGGAATGATGTTGTGTTCCACCAGGACAACGCTCGTCCTCACACAACTTTGATGACCCGCCAGAAGTTTACGTGACTGTTTGCAGCATAACCCTTGTTCACTTTCCATGTAACGGTAATTTTATCTACAATACCAATATACCATAGCCATCAAGTTTATCAAATATAAGTTTGTCTTCTCTGATGTATAAACATTTGTCTCTATATATCTGGGGCATAGGTATTGGAGAAGGGGGCGAGGTATCTCCCGTAAAAAAAAAGTTATTTTTTGCAAACCGCTAATGCTAAAGTATTGGAATTTGGCAGAGGTCCATATATGTATGTATTTATCATCAACATTCCATTCTAATATCGAAGACAGGCACGTTTTGGGGAGAAGAATATAACACTTCTCTTACAAACCGAATATCAAAACATTTTGTCCGAGAATTTTTATGATAATACTGCAAATACTGTTCTAGCCTAGAACTATAATGTAGTTTACCAAAAATGCCTTATTCCATTTGAGAGAGCCCTCATATGATAATAAGTTCTTTTACATATACAATATACGCACCCTCTAAACCAACTCTAAATGGAATAGAGGTGAAACAAATAGAAGTGTATTCCAATTTTTTATTTATTTTGATTAATATTGATGCTATCGATAAATCTATAATTAATAAATAAACTAAAATAAATCTTAGTAATAAAAAAAAATCAATTACTCTAAGCTCCTCGAATTAATCTACCGTCAGTGAGTCAAATATTGACTACAGCTTTCAGTAGTTACTAAGTCAATCATTCTAAGGAATGATATACATATAAAACAGAACATACGACCATTGCAAAATATCAGAAAATAGGCCTCGTTCCGCCCAGTTTTAGTTTAATGATAAATCTGTCTCCCCTCGTTCAGATGTAGCTAAATTATTTGCGGAATTATTCAAATCGAACTTCATTCGAGACGACGCTGACTCGTTTTCTTCTTGCCAAGCTTATCAACCCTTCACCCATTGAAACCTTTCTTCTCTGAAAATCAAAAATGGAATCATGGGCTTGCACAGCAGACGAATGAGACTATAGGATTTCCGTGGTTTTTCTCAAAAATTCACCGGTCATTGTTATAATATTATTATTAGAAGGCCATTACGCACTGCGACCAGAGCTTGTGAAAGGCCTATTTTTGTAACCCTACAGTTTTAGGCTTTTCCAAAATGTTAGCACAGTTTTGGGTTTGTTGTTCACAAGATTGTATGGAGATACTACGATACCACCAAGGTGATGAAGTCTCTGTTTGCCCAACGCAGGACATTCAAAAATCACATGTTCTGAGCTTTCTATGTCCATTTCGCAAAAGCGGCAGACATTGGTCTCAGATAGACCAATATTGCTTAGATGATACCTCAGGCTGCAGTGACCTGTAAGATATCCTGTTAAAAGACGTAGATCTACTCTGCTTAGTGAGAGAAGCTTGTCAGATATTCCTTTGTTGGGACTTTTGGCTTGACGCTGACCGGCACAGTTTAGCCAGTGTGCAGCAAATTTTCTTTCTTCCCATTTCCTAAGGAATTCATTAATGTGCCCTTTTGTGAGTCCACAGAAAGGCTCAGGACCAGTAAGTTGCATATTTGCTCCTTGTTTTTCAGCCATTTCATTTCCCTCATGTCCTTCATGTCCCGGAATCCAGCCTAGTGTTACTATGTTGAGGTTCCCTAACATGTTGAGAAGGTTTAGGCAATCATTTACCAAGTTAGAGTTGATAGTTGTTGATAGAAGGGCTTTTAGAGCCGCTTGGCTATCTGAAAGTATGTAGATGTGAGTACCTCTCATTTTCCTGCTAAGTCATTCTCTCACACATATTTCAATGGCATGTATTTCTGCCTGGAATATTGTTGGGTAGAATCCCATCGGAATCGATTTTTTGAATTTAGGCCCATTGATTCCTGCCCCTGTTCTACCATTTTCCAATTTGGACCCATCAGTAAACCATAGCTGGGAGCCAGGTTTGATAGTGATAGAGTTAGTTCTCCAGTCTGTTCGTTCATTAATTATAACTTGGAAGTTCCTGAAGAGTATTGGTTTGGGTGATAGTATACCATCCCTATGAAGAATAGGACTATGTAGGAAGTCTTCTAAGATCTTTAAATGTCCTTTCATATCCCCACTTTTAAGGTCAGATATACCTTTTAATATTAAGGCACTCGAGCGAGCTTCCCTTTCAATCAAGATTGGAAGCGGTGGTATGTTCAGGAGCACACCCAATGCATCCGTGGGACAAGTTTTTCCTGTAATACCAACACATATCAGGCGATGCAGTTTGTTTAATTCGTTTACTGCTTTTCTTTGCTTGACCTTGAGCCACCATGCTAAGGATGCATAAGTGACTATGGGTTTCACAACTGTGGTGAATGTCCAGAAGGTCATTCTAGGGTTTAGTCCCCATGTCTTACCAAAAAGCCTTGTGCAGGCAAATAATGCTCTTGTGACTTTTGAAGTAACTCTCTCTATATGGGAATTCCAAGTAAGCGTTTTGTCAAGACTGACACCAAAATAGTTCGCTTCTGTCGAGAGTTGAAGTGTTGTTCCATTAAGGGTCGGACATTTGAGATTTATGTTCCTTCTCCTAGTAAGCGGTACAAGTGCTCTTTTGGATGGGTTAATGGAGAGCTCTTTTTCCGTGCACCATTTGTTTATATTGTTACTTCTTTCAAAATAATTTTTAATAAATCATTATCTTTAGGAGATTTTATTGCAACTGTTATCCTAATTTTGTGTAATTAATTTGGTAATTAAAGTCGGTTTCGAAGCTTTCTACAATGAACAAACTTTTCGAAAGAATTATTAAAGAAAATATGTACCTTGCTACTAAATGTTTAGTGGAATTGTCAGTGGTAGGTCTACAGTTTCCAACTTAGCTGCTTTTGCTGAATATCATTTTATAATTATCGCCGATGGAGCCCAACCCGACTGTATTTACACAGATTTTTCTAAAGCGCTAGATAAAGTTTCTAGCAAAATTTTATTGTGTTAATTAGTCTCGCTGGATTTTTTTCCATTGGTTCAAATTTTACTTATGCAATAATAATCAAGGTGGTATTCTATGACCTCCACCGTTTGATTTATTTATTAATGACATTGGTAACAGTTTTTTAATTATCAATTTCTTCATTGTGCAGTTGGCTCAAAAAGATCTCCTAAAATAAGAGGCTCAGATGATATTCTTAGGCTGGAATCAGATGTCAATGCGTTCGTTCGTTGGTGCTGTAACTCTACATTGCACTGGCAACACAATGGACCCTAATGGGGTCTAAGTGAGATCTTTTTACACATCATTCAGCACTGCCTAACCTAACCTTCATAATGTAAGCGACCGTCTTATGGCGTTGTTATTATTATTGTTCTTCTTCAATATGTTAAAGAATAGATGTAAGTTTTTACTACCATTTTTTATTCAATAGCTCTACTAACTCTGCTATATCTATTTTGTACTCCATCTTTGGTTTTGTGTGGCATAATAGCTCTAAATTCTCGGATATTAGGTTATCTTGTTTCATTCGTTCTTACGTAGTTAGAATATGCAACATTTATCTGGAGATCTTGACATCAATTTGCAATTGAGCATTTCCATGTGAAGTAGTCCAAGTATTTTGGGCACCTTCGTAGATTTTATCAAAATTGATTTATTTGTAGGCTTGAGTATAATAAGAAATTAAAAAATAATATTACAAAAAATTTATAATTTCGCGATTTATTCAATGTAGAAAATGTTAGTAAAAAGTTTTTTAAAGTAAAATATCTTTGGTTCTTCTTAATACTTCAAAATTTTTTAGTATAAAATATATTTTTACAAAAAAGTGTTTTTTCATTTTCGTATATTACGTCCGTCTGCAAAAGTCGATCTAAGTCCAAGGAGTGTTTTCCAAAAATGACAAAGAGAATTTGTTCCCAAAAATCTAAAATTTTCCCAAAAATTATTTTTAAAAAGTATCTATATACGCTCGGGAGCATAGGGATTCGACAATACATATCCAGCGTACACGATTCTGGGCTATTGCTTTTGTGCCGTCCCATGCGATGTCGGTATTTGCTAGTACGCACAACATCGACCTTTTCCAAGTGATCTTTGGCCGACCGCGACCTCTGCTCTTTTGCGGTTTCCAGTCCAGTGCCTTCTGGTTATGCTATCTGGTGGTTTTCTAAGCGTGCGACCTTTCCATCACCACTTTCTGCATTTGTATCACAGTGCGTCGTTGCCGATGGTGTTCGGCCAGAATAACCAAATATATTTCACCTTAAAGAACTCTATACAAAATTTTTAATTTATGAAATATTTTTAGTAATTTAGAAAATCATATTATTAACTTTCAGAGGCTTACAAAAACTACATTTTTGGCTTACTAAAAAAAATAAAATAAAAGTATATGTATATTCGCAAAAAAACTTCATTAAACATTTGATATCGCTAAGCATAGCATTGAAAATTGATATTGAAAAATCCAGGCTTCCTCTTCCTTATAAGATACATCTATATGTATTTTCCAACCTGCTATTGTGTTATTTCGATACGCGGATCTAATTCATAGTTCACGGCCAAGCACCGTCATACTCAGCATATCCGTGGACAACCATATATCTGCATATGGACAAAGTTTACAATACCTGGTTAAAATTTGTAATTAAAGAATTACTAAATTTATATATTTCGATTAACCCACAACGATAAATTTTTTTTTTCAATATTTTTGGTTCGATATCGGCAAGAAAAATACCAGTAAAAATAAAATTGCAACATTTCGCTGAAATTCTCAATCATATGTATTGGCTTTGCAACAAAAATTAAAACGGACGCAAGAGAATATGTATGTGTGAGCATACTATATAACAAACACAAGCATGTAGATACATGTGTTGTTTAGCAAATACCACGCTTTGGCATTGCGAAAGCATTTTGAAGGCAGCAGCGTAGCCAGTGAAAGAGACGCGAAAGCAGTAAAATATTGAAGCAAAAGCAAAACAAAAATCCAAAGTCTGAATCATAACAAGTATGTGCCAGTACATGCGAAGGTATGCATGCGCTTGAAACAGCCAGGTTAAAAATAGGAACAACGTGCGGCAAAAGTGCGCTCATTGGCGGCCGGTAACATTTTTGGAATGCCATAAACCAAGCGTTCACAATCCAGTCGAAATGAGGAGGCGAATAGCCATCGGACAACCAACGGACATAGCTCAGCCAGCAGGCTACTCGGTGGGGGGAAGGCGAGTAACGTGTAAGGAGGGAAGAGGTACAGGTAAATACAGACGCATGTGGGCTGAATGTTGTACTTACAGACATACTTACATAAGCACATATCCGTCAGCCAACGACTCAGTCAGCTAGCCAGCCAGCCAGCCAGCCAGCTATGTAGCTAGCCATGCAATCAACCAACCAACCAACTAACCAACCAGCCAGCCAGCCACCTAGCCGACTGGTGCTATGTTTGTATGGTCTACTGGATGGCCTACGTATAATCATTGGCGCGTGCTCAAATGCGTTGGTGTTGGTGACTAAGTAGATGCGTGCGTATGCACCAACAATACCAACTTGGCGTGTTGCTGCTGTATGCTTCGCATTAATGCAATAATTTTCGGTATTTTCCAAGAAAGCTGCTTGGCCAGCACGTTATCGTCATCTTGCTGCGACTTATGCCCAACCAATTGCCTGCGCACCCGCCTGTCGCCGCTATCGCCACAGTAGGTCCTTAATTGTTTACGAGGAAATGTAAAAGTGTGCATTTCAGCTTCATTATCAGAATCGAATGCGAATGGCGCGACGCCTTATGACTGAGGTAGGCTGACTGACTGCTGGCTGCCTGGCTTGTTTCCTAGTTCATAGACTGTTCGGCTGGCAGCGGGCATTGGTCAAAGCCTTACGCACCAACCGCAGCTGCTACAGTATCCGCGGTCATTCAGCGCCAAAACAAGTCAACCGGCCAAACAACCGACCGACCGGCCGGCCTTTAGACCGGTTGGTCGTTCACTAGTCGCGAAATTTTTTGCGTTGGCGCGAAAAATGCAATTACAAAAAAAATAAACAGCAACAACAAAAAAAAAACAAGAGTAAATGCGTTTCGCGTATTAATGCACATGTGCGTGTGGTTAAGTGTGTGGGCCGTTGATGACGTCGTTGATGTGGCTATTTTTGTCACAACCATTTGAACTTTACTGCTTGTTATTGTTACAGTTGCATGACTATGTGTCTCGCTGTGGCACGCACGTATGCCCTTGGCAACTCTTTATTGCGGCATTTAGTTGCAGTTGCATGACTTGGGATTTCCTTTCCTCCTCGCTCCCACCGACCTTTAATAGCGCAGACTTACTGACTTTATAGTGAGCTCACAATATTATAGCAAATATACACACATACATATATTCTTCTATGTTTTTGTTGGACCGTACATAGAGCTATACTAAATTGAAACATCATTATGCGCCAACATGCGTATCTATACGTACATAATCACATACATACATATGCATATATGCTTACATACATACTTTAGTGGGAATAAATTTGTAACATTTTGAAAATTCTTATAAGTAGGAGAAAAAACAAGACGCAAGAAAATTGTATTAATAAGTATTCGAATTTCGAGTTGGTGTGAACAGAAAAAAATTACTGAGTGAAACGGACGTACATATGTATGTATGTAGCTGAGTCATTCCTTTTAGAAAGACGGGAAACTAGAGATGCTGGAGCAAAGTCATAGTTGATACGGATGTCTGAGGCCATTATTGATAATCGTGATAGGGCTGGATATTTCTTTCGTTTTAAGCCAGATCTGAACCCTCCTCATAACACCTGCACGTTTAATGGAACTTTGACAGCGATTATTGATTATTGACTGTAGATTATTGATTATAATTAAAGGGGGGAGCCTGGTTTATGAGGTCTAAAAATTGCAACTCTTTGCGATTTTGTTTTTAAAGAAAAAAATAATTTAGCACTGCAAAGTTTTTTCTATCTTTTAATGAACATTTAAAAAGTATAAAATAGTTTTGTACTGGTTAAAATAAGTTGAAAAAAATGTTTAACATAGAAATTGCAACGCTGGAGTTTCACACTGGTGTACAAGATACAGCTCGTAATTATTATCTAAAGAAAAAATTCAAATGGATTTCTAATTACCATGATTTTTTATTCTAGATGAACTAAGAAAACTGAAAGAAATTCCAAAATTTCAACTTTTTGGAGGTTTTAAAGAAAAAAATGCCTTTCTATAAAAAAAAAAAATTCACTTCAACTTGGTATAAAAATCTTGACAAATTTTTTTTTATCTATTTTGTTAGTTCAAATAGAAGATTTTAATACTGAAGGGAACAAGCTATAATTCATTTCAAAAGGTTCATTAGTTGTTTTTCATTCATGTACGCCAATTCAAAGAAATCATAAAAATGAAAAGTCGAGAAAAGAAGATAAAGTTTCTATAGTACAAACTGTCCGATCACAGCGTAACTACCTAACGCTCGCCTACCTTTGGCTTTGTATCTACGGAAATATTGAGAATTAGGCTCTGTAACTTTGTGTGAATATTCTGAAATATATTAGGAATTGCTTAAAACGAAAAAAAAAATTGATTTTTTTGACCTTATAAACCAGGCTCCCCCTTAAATGAGCCGCCCCATTTACCTGATACTATTATACGTAAATCTAGCGTGACACTTGCAATCCTCCACTGCCTAATGAAATAATGTACAAATGTCCCACAGAGTAACGTCACCATATGATATATGTGTATATATATTTGTATATATGATAGAAAAAATTGGTTCTAATAGTGGCCCTTCCTCAGGCAATGGCAAACCTCCGAGTGTACATATATACACTGTGTACTCTCTTCTAGTAAGGCAAAAATCCTTCAGGATTTTAAAACTTTTCCTCCCATAACAGCACGCGGTCACTTTTTTCCTCGCCAAAGATATTTTAATTCTCTCATAAACTTATAAACCCTGCCAAAATCCATAAATTTGTTAGATGTTGTTTATTTCGTTTACGAAGCGTGGGAGCAAGTGAGTCCACAGACAGTGAAAAATTGTTTAGGGAAAGCTGATGTTTAGAAGCCAAACTTCCCGATGAAGATTGGACGGTTACACCGCAGAAGATGAGCTTTCACTATTGGTAGTTGCTCAGTTGACCAACATTATTAATGAAGCTTATACACAAATTAAAGTTGACGTCAAAACGGTCTTAATTTAAGTAATCAAGTTTTCATAAATGATGAAGAAGCATAAAATATCAATACTGAAGCTGCAACTCTCGCTGGCCAACTCTAACATCTGAAGATGAACTAGAAAATGAGATTGATGACCAGTTAACTTCTCATAACAAAATTTATTCTTTATCAAACCGAGGCTCACTTTAATTCCCTGCAATCTTCAACTAGCCGCTCCTATCTCAAAGCTAAATACATAAAATGCAGCGAAAGCAAAGAATCAAGTCAAATATTTTACCTAAATACATATATATTGGGTAGTCGAAAAAGTCTTTTCTTATTTCTAATCAAACTCTAACTCATTTTTTTATATTTATAATGAACTTTATTAAACCAAATATGTACCATTGTGGTCGACCACCTTTTGCCATGTTTCTTCTACAGACATTATTCCATCATTGTAAAACTTTTGTGGTTTCTTGGCGAAAAACTGCGACAAGTAATTTTCATAGGCTTCTCTTGAAGCCAACTTTACTCCATTAAGGGAGTTCGGCATTGACCGAAACAAATGGTAGTCCTATGGTGCAAGGTCAGGGCTATATGGTGGATGCATCAAAACTTCCCAGCCAAGCTCTCGAAGTTTTCGCCGAGTCATCAAAGATGTGTGTGGCCTAGCGTTGTCCTGATGGAAGACGACGCCCTTTCTGCTGATCAGTTCAGGCCGTTTTTTTCGATTGCTTGCTTCAATCTCATCAGTTGTTGACAGTAAAGTGTAGAATCAATCGTTCGAGCAGGCTGGATCAGCTCATAGTGGATGATTCCTTTTCAATCCCACCAAACACACAGCATAACCTTTCGAGGCGTCAATCCTGACTTTGCGATCATTTGTTGAGCTTCACCACCCTTGCGCCATGATCTTTTTCGCACATTATTGTCGTATTTGATCCACTTTTCGTCTCCTGTTACCATTCGGTTCAGAAATGGTTCGATTTCATTTCGTTTCAGCAAAGAATCGCAGATGTTAATTCGGTCCATTAAATTTTCCACAGACAATTCATGTGGTACCCAAACATCGAGCTTCTTTTTGTAACCAGCCTTTTTTAAATGGTTCGAAACCGTTTGATGATGAATGTTTAGTGCCTTGGCGATGTCAAGGCAGCTTATGTGACGGTCCTGGTCAATCTTTTCCATAATTTCACCGACTTTTTCAACGATAGGTCGACCGGAGCGAGGTGCATCTTTCACATCGAAATTTCCAGAACGGCAGCGAGCGAACCATTGTTGTGCTACACGAACTGATACAGCATCGTCCCCGTAAACTTCGCAAATTTCATTGGTGGCTTGTGTGGCATTCTTCCCTTTTTTATAAAAAAATTTCAAAATATAGCGAATTTCTTCATTATTTTCACTCATTTTTGAACAGCTATAACTTTTTTTCAACTTCTCCGAATTTAATGTGTTTTTGGTTAAATGAAGCTTAAAATGTCACCTTTTTAACACCATATGATATGACACAATGTGATTGGTAGCACTGGAGATAGATGACTCCAACGACATCTATTGACAAAATACGAAAAGACTTTTCCGACTACCCAATAATTGGTGCGTATAAGCTTTGTTAAGTGTTTCATCGAGCTTCTGCTCCAGTTGTGGTACTACTCGTACGAATTATCTACAGTTTTTTGCCGCCTACGATCGCTAGGCAATTTTTTATGGGTTGGTTTTTGGAAGCAGCAGTACATGCTATGGTTTGCCATTATTTGCTGAAGAGCGACCGTTACTACAAATTTTTTCATTACATTTCATGATCGGTATTGAAAACGGAACCCACATTTATCTACTCGGATACTAATGTAAATATTCCATGGGATATTTTTGAGCCTTCCTTGACAATAAAGGCCACAGCAGTTGAGGAAATCGATTGCCAGCCTTTGTCTTTAGTGGCTAGTGGAGACACTCTGACTTAGGCAGAGTAATGAATCATAAAATAGCTCACGGTATCATTCCAATGGGGATGAAGTATACGCTCTTACCGTTATATAGTAGTGGCCAACCGATTTCGCCCATTCAATGCCAACCTTCTTTGGTATGAGTGTAATAAGCATACCAAGTTTTATTGAAATATATTAATTTTTCCTCGAGTTATCGTGCGCACGAACGGAGGGACAAAGCTAATTCGATAATAACAACACATTTTGAGTATGTTTGTATGCCATATGACTATATCTATCTCAATCCTTTTGTGCTGTTATGTGAACTCAAAAATCAGTCTTTGGAATCCAAATACTAGGACTATAGAGATTTTAGTTGCTAAAGGACTGAAAGCTTATTATAAGACTACTTTTTTTACACTGTGCTAAGGCTGTTAAAAATTTTGAATTCACATGAGAGGTATTTCAAAGTCTTCAATTTTTTATGGCTCTCTAAATAAAAGAAAAGACAAATTTCATATAAGGAGATACTTGTGGCCATCCATTTGCCATTTCTCTGTTCGCTAAAGACTAATGTTGATCGCCAAGCGAAAAATTTGTACGTGAAAGCAACACCAGTTTAGCGATGATCAAGCGGCTTTGTTTATAGCTGCTTAGCTTATAAACGATATGGATATTCTTTTATTATATATTTATTACTTATATATTTTCCATACTTTACGAGCAATGCTTTGAAGAGCAGTGCCATTACACGGAAATAAAACAGTGCTGCTAATTCATAGACAACGTTGGATTCAAGAGGAAGTTTTTTGTTTATACGTAGCGAGTAAGGAGTTGGTGAATCGAAAGCAGCTACAGTTAATTGATATCGCCATGCATATTTCATAAATATCATAAAATATGAGCTTGTGGTAATTTCTGCATACGTATCTAAACAAAAAATTTTCTGATTATGACACCTCTGCTAAAATCAGTGATACGTACTCTATTATTTTCTAAGCAGCCATTCGTTTCGGAAAAATATACTGAAATAGAACTTAACTGAAAGTTGTCACATATTTCCTTCGCCAAATGATACAATTTATTCTAGCCATTGGCTCGGTTTTCTCTTTGGAAATCAAATTTCAAATATTACAATACTCGCTGAGAAGAGGGTAGAAGAAGAAGACATCTAAAGTATGCAGAAAATTCAACAAAATAACATAAATATCAAAAACAACAAACGATTTGTACACATTTTCTATTTTAGTTACAAATACATCCATATATGTGCATATATATGTATGCACATACACAGGAATCACAGCCAGTCAATGCTCAAGGACGTTGCATACGCTTAAGGAAATCAAATTAGTGTTGCTTTTCATCCTGTTGCATAAGCAGTGCAAAAATATATACAATCAGCAACATACTAAAATTGTAGCAAAGCAGCAGAAGCAACCACATCACTTGAGTCACGTACCATTGCCTCTTCGGCGGCGACAACACATTCCCGGCATGCAGCAATGCGCAGAGCAAATACGAAAGGGGGGGAGGGGGGTGTTTCTAACAATTGTTGCATGTCTGTCTGTCTGGAGCAGTGTCTGTCTGCAGCATATGCTGCTGATGAGGAGTAGCGCACGTCACGCACGCACACTTTCACATTGTTCTTGCCTAACTGAGAAATGCAGTCTTGCGAAAAAGTTTAAGACCACTGTAGGTTTTATATTTGCAAGGTTGCGCAAAATTAACCATCCAAATTTTTTTGAATAGTATTACTAAAAAATTATTTTGAGCGATGGAAATAAGGAAATTTGACCTTTACACGTCCATTGCTTGCCGGTTTGTATACTGCACCTATTTAGTTCACAAGTGTCAATATGATTGACGAACGTCGACATCCGCAAAAATTAGAAATCTTCCGAGAGGATGATTAATTTTGTGCCACCTTGTATAGCGTTCGTTAAGTTTAGGAATTTACACTATCATACAAATATTTTCTGTACCTGTGGTACCTCGTAAGCTAACACGAGGTTAGTTTTGCCAAGAAGCGTCTTCGTGAAATATACCAAAAATCTGATTTCTAGGACTTTTTGAAGTTAATGCCAAAAACTCCAGAAAAGCGATTGATAGGTGCATTCTTCTTCTACTTGGGCCAATCGGAACAGTACTTTTTGAGTTACAGGCGTTTGAATTAAAGAAATAAAGACATTCTCAAGATTTTTCGAAAATGTTTCAATTAACTTTTTCATTTGAAAACATATTATTCCACATGAACTAAAAATTTGAGTTTAACGTTTGCAATCCATTCTTTTATTTTAAGATTATATTAAGTTTTTATAAAGTTTAACATCAATGGAAAAATAAATTAAACTCATTTTCGTGTTCAGCGACTCTAAATTTGTCTAAAAAAACTTTTTTATAATTTATTTAATTTATAGCTATCCACATTCAGTGCTATTTCTTTTATTCATATTCGCATTAAAAAAAGGAAAAAACTTCGCAATATCAGTTCCGTGCACAGGTTAGGGACCGCAATATTGCAATTTTTCCCATAAAATGTACCTTTAAACACTGTTTAATTGTTTGGGAAATAATTTAAAAAAAATGTTTAACCATTCCTGACCCAGAATTTTCTGTCCGCTCATAAACATAAAAATGAACGAAAAAAATTAAGAACGTCTCAAATCACTTTTGAAGCAGAACTGTCGCCAAACCAGTCATGAATTCGCGGAAAAATGAGCTCACGAGCTCTACGAAAAAATGGAGAGTCGCCTTTAAATTGATTTTCAGCATCTCGCCCGCCATCTAGCAACACGCTATGACCGCGTTTTGCACCGAATCGTCACGGTAGAAGAGAAATGGTGGCTATACATCAATATGAAGCAAAGAAAGGAGTGAGTGGCTCCAGGAGATACGCCAAAGCCGAGATTTAAGCCGGATCTTCATCCAAAGAAGATCATGATACTCGTATGTGCTTGGTGGGATTGGGAGAGCATGGTGCAATGGGAAATGCTCGAAAAAAATTCTACAGTCAACAAGGAGCTCTATATTGCACACCTATACTGCGTGAATGAGGCTATTCGACTGAAAATACTTGATCGATATAGTCAAACAGTACTCCTTCATGGCAACGCCAGGTCCCATCTGGCACAAGTCGCCAAAGCAGCAAGCAGCAGAGCTCGAAGGGGGGTCCTTTATTATCCGCCGTATTCTACGGACCTTGCACCGACGGATTACCATTTCTTCCTTCGATAACAAAGAGCGCTTTAAAACAACTCAACAACTTCTTTGACACCAGACTAGACGATTTTAGGGGGAACCGCATCAACAAATTGGAGGGAGGAGATTGTAAACAACAACGACGAATATACATATAATTGATAACTTATTGATATAATTATTATTTTTTGTTTAAATAAAAGTCTTCGGTAAAATCGCTACGAACTTATTCCCTAACTTAATACTTTCCATTTATCAACCACCTGACGCCTAGTGAACTAAACAAAACATTTCCGTTCAACCCAACGTTACAATGACAACACTGCATTATTTTTGTTCTCATAGATCATAAAGAAAAAAATTGTAGATCAATTAGTGTTGAGAGAAAAGCAAACAAGACACAAATACATCTAAAAATATACAAACAGACTGTGGAAAATTAGATAAATAAATAAAAAGTCCGTATAATTTCGTAATTATTTGAGATTGTTTTTAGGACAAAGCTTATTTTTGTCGCGTCTAGTCTCATAAGCCCGAATAAACATGGTTTTATGAATTCATTCCACCTTCCCATCTCGGATAGCATCATATTTATCTGGTAGGACATGCAACAAATTCCTATTCTTTCCAGGTATCGTTTGGTGCTTCTCAAGATAGTATTCTTGCCCCGCTTCTCATTGTAATTTTTATCAATGATATAAGTGTACAAGTTTTCACTTTTCGAGATTTCCCCTTTACGCTGATGATCTTGAAATTTACTTCGCCTTGTCAAATGTTGAAGACTCATCTCTATAGCAATCTAACTTATCCTTCGAGGGGGAAAATGCGCTTATACTTGGATACTAACGAATGCCTTCGAGTAGCTTTTTCGAGAAAAGCAAATACCATATCCAGGGTCCATACGATATTTGAGGATATACATGTATGTACATATGTGACTATAACCTTCCGCAATCATTATTCTTCTTTTTGCTCTTTTTCAGATAAGACATGGAGGGCTACAACTTAACTCAAGAAATGAAGAGACATGCAGTTATCGTCGCTATATTTGGTAATCTCACCGATTTAGAAAGCTCTAGTTTTCTTATGTACGACCGTTCTTTCGTTCGTAAGGTACGCCATTCTGACTCAGTCCGATCTGCAGAATTTATTCAACAAGTGCAAGCGATCATTGACGAGGACTTTTCAAAAACAATGAGGGCTCTTGTGAGGGAGTGTAACGCTTCTGAGGGTCTTGTCAGTTGAGTTGTCCATGAAGATCTCCGGTATAAATCCTGCGTTATGCGCAGTAGACAGTTTATGTCGGAGCAAGTACGATAACAGCGAGTTATCCAGTCAAAACGCCCTCTAAATTAAATTAAACACCCTGAAGCGCCTGAGAACAACGAACATATGGCCGCCAAATCTAAGATCCTTATACTCTCAAAAAGTTGTATACGTATAGGGTTTGTTGGGCCCGTTTAGAATATGCCACCAAGCCAACTATGTATTACGTAATAAAAAGGTATTTATAAAATTTGCGTTATGGCTGCTGAACTTTCATATGATTATCGATGTCAGCTTTTGAATTTATAATCACTACACTTAGACACACTTCACAAGTGATTCAATATACCTGTTAGGAACTTGCGCAATTTTGACATACTTCGTGTTTATTAAGTTAACTAAATAATGCCAAAGGCAATGAATTGTCATTTACTGGAGTGGGATTGCTAAGACATAGTTCCCAAATAGTTATTTTAGCTACTTTTGCATTTATTTCGGATGGCATCGCTCATACTATAAATGAGGCAGCTATTTTTTGCAACGGGGTCAAGGCTAAATCACACGTTTCCATCGAATTGGTGGCGAAGTGTTGGCGATGCAATCCACTCTGCGACTTTTTGATTTTGTTCTTGTCAAATCAGTGGCTTCTTAGTCGAAACTCTTGTCACTAAGGAGTTTTCGAAGGCCCTCATTGGGAATGACTTTACCAGAGTTTGTTGCGATTTTGTGATTAATTTCGTCATAATTTGATATTTTTTTCCAGTTAGAAATATGTAGTTTGCTGAAAACAATGGTTTCAAATAAAAAACCTGTTTATTTAAGTAGAGGCAGAAAATTATATTTTGCGTTTTCAAAAGAAAATTTTTAGAATAGTTTTTTGGAAAGTTCCCTATTTGCAGTTCTCTTATACTAAACTTCTGCAAAGGCTTGTTCCAAAACCAATGATGTCGTGGGACTCTTCTTTGTTATTTGTGTCTTAAAAATTTATCAACGATTCACAGTTGTCTGTGTGCGAATATCCGGTATATCTACCCAATCCGGACATTGCTAATATTTTCTATCCAGTGGTAAAATACTCGATGGCGGTGCAGAAGTTACCTCGAATTTCTTTTTAAAGCGTACTCAAGTTTTCATGTCCCTGCCGAATTCGTTCTCCCTAAATATTACATCGGATTTTTCCTATGTTATAACTTTTTAAATGGAAACATACTATCGGTCTGTATTTTTATGTGCACAACTGTATATGTATGTTTCTGTTGCAAATGTACCTTAAAGCGAAACATTTGCATCGTTAGAATTTGGCTCGGTTTATGTTTTGCTGCATCTCCATACGTCATCTACTTTGGGTGCTGCTGCTGCGTTGGTTGCTTCCAGGAGCAGCAACAGGTTCTCTATTTTTATATTTATAATCTGGCACTCAAGCATTTCCTGTTCGCAGTCAATATTATTTAATCATATTTTGGTTCTGCTGCTTTTTGCGTTTTCATTTTGTTAATCTTCTTTTTTTTTGCTTTTTGTAGGACGAGACTTCTTAATTCATTTGCGCTTGAGTTCAATTGTTGTTGCTTTTAATTGTTTTGGTGCCAAGTGGATACCTTTTTCTTGTACTTTCAACTTTAAAATGTGAATTAATTTCTTTTTGTCATTAAACGGAAAGCTATAGATATGGCAATTAAGCTCTGCGAATTTGAATTTGTAAATAAGAAACAAGCAAATTGAGTTGAGATAAGACCTTCCAGTATCCCTCTAACTCTACACATCGATTCTAATGCTGCTCTCAGGCCGTTCAGCACCGCAGTCGCATCTTTTTCTCCTTACGCTACGCCACCATGACGATGTTTCTTCATGTGTCTTGTGACCAGTTCTCGAGTTATAATTAAATTTGTGGAATTTAATTGTCACACCTCACATATAAGCTCATAAGTAGTTGTATAGTACTTTCAAAAATAAAAATAAAAACACAAATTGGTAATCTGATTCGATCTGAGAGTCGTATTAGTAATACATATTAAAAAGCATAGAAAACAAAGATTGTCCTAGCCTGATACAGCAAAGCAGTGCAACATCATCCATCTTCTACGCCAGATTTCCATTCAAAGGAACGGGTGTAACCTTAAGGAGTATTAATTCTGTTAGCAAGCCCTGCTCTTTAAAGTTATTTTTTTGCTAACTGAGCAATCACACAGCCTGGGAATTTAAAACAGCCCCGCTCATTATTTCACCTGTCTGCAGGAGTACAATTCTGAACATCAAGCGAAGTTATATCAGTTCATTACAGCAGCCCCAAGTCATTCAAGAACAGCTACTACATCTATTGAAATCAACCCTATGGGCTGGAGGAATCATCGGCCCCGTGGATTGGCCACCAAGATCGTTTGATATCACACCTTTGGACTTTTTTTGAGGGGGTCGGAATGGGTTGGTGCATGACTACCATTCGGAATTCACAGAGGGAACGTAGGTTCGAGTCTCGGTGAAATACCAAAATTAAGAAAAACATTTTTCTAATAGCGGTAGCCCCTCGGCAGGCAATGGCAAACCTCCGAGTGAATTTCTGCTATGAAAAAGCTCCTCATAAAAATATCTGCCTTTCGGAGTTGGCTTGAAACTGTAGGTCCTTCCATTTGTGGAACAACATCAAGACGCACACCACAAATAGGAGGAGGAGCTCGGCCAAACACCCAGAAAGGAGTGGCATTGAGGCATCGGAATCCAACATTTTTAAACTTATTCTCGAGATACCGACCGAAGTCCTCCAGCGAGTCATTCAAAATTGATGTTTACTGATGGCCGAATTACGGCACAGTTGCGGCCAACATTTGAAAGAGATTATCTTAAAAAAAAATATCGTGAATGGTACTACACAAAAATAATAATTCAATTTTCGTTTTTTATTTCGATTTAAAATGCAATAACTCTAAACAGGACTAATGTAAAAATAAATTGACTACCAAGTGATTAACTCCTAGCTCGGTGCTCTCTGTTGACATGAAGCTTCAAACAATAAAGTTTCGCTTTTTCATCATAGGCAATGGCGATCGCCTGAGTGTATCGGTTTCAAAGTAGAATCTTTTCCGAAATATAAGTATAGTACATTTATGACAATAAAGAATGTAGTGATCGAAATATTTTTCAAACGTCAATTTTTGCTGCCATTTTCTCGTTTACGCCCTTTTTCGATTGAAAATGGGTGAATCGAAGAGGTGGTTTGAGTTTTGAAAGCGAAAAATGTCAGCCAAATATCTAACCCATTTTTTGATCTACCTTCTAAGTGTAAATAATCCCTCTTACGTACGGAAATAAGTTAAGATATAAATTTTCTTTCTAATGCCTGCATGGTCTTCGTATGATGGTAAAGTCCAAAACTTAAAAAAAAAAAAACAATGCCATGAAGAACGAAAAGGAGAAATGAAAAAAGCCATGCTTCACACAAGCTCAAATATTTTGTCATTTCGATTCGGTAAAAATGCCTCAGCGGCAAGAACAACAACTGCATAAAAGCTGATTGTACCCAACCATTTGTTCAGCCTACATTCACACGTAGAAATGTCAAATATATGCACTCATACACACATATTTTTACATCTACATATGTATATGTACACGCATACGTATTCAGATAATCACTCACATGCCTCGCACGCTAATGGAAAGTGCATTTGAAGAACCAGAACAGGTACTCGCAAATTTCTTTCTTCGATCGCAATTCATCGCAGATACAAAAACCGTCAGTTTTCGTTTTTTCTCCAGTTCTTATTTGCAGTTAGTTCATTTTTTCTTTTTCCCCTTTTATCCGTTTCTTCGTTTTCTGCTTTTTGTGCATTGTCTTATGCATTTTACAGTTTTGTGTATTTTATTGTCGTCTGCGAATTTTCAATCGCTGGAATTGAATTGTTTTCGGTTTTTCTGTTTACGCAGTGCAGCGTTGCATTGAGCTGCATAAATCGAGCTGAGTTGAAATGGGTTTTTTAGCCAATGCAGTCGTCAATTTCACCACCTGCTCGCTCGCCTCTTCCCTCTTTGCAATCAAACGAGGTCTTCGTCCAGCTGAAATGCAATCAGTTCTTAGTCTTGTTTTTTTGTACTTTGCAGAGTGACTCGTTAGCCTTTTGGAATTGGCTTGCGCTTGGCGTGGCTTTTGTTGTTGTGTATTTTGTGTCTGAATTTTTTGGCGAATCGGGCTTTTGCTTTTTTGCTCTTGTGGTTACAGCAACAATTGGTGACATGTGTTGTAAGTACGACAACACAAACAACTACTCTGTATGACCGATTTGGTTGCTTTTTTTTGTAATAATTGCATTGATTAAAGTTCAATTCACCGAGGTGAGCGTCTAGGAAGGGCGAGCGATGCATTCACAGAGAGCCTGCAAAACGAAGTGTATTTGTATCTGGAAGACGTGGGCGCAGCAGTATAACTTTTAGTAACTGTAGAGAACTCGTAAGCTGTCTTTATGTAATCCTTTTTCTTGAACATTCTGTTTAAGACTCTATTCTGTTGAGCTCGTTTGCTCGTGCAAAGTGGGAGTGGGTATTCCTTTGCAAATCTGGAGTTTATTATTGGATTAGTTCACTTCGAGCGAGTTCAGCGATAGTTGGGCGAGAACACTTGCATGCAAAGTTACGAAGTCCCCTGCCTCCGAATGAATCAGAAGCGGTCGAGGGAGCTTTTAAGGGGGAAGTCTACTGTGAATTTTTCAAAAAATTGATTTTTTTTTATTAGCTTAAAAAATACTTTGAACCCTCTTAAATCAGGTACAATATGTGTTACAGTTGGCTAAATTTTTCTTCGTTGAAATATCGACCTTTTCCCGAAGCGCTCCAAAGCGCGTACCTGCGGCACATTCCTATTTAAACGCATTTTTCTCGAAACTAAGTTTTTGTATACGGTGTACACGATATCTCGAGTTCTGATAAATGAATCAGCTTAAAAATTTAATTATATATCCTCTGTAATAGTGTCTCTCGTCTGACATAGGATTTTTTTGATATCGTTATTTGTTAAATTGTTATAAACAATAGTAACATCAATTTTAGGCAAAAAAAAAGAAAAAAATTTCAAGAATTTTTTTTTCAACGCCAAAATTTTTTATCGACATAATCCTACGTCAGACGAGAGTCAATACTATGTATATGATAACAATATTTTGTTTTTTTGTTTTAGATCACCGAAACGTAAGATTTCATGTACACCGTTTAGGCACCTAAGAAAAGCGGGCCTGCGCTTGCAGAAGTGCCACAGCGGACATTTTGAATATTTTGACTTAAAATTTTTTTTTCAAAAACTTAAGTATATAATAAAGATAAGAGTTTAAATAGATTTTATGTACGAGCAATATTTTGTTAGAAATAAAATCCGGAAAATAAGCCTGTTTTTTCCCTTGTCACAGTAGACTTCCCCCTTAAGTCCAAAAAAAGATGCGATTCTTGTTGCTGGAGCAGGTCTTAGAATGACATGGATGTATGGGAGTCCATGCTTCAACGAGAGTCAACTTAATTCGAGCCACTTCTGCAGTAGCTGCTTGGATGATAATGAACTGGAAATATCAGTTGTTTTGTTTTTGCGAGGTTCAGATGCAGACATCTTGGCTCTGACTTTTTACCTACACCTGAAAAGCTACCAGACTTGAATATGGATCTTCTGTGATAACTCCTAGTTTCTTAATGACTTAATGACTCTTCATATTTCTTGCTTTTCTTCGTTTATTAGTACCATAATGAACGTTATGCCATTCCCCTATACAGATCAGCCTCCCTTCATTGGTGACAACCTGGATCAACCTTCTATTTTTCTAATCCTTATCAGAATTTGTGGCAAGCTAATACAAAGAAAGCGTTAGTAGCACACGCCACCAGGACTTGTGTGACCGCAAGACCATTCTTATTATCCATGCAGATTTCTTTTTGCCTCTCATCAGAACTGGATAACTTCACTGACGGTAGATTTATTCCTCCAGAATTCAAAATTCTACACTTTAGATAAAGTTTCACATAAATTAATGGATTTGTTTTGTGATTGGCTTCTATATATTTAGTTAAGGACGGATATCCGTCCGATTTGATGCTCAACTAAATAAAAGGTTTGGAGGTACTTTTTCCAATAGGGTTGTTTTGACAGATCACGCATGACTACTGTCAAACTAAATACATAAATTTGATCAGCATTCATTGACATTTCATCCCCATAAGAATTATGCCTCAACAAAATTTATAAATCGTACAATTGAATTTCGGAAACCAACGCCCTCTGAAAAGTGTTCATCGCGCGTTCAAGCCAACTTATGGTGTACAGGGATGAGGCCTATTTTTAGTTTAATGGCTACGTGAATATATAAAATTGTCATATTTGGGCTGAAAAGAACGAAGCCATTCAAGAACAGCCATTACATTCATTGAAAGCGAGCGTTCGGTGTTTACCGATAGCCGAATTAGGGCGCAATTGCGGCCAACATTTGAAACGAATTATCTTTAAAAAATATATGTCATGAATGGTTCTACACAAAAATAATAAGTCAATGTGCATTTTCGTTAAATAGTTAAAATCCAATACCTCTAAATTGATCACGCTTTAAAAAAAAGTCCAAAATTTTGCTCAATTTATTACCAAACTGTTTTAAACTTTTGCCAAGTCCAGCTCGCTTTTCTTCTGTGACGCTGTTATATACTTATATCCCATATACATATGTATGTATATGCCCTCACAATCTTCGTTAGTAGTATGGCTGAGCTTCTCTTACCAATTAAGGTGGTCGGCTTGATAATATTCCACAAATGGATGGTACAGCAGTTTTATGACTTATGGTGGACCCAGACGTGGGTGAATAGAATTGGTCCTTTATGGATGCCGTTCTGGGCCCTCCCGAAGTAATATAGAAAGCAGTTCCGGGAAGGGTGTCTCCCCAGAAGGAGAGGAGGGATCGTTTTAGTGGCCCCACCACACGACGCAGTAGACGACGGTCGCTGTAAGTGCGAAGGCATTTTGAACCCTACCTCACCCACCAAAAAAAAAAAAACAGTTTTATGAGAGGCGTTTTGTGTCAGAAACGCACTTGGCGTATTGACTCAGCCGAAAGACGAGCAGTATTATACTCGTACAACAAAAAAAAAACTGTTTTTTTTTTGCTCAATATTGTCAGTCTCAAGAATAAATTGTTTTATAGGGATAAAGGCCAAATTAAACGCTGTAAGCGTGAAGATGACACAATTCTCGATGTTTGTAAGCGGGAGGCGTATATCGTGACTTTTTATGTAGGTATGTATATTAAAATAGGTTAACGTTTCTTACAGTTTTCTACAGCTTATAAGCGGGAAATTCTACATGTATGTATGTACATATATATATAAACTATATGACTCCCAAATCCTAACCTTACCTAAGGTTTGAACATAAGGAACATAAACAAGAATGTATGTATGTAAGCACACCCCTTTATTTGTTTACAAAATTGCAACATAAGGTCGCTTGTTGTAGCAAAAAATTCAGCCAAGACAACATAGCAGGCACTCAAATTGCATAAGTTGGAAGTCAGCAACCTTCTTTCGCAAGATACACCTTAAAGCGAGCGCAAAAGTGACAACACAAACAAAAATATACCCAAATACCAGTATTCGATTCGGAACAGCGAACAGTGAACGACAGTAAACACACCAGCGATCCAGACTACGCGAATAGTGTTTACATAGTATAATTTATCCAAAATAAAATAAAAATCTTAATAATAATAAAACCAAAATCAGTAGCATAAGGAATAAAGTAACAAAGTATATGTAGGTATGTAATGTAAATGTGGACTATACAAGTATGTACATACGTATGTATATATGCATGTACATGTGTATGCATAGGTATTTCGAGCATCAAGGAGAGTAGCCATGCTGCCAGCAGACAGCCAGCCAGTCAGCTAAGCCAACCCGAGCTAGGTCAGCTTGTCTCCAATCTCAACCTTCTTTTGCCCGCCTCGCCTTCTACTGTGTGTCTGGCTACTTGCTGATTATCTGCGCTCCGGCTTGATTGTCTACTGATATTGTTGCCGCTCACACAACGTTGCGATTGCGCAATTCCTTAGAACGTTATTTTGTATTTCTTTGCCGTTGCTTTTTTTCGAATACCTCAGATTTGTATATTTCCTTCGACATTTTTTTCATTTATATATGTACATATGTATCCATTTGCTTTTGCTTTGTGTTTTTAGAGTGTTAATAATGTTAGTTTTCGACTACTGCAGTATAGGGTGCTTCAAAAGCAAGAGTCTTTTTAAAAATGAACAAAATTAAATATCTTTTCTTATATTATTTTTCTATTATTATAAAAAAAAGAAATATTCTCGTTTTTTAAAGAATACAGTTTTATCGTGTTACTGCCTCGGCTACTTTCACAGTAATATGCCCCCTCAAACTCGTTAATGATTTTGTACTCTTTTCCACGATGGACTTACCGACGACTTGATTCCACTTATCTTCCTCTATGTAAAAAGTGTAAAATTGTTGCTTTGAGGTGTCCAAAAGATATTTCCAAATGGTTGAGCTTATTGCACAAGATCAATTTTTTGTTGGGCTTTGTGACATGTTGCGCCGTTCTGCTGGAACTAAAGATCCGCCTGGGTGTTCTCTTATCAGATCCAGTCCTAATACAGGCGGTAAACTTAGTCTTGTAACACACATGATCATTCCAGCAATATTTTCGCAAAATGGGCTATCGGTATCACCATGGGCTAAATTCTCACACTCTGTCCATACGTTCTACCACACCAAAAGCATTCAATTTTTTTTAAAGAATACATATTTGTTCATTATTTTCAACTAGTGGCCATAAAATTCTGAATTATGGTAAATGTGATGACTATCGATATGATAATTTATCTGGTATATCAACAATGTTCTATGTGGAATACAAGAAGACATAAACGGTTACGATGTGTCTCAATCTCCAGATCTCTGAAAATCAGATTTCGATAAAAAAGCTTGAATGATTTTCAGATGAAAATTCATGATGAAAATGTAACTTAAACACCTCTTAGCTCATGAATAACCCTGTGATGTGCTAAAATATGCTGATGGGAGCCATAAAATATATCAAACTTTACGATTCGATTGTAAAACAATATTTTTTTTTTGTTGGTGAGACTCCGTAATATACCTATGTATGTACATACATATACATATATACAGTGGCGGTCACGAATTCAGCACTCTATGCCGAGACAACACACTTTATAGTATTTTAGTGAAAATAAGAGCACATTGCAAACTTAATGTTTAGTTGGAAACGCTTTGTTTTCAGTGACAGCTTCACAACACAGTGAAAAACTATTCTGAAGGGCGGTATAACTCTTCCGGTGCATTCCGTTCTATGCATTTTCTATTTGTGCCCACAAGTCATTCAAATATCTGGATTTTACTGCTTCACGCAATATCACAACAAATATCAAAGCCCTTTAAAAAAAAATATTACATCTCTTATGATGGATTTGTGTACACATTCGTGGTATTTCTCAATCCATTTTTGTATGTGCCTCGTATATTCCGCCTAACACTAGCCACAACCTCTACACAGTCCATGTTGACAACATTCTTTCTTTGGCTTTGAATAAAGTTACCATAGCGACGACAATCTTGCAATCTGTGCAATGTCAACTGATCAAAAACTTTATCGAAATCAGCTCTTATTGCCTATGATGTTAATAGTCCTAGTGAAATATATTTAGTTCATAGTTTCTTGATATCAAACAAGTTAATAGTTTTCCCAACGAACTTGGTCGCACTTAAGATTTAATATTTTTAAGTAAAAGCGTACATTTTTTTCCTATATTGAGTATACTCTACCTATTATTAAATCTTGAATTTTATGATTATGCTAAAACTAGATATTTTAATTCTAATTCGTTTAACTTTAAGCTATGCGATTGTTTGAAACTGAACAATCTTTTGCTGAACATTAACTGGGACTCTCCCTGTTTCAACATCTTGATGTTTCTAACTGTTTCAAGATTTTTAGAACCACTGTGGTAAACGTTTGTTAAAATATGTAATTCCTTCTGTATTGATTATACTTCGAAATAAGAGAAATAAATTTCTACGAAAATTCAAAAAATGTAAAAAAGTCAAATTTCTTTGCTCTGTAGAAATTCGTCTGTTTGGATAAACTATTTACATTCTCAGATTCGAAGAAAATTTAAAATCTAATCCAAAAGCGATTTGGAATTTTGTAAATTCGAAGAAGTCTGTTTCCAATATTCCCTCCGCTTTTTTTTTCGGTGACAAAGTTGCTAATACTCCAGCCGATGTCGCTAATCTCTTCGCTGACAGTGAGGAAAATGTTTTCTTCAATATACAACCATCTATTGACTTCGGCAAGCTAGTATTGTCCACTGAAGACGTCTTTAGAGGCATAACTCGTCTTAAATCTTCTGCAAACACTGGTGTTGATGGTTTGTCTGCGGTGTTATTCAAGTAGTGTGATTCTTTACTTTACCCTCTGTTGTTAATATTTAACAAATCACTAACTTTGGGTACTTTTATTGATGCCTGAAAATTGACTTCCATTTCACCCATTTTCAAGAGTGGTAATAAAAACGATATTGGTAATAACAGGCCTATTTCAAAGCTTTTCGCAACTGCAAAGTTTTTTGAATCCATAATCCAGGACAAATTGCTTTTTGCTGTCAAGAATATGGTGCGACCGGAACAGCATGGTTTCTTTCCGGGCCGCTCAACATTGTCTAATTTAGCTGTATTTTTGGATGATTGTATCGCTACCTTCCAGTCAGGACACCAGGTTGACACCGTTTATACCGATTTCTCTAAGGCCTTTGATCGGGATTCCCATATAATACTAATAAAAAAATTAGCCTGCATTGGCTTCCACTCAGCCTTCTTAAGTGGGATCTCAACTTACTTGCAGAATCGCCATTGCTTGGTGGTCGGACAACGTTAGATCTCTTCTCTTCTTGCTCTGGGGTTCCGCAAGACAGTATTATGGGCCCGCTTCTTTTTGTTCTGTTTATCAATGATATTTACTCTGGTTTTTCGTCAGCAAGATTCCTGCTTTTTGCAGACGACGTTAAGATTTATTCGACGATTACTAGCTCCCTCGACTCTGAATTGATACAAATTGATTTAGATAATTTCAGCAACTGGTGTATCAATAATAGTCTATCGCTCAACATAAATAAGTGCTTCCAAATTACCTTTTCGAAGCGTCCACTGTTTTTGACTAATGTTATCATAGGTATATCGAGAAACCCTTGTCACGTGTTAGATAAATTAAAGACTTGGCTATAATATTTGATTCGAAGCTTACTTTTACTAGTCATATAAATTTAATTATTGCCAAATCTTACGCCACGCTTGCTTTTTTATGCGCTATAGCTCTGATTTCTCCGACCCTTAAACACTGAGGCTTTTGTATACGGCGTTGGCCCGTTCCAAACTGGAGTACGCATCCTTCATTTGGTCTCCGTATTATTCGTGCCATGCTGCTAGAATTGAACAAATCCAGAAAGTATTCTTACATTTCGTTTTGCGTAATTTACGCTTTTCGGATCCTATCCCTACATATAAAGCGCGATGCTTATTGTTCACTGTCCAATGCTTCTTGAGAGGATTTTCTTTAATATTCCGGCCAGAGCTCTGCGTAGGTCGGAGCTCTTCTATGTTGGTCTTTCAAACTCCCTTTATGCTCAGAATGCTTCTATTTCCATTTCATTTTCAAAAAATCACCTATTAAAATCTTTGAATATGTTCGAATAGTTTAATTGTACTTTCTTTTTTATTGCCTATTAACCATAAAATATGTCTACTTAGCCTATAATAATCCATTATATTCTTTTCTTGAATAACTAAATAAATAAATAAGTAAATAAATAAATAAAGGTGGTGATCCATATGGTGGTTCATTTTTTGAATTCGGCTTACGCCAGACTAGAAAAAATACTCCTATACCATAACATTGCTATCACTATGCTTTATGGTGTTTTGTGTGTAAAGTAAATCTTGCTACTTGTACGGTGGACCCCAAACATCCCTTTTTCCATTGGATTCGAAACTACAGATCGTTGCTTCACTACTCCACAAAATATTTTTTGAAAATGTTCGATATGGGCTCTTTGGCGAACAAAATACAGGATTTTGTATTATTCAATCGTCTACTAATTTTTTGAGAACATATGTACGCTATCTTGAGTCCATATGTTGATAACACTCACTCTGGATAATGCTGGAGCTTTTAAATGGGTCTGCCAATGAGGCTATTCATATGAACTCATTTTCTCTATGAGTGATATTTCCGAATTCGCTTAAAAACCATCGCTTTGATGCTTCCAGATGATTTTAAATTCTGAGTAAGTTGTCGATGCCTTTCATAGCCCGCATCGGAGTCCTTGCGTCATGATTTATAGCTAAATTTTTGTTTTTTATCTCTGTTATAGAAGTAATCTAACCAAATTCTGTAACGTGAAAATAAATTTTCGTACCTGTGCTAAATTCGAGTCCAGTTCTAAGTGGTACGACTTGCATATAAGTGAGTTTTGTGACGAAGGCAGTATACGACACTGATCAGACACCGATTATAGCGGCACATATGTAATCTTTACTTAGTAAACCACTTTCTAAGAAAAATGTTAGTAATCATTTAATTTGCTAAGAAAGAAGCTATATAGAAAATGTTGTCTTGGCGTAGAATGCTAAATTTTGAGTGTTTTATAACTATTAAATATATCAAGCTTGGGTTCACTGGGTATGTCCAACTGGCGCCGGTTAACACGAGAAAGAAACGACTCGCGTTTTGTCGGCCAAATCGTGTAAGTGGTTAGCACGCCGATTAAAAAGAACTACTACTCACTAATGACAACTAGCGAAAAACGCTCAGATCTTTTTATTTCACTTAATATAAATTCTCACCGATATTTCTTGTCAAAAAATATTTCCTACTATCCTAATAAAATAAATTATTCCACATTCCTGATCAATAAAATGCCGGATGATTACTCATCTGAAAAAGCGTGTGAAATATTTCATTCAAGACACACCCGCTCAGAAAGAATATTTTTGTTTACATAATGCATATCTTCATATACACAGGCATTTACATACATATGCACATACACATTCATATGAATGAATTGCATGACAGTTATTTTTGTGTGGATCCATGAAGATAATCTAATTCTTTTACATATTAGTGCATGCATATGTATGTATGTGTGTACATACAAACCTGAAGCTTTTAAGATACTCTGTGGACATTCAACAGCAAATTATATTTGAATAAATTATAAGAAATGAACATCCAAATTAAATAAAATACCCATATTTATTTAGTTATACTCGTGAAAGATTAATGGTTATTCGATTTTCCGCCTTAAAATGCAAATCAAAATATATTATAAGGATAGCATTTACCTACATACACACATATGTTTGTATAAAGGTAAACAACAAGAAATGATGGCACTGGGCGGGTGCCGATTGAGAAATGTGCTGATGCTGCATATGAGTATTGCAACACGCCCTCGCCCGGTTCGTTTGCCGCAGACTAACAATAAATAAAAAAATTCAAAGTCAGCCAGACGAGCAGCCATCAGGCCGCAGAATGATGAGGTGCTTCCCAGTTGTCAGCACGGCGGCAAGGGCCAAGAGGATTGAATAGACATTTAGCGGTTTATTCAATGAGAGCAGCTAAAAACTCGCAAGTCTATTTTGTGGGAGTGAACGCGCGTCTCCGTTGCCATACAATTACTAATCAACACTCACTCATGTATGTACATATGTATATGCAGGTATACCATGAGCGTCAAAAGTGACGGCATACATATGAAGCAAATAAATGAAATTCTTTCAAATGAATGAAATTTCTGATCTGTGTGTATTCATTCATTCAAAAACCTATGCTTGGACATGATTTTGTTGCATTCACCTTTTCTAATACATAAATGTTTTTCTTCCATTCAGTAACACATTAGAAAATTTGCATATAAAATTTTGCAAACCTCTTCACATAATCACATTTTTTAAATGATTTTTTTGGTGAGTTAAATGTACATTAATTCAACCATTTTACAGCTCTGGTGCTTACTCACTTTGGACGCGCATTGTAACTACATACGTACATATATATATATATGTATATGTATAATATATGTATATATAATGCAAATATATGCAGATGCACATACAAACATATGACAAACAATCGTGTACTAAGCAGCTACCTAGAGATCTGACGCGCGAACATTTCTTCATCGACGCTGATGATTAGTGATCAATCAATTTTTTTCATATATTTTTTTATATTTTTCGGTACTATATTTTCTTTATACTTTTTCCTCACGCTGCTTTATTTATTTTGACGCGTTTCATGCTTTGCCTACTACTATAATTACCCATTTGTTTATTTGTTTGTATTCGCACAAATTTTTCGCAAAGCTTTATGATGCAGCAAATTATGTGTCGCTCGCCTGCCAACGCTACAGGCCGAGCGTGCAACAACCAGCCATCGATCGCTGTCAATCGATCGCAATCTAAACTCACAAACTTTCATGCTTAGCAGACAATTAGTGAGAAATATGGAAAGAAGACAAATTGTGTATTTTCTCTTTTCAAGTGTAGTCGCATGTGCAGTGAAGAGGAAATCGTAAACAGGAAACACGACTGCGTATATACGTCTATGCACATACAAATGTGCATTAGGGTGCATCACTGTCCATACAAAAAAAAAAGTCGATTGATACATTTTTTAAACATCGCAACTTTTTTGATGATACACCCTAATGTTGATAATCCTTTTTATATAGATCTTTTATGGATTTGCTATGCTTGTGTCGTTACTCGTATGCTAACTTAGCATTGCTAAGTGCTTTAGGATTTAGCAGATCAAAGCTTTATTTGGGGAATAAGTTCATAGCGTTTTTTACATTTTCTTTAATTTTACAACAATTTGTTTGCTGTTTGGCAAAGAGTAAGTATTCATTCGATAGAACTCTTTCTGCTCTACAAAACTATGTTAATTGACCTTTGGAGCTATTTAATGTTTTATAAGTTTTGAGGCTTAGAAATGGAATACCCAGGAGGCAAAAATCAACATTTTCGACACTTGCTCTTCTTTGCTTTTCATGGAGGTCAAAAAGCTGCCGAAGCAGCCCGGGACATTTGCGACGGGTATGGAGAAGGTGTCATAAGCGAGTCTATAGCATGAAAATGGTTTGCAATGTTCAAAAATGCCTTCTAAATTCGATGAAGAATGTTTCAAATCACTATTGAAGCAGAACTGTCGTCAAATCAGTAGTGAATTCGGTGAAAAAATGAACCACGATCATAAAACGATTCTCAATCATCTTCATTCAATGGAACTTAGGGAAAAATTGGGAGCTTGGGTGTCTCACTGATCGACATGGCCAAACAATACTTCTTCGCGACAACGCCAGATCCCATATTGCACAAGTTATCAAAGCGGTACTCCAAGAGCTCGTTCAGCATACGCCGTATTCTCCGGATCTTGCACTGACCAATTACCATCTTTTCCGCTCCATTTCAACCCATATGTCAACCCAACCCAACAAAGAGGTCCTTAAAAAGTGGCTCAACAACTTCCTTGACACCATCCAGGCGATTTTTGTCGGAACGGCATCAACAAATTGGTCGAGATTGGTCGGCCCATGTACGGGGTAACATTTAGACGCCACCTACAAATCGGAAAACCGCTGAGCTGAGCTTTTGAGGTAAAATTTTTACATTAAAACTTTCACTAAAAATTCATAATCTAAATTTTTCGCGCTCTCGTAAGTTAAGGAATGAGAAGTGAGAGGTTCGCTTCAGTACAGTTGAGTATAAATAAAGGGTTTTTCAATTGGCGCGGGTCGATTTTGGCGCCCTGTGGCAGCCATTTGATTTAGTGACATCTGTCAAATCTTTTGTTTATTTTATTCCATTTCAACATCTACCCGCCCTTATTGAAAAACCCTTTATAAGTTTTTATCAGAACCATAGCTTGCTTTTAGACTAAAATATTCAAGGTACTTCGGTGCACACCGACGGGAATGTGATTGCTAACACTAATTAACTGAAACACTAACTAGCCGCCGAACTATACAACTCAACATTTGACGCACTCTGTTGAGAATTTAGTATGATATTAATATCTTTGATTATTCACAGGTAAGTCTTGATTGACTGAAAAATTGATGCCAAATGAAAAGGTGCATCGTCATCGATCCTTAGGCTGAGCCTACACGGCCTACACAAATCTGCAACCAAGGGCCAACCTATACTTTCCGAAAGTTTTTGACATACTGAATCTGAACCTGAACTGAGAATAGCTCCAGCAAGTGAAATTTTCGAAATATTCGGCTTAAAAGTGCAAAAATTACTATATTTAGATATACATAAAAATTTGTGTTTGTTAAAAAAAAACATCTTAATTCTTATCTGCGCGATTGATCAATTTTATATTATTCACCAGCATCGGTATTAGTATTCTATATATAAAATGGTAAGTATAGTGCAAATATTTGAAGCGCTTACTTTTCATAAAATAAAGCAAACAATAAATTTTAGTTAAAAAATATTGAAAAATTTGACAAAAGGCGTTTCATTTTCAGCGCTGTTCTTGGTTCTGAGACTCTATTAAATTTTAACGACTAGCGCTCTATTTCTAGATAAATTTTCATTTCAAAAGGTATGCGAACAAACAAATTTTCGCACTTGAGGATCTGCAAGCTGGCACATGGTTTGTCTGTATCTTCCAACAGTGATCTCCTTTAGCGTGAGAAACATTTTTCCGGTTAATAGTGGCACCATATTTGATTTCAACAAGATTTAAAAAAATTGAATCGATTTTTTACGCGCTAAGTTCGATCATTATTAAATTTCTTGGTGAATGAGTTTCTTCCTGCTCGATTTACGAATAACTCCGTTATAGAATATTATGTCTCACTCAATTAACATTATAAAAATTAATTGACCTTGAGAAATTACGATTGAGAAATTGGTCATATCTGGAATCTGCCTAAAAATATCCACAAACGTTTCGGGCAGTTAAGTATAACTCGGTCTTGCTTGTAGTTGTATTCCATCAATATGAACCTCCCTAACGAATTAACACTACATATACTGTACGAGTACATACATAGGTATGTATATACGGAGATAGCAACAAATTTAAAATGCATACCATGGCTGATTTTCAATTAAAGTTTCTTTAAATCTAAATTTTACTCATCTGTCGCCTGGTGCACTCAAGTGTGTAATACTTATTGAATACGCCTTCACAATTAGTCTTTAAGTAAAGCAAATAAATAATTGAAGGCTTTAAAATTATACGCACGCACTTGAAATTATTTTTTTCATTCATACCTATTTACCTTCATACAAATTTCGCACATCGCCAATGGCGCATGACGCGCGCATCTACGCACAAGGCTTTCTATGGCTCTACCCTTTCGCATGTGACGTGACGTATACAGATCACAGATCGTACACCTTTTTCCGCTGTTTGGCATTTTTGATTGACATTCGCCAATAATTTTAGTTCTATGTTTCAATTACTACATTTCCGGCGGCAGTTGGTTGAGTTCACTTTGGCTGCGATCACTCACTTTAACATAAATGCTGGGTTTTTTCAATTAAAATTGTTTACTGCTAATTACATACTTTTGTTTTATTTTCAATAGAAATTGTATTCAATTTTTCTACAACCTGCCCAGAAGATTTGCCTCGCATTGGAAGTTGCCTCCCTTATTTCTAAATTGTCTTAGCTTTTACAGTAATACAGTTATTATTCCTCTAACTTTTTGTCATATAGCACATTGCCAGTGGAAATTGTTAAAAATGCCTTAGTTACATTTATTTAAAATGAGTTGTAGTTGATTTAAGCTGCAGAGTGCTTTGAGTTTCTACATGACCAAAGTTTTTGAGTGATTTGATAGGTGGCAACTTTTTGTCCTGTTAACTCTGTGACATAGTACATATGTACATAAAACTTAGAAGGAAAGACATTCGGTTGATGGTCGGCATCATTACAGGACACAACCCATGGGGTCAGCATATGACCACCATTGGAATCATCGAGGACCCGGTATGCCTGTCATGCTTGGAGGAGGCGGATAGCACTGAGCACTTTCTCTGTGAGTGTCCTGCCTTTGCTAGAGCGCGACTACGGGTATTGGGTTCCGATGTCATGGGAATGGGTAATATTCGTTCTCTAAAACTGGAGGATATTTACAGATTTGCCAAAGAATCTGGAAAATTCTCACAGGACTAACTATCTCTATCTCTGTCTCTGTCTCTATTCTTTCCTATCTCTTTCTCTGATACTTTTCTCCCTCCCTCATTGACTATCTACCCCCTTTCCAGAGCTTTAAATACAATGGGCTTTTTAGCCTGAGTGTTTTAGGAGCCACCAAATCTCCTGGTGCTCCTTGGCTCGACCTTTTCAAATTCAATTTTCAAATTCACATATGTACATTCGTATATATGACTACTGACTTTCTTTACAAATTCCAGGTACTACTCTAACATCGTGTTTGTGAGGTTTGTCAAACTTGTAAAATAAATAGAGACATATTTTTTGAAACATAGACAAGGTAAAGGGTAAAGCTAAGGATTCTGCAATTTAATAAAACTAGCGCACCCATGCACTATGAGTAGTAACTAAAACCTATTTTTCCATGAAACCTCCTAGCAGAAGTAGAGACGTTTAAGAGAGATCGATGTTGATCAGATAAGCTAACTTAACCTCCCCCTTAGACTGACACCAATTTCGTGCCCCAAATCAGAGACGATCTTCGCTTTCCACAGAATGCAGCACCATGCCACACAGCCAATCAAACAAACGACCTGGGCTACTGGAAAGCCAGCTGAGCCTGCTATAGGAATAAAATCATATTCTTCATATTTTTGTTCTATATACTAAAAGCGGCCGCCGTATCCGAATGGGTTGGTGCGTGACTGCCATTCGCAATTCACAGAGAGAACGTCGGTTTGAATCTCGGTGAAACACCAAAATTAAGAAAAACATTTTTCTAATAGCGGTCGCCCCTCGGCAGGGAATGGCAAACCTCCGAGTGTATTCCTGCCATGAAAAAGCTCCTCATAAAAATATCTGCCGTTCGGAGTCGGCTTAAAACTGTAGGTCCCTCCATTTGTGGAACAACATCAAGACGCACACCACAAATAGAAGGACTAGCTCGGCAGAAATACACACAGAGGCTTGCCATTGCCTCCTGCGAGGCGACCGCTAGTAGAAAAAAATACCAGTCTAACGGTTAGACGCGATAGAAGTGAAACCGTCCGTAAAACAAACTGAGAGAGAATGAGACGAAAGCAGCATTAGGAGCGGGATAATTATAGGTTCATTATAATATTGCTATAAAATTCATATTTTATTTTCTTCATTTTATTATTATTCATCCTCAATGTTTTCAATTTCAACAAATGATACGTGTGGCTTATGATAGCTAATTTTTTCTGTCGATACAAACATACATACGTATGACGCTTGAACTAAACACCAAAGCAAGTAATAGGCAGTGTAGTATACATACTACAATACTCACTATACTAGCGTGGCTCAGCAGTACGCAGCCACACACATATACGTATATCAACATATAACGCTTCGTAGTGTCGCTTTTTCGTTTCATCGAGTCTCAAATCACTCCCAACGATTCTAAAGAAGTTTTCACTTCAAAAACTCTTTCTTCATTATGGTGATTCATCGAGATTCGAACCTACGTTCTCAATGAACTCTGAATGGTAGTTACGCACTAACCCATTCGGGCTGACGGGATTAGATAGAAATATTTTTGGACTCGGTCGTCTTATTAACGAAGTGAGCGATGTATTACGTTAGGTTAAGTTGAAGTGGTGGTCCACTAGTTGACACACTCAGGCTCATAGCCCATTGTGACGCCGCATGGGGAACTTGTCCTTGTATTTCCTAAAAGCAGTATGTACTTTTCAAAAATTTTATAAGATCCTTGATTCAGACAGAGCTTAGGTCTTCCCATTCATTTAAGGATTTATATATATATAGTTGCCGCTTACACCCTTTTTGGGCGTTTGGCCGAGCTCCTCCTGCTATTTGTGGTGTGCGTCTTGATGTTGTTTCACAAGGTGGGACCTACAGTTTTAAGCCGACTCCGAACGACAGATATAAATATTTATGAGGAGCTTTTTCATGGCAGATATGCACTCGGAGATTTGCCATTACCTGTCGAGGGGCGACCGTTATTAGAAAATACTTATTTTTGTATTATTTTGGTGCTTCACGGAGATTCGAACCTACGTTCTCTACGAATCCCGAATGGTAGTCACGCACTAAGCATTTGGCTACGGCGGCCGCCTATTCATTAAAGGATTGTCTACCCAAAACGGCGAATCTACGTCTGGATAGAGCAGGACCGTGGCACAAAAGAATGGTGATGGTCTCTTCTTCTTCCTCATCTAGACAACTTTTGCAGAAGTGATGTGTTTGCACACCCATGCTCTGGGCATGGCTGCAGATTAGGCAATGCCTCCTTATAACTAAAACCAGTTAGCATTGAGAGCCGAGCACAATTGTCGGGCTATCCTGCAGGTGGTTTCATTACGCCATTTTTCATTCGCTGCTCTTACAATTGATAAGGTAAGCAGTTAACATCTTTGCAAGGGTATGCCTATATTATTGTCTATGTACTCATCGGTCAATTTAGTGCCGAGTTTCGCTAGTTCATCGGCGCTAGTTCATCATCTTTCATTAGCTGAAATGACTCAGCCATCTCGTTAACATAGACATGGTAGACATTTCATGGCTACCTTGAAGGTTGTCGACTGCTTCGTGAGGGATTTTATCGCGTGGTACTACAAAAAAAAAATTCTGACTTCAGAAACTAGGAAGTGTGGGTGGAAATTTGGTGCTATCAAATATATTTTGAGTTGTCGGTAATTCGTTTATTGATCAGTTTCTTTTAGCTGAAAGTTTTTCTTACTACATAGCTACTCTGAAATATGGATATTGAGTTTAACTACTGTTCCGAGAATTGGAAAAAAGTTGGCATAAGTGTAATCTGACGGAGAGGGATTACTTTGAAGGAGTGGAGATAGACTTGGAAGAGCATAGATAGTTTGAAAGTTCAGTAATCTATATATTCTGGGGGTTACATCACTTGGATTAAATCGTTCATAAGCCTGATGAGAATTACAATCTATTAATTTTTGAGATTTAGTGGTATGAGTATTGCCGAAAGTTCTAGTGTTATAATAATTTACTCATTAACAGAGTGGACGTTACTAGTCAGATGTTGAAAAACTCAAAAATCTATTACATTTGCGGCAAAAGCTTAACACAAATCTGGAAACTCCGTAAAGCTGATAAGTGCGTTGTCGAAACTTTTTATTTGCATAAATCCATTGGTTTATATTTTGTATAAACATGATGAGAGTTCCAGAGGCTTAATAGGAAATAGTAAGTTATCTTAAGAAGAAACAAAATATGAAATGCTTCCAGGCTTGCAATGCTGTACTTAATAATTTTCTAATTATATTTAATGCTTCTTCTAAAAGTGAACACCATTTTTAGGCGATTTTTTTATATAATTGATGACTTTTCAATATTTATTTAAAATATATTTTCTATCTGTATCTGTTCTTCCGGCAATGTCAATCGTAGCTTTTCTGTATTTCTTTTGCACATCACCAAGATCGTATGATTATTTATATTTATTCGTAGACAGTTGCGAATTCTACAAGAAAATGGCTAATACATATTTTCTTTAACTTTTCAATGTTCAGATTTGTTCTCATCGTCCAGTTTGAGGGTGTTGATTTTGTTGTTTTTGAATTGGCGAATGATGCGCGTGCCAAGATTTATCTCTTCTCATTTTAAGAGATCTCACTTTTGGCAGATTTCAATATTATATTATTATTAATTTAGTTTTGGTTAATTTGCACGAATATATTTCCATTTTAAACGAGTACTAAAATAACGCTTTTACTTACATAGTACTTATGTATGTATGTATGTCCTCATGTTACGTAATTTGCTCACTTAGTAACTCAGCGGTTTTTGAAATGTTATACTTTTATTTTATTTATGATTTTTTAATAACTTGCTAATAAAAATATGTGAATTTTGTAATTAAAACTGAATTTAAAAATTTTGCATTTAAAACTGAACATTTATTAGATGATCCGTTTTAATTAGCAAGCGATTAACTCAGATCTAATATCAAATTACATCTCTAAAATGATTTGAGTAGGGCACCTATTCTAAAATATTAGGAATTAATATGCCAAAGATTGGTCTCTATCAAAGAGGCTAAAACGACCTGGCACTACAGTGCAAAATATGGACAAAATAGTTCCCTCAATTTCAATAACAAAGAGGGAACATAATTCGATGGCTTTAAGTGTTTTTATTCAGGAAAAGATTGGACGTTTACCAGAGGTCAAATAAAATTGTTCGGTTGAGTGAAGCTACAAACTACTTCAATGTTCACAGATCGACCTGACGGGATTATATATATATATATATATATGTGGTGTGCGTCTGAATGTTGTTCCACAGATGGATGGACCTACAGTTTCAAGCCGACTCCAAACGGCAGATATTTTTTTTATGAGGAGCTTTTTCATGGCAGAAATACACACGGAGGCTTGCCATTGCCTGCTGAGAGGCGACCGTTAGTAGAAAAAACTCTTTCTTCATTTTGGTGATCATCGAGATTCGAACCTACGTTCTCAATGAACTCTGAATGGTAGTTACGCACTAACCCATTCGGGCTGACGGGATTAGATAGAAATATTTTTGGACTCGGTCGTCTTATTAACGAAGTGAGCGATGTATTACGTTAGGTTAAGTTGAAGTGGTGGTCCACTACTTGACACACTCAGGCTCATAGCCCATTGTGATGCCGCATGGGGAACTTGTCCTTGTCTTTCCTAAAAGCAGTGTGTACTTTTCAAAAATTTTATAAGATCCTTGATTCCGACAGAGCTTAGGTCTTCCGATTCATTAAAGGATTTATATATATATAGTTGGCGCTTACACCCTTTTTGGGCGTTTGGCCGAGCTCCTCCTCCTATTTGTGGTGTGCGTCTTGATGTTGCTCCACAAGTGGAGGGACTTACAGTTTTAAGCCGACTCCGAACGGCAGATATTTTTATGAGGAGCTATTTCATGGCAGAAATGCACTCGGAGGTTTGCCATTACCTGTCGAGGGGCGACCGTTATTAGAAAATACTTATTTTTTTATTATTTTGGTGTTTCACGGAGATTCGAACCTACGTTCTCTCCGAATCCCGAATGGTAGTCACGCACTAACCATTTGGCTACGGCGGCCGCCTATTCATTAAAGGATTGTCTACCCAAAACGGCGAGTCTACGTCTGGATAGAGCAGGACAGTGGCCTCATCTAGACAACTTTTGCAGAAGTGATGTGTTTGCACACCCATGCTCTGGGCATGTCTGCAGATTAGGCAATGCCTCCTTATAACTAAAACCAGTTAGCATTGAGAGTCGAGCACAATTGTCGGGCTATCCTGCAGGTGGTTTCATTACGCCATTTTTCATTCGCTGCTCTTACAATTGATAAGGTAAGCAGTTAACATCTTTGCAAGGGTATGCCTATATTATTGTCTATGTACTTATCGGTCAATTTAGTGCCGAGTTTCGCTAGTTCATCGGCGCTAGTTCATCATCTTTCATTAGCTGAAATGACTCAGCCATCTCGTTAACATAGACATGGTAGACATTTCATGGCTACCTTGAAGGTTGTCGACTGCTTCGTGAGGGATTTTATCGCGTGGTATTACAAAAAAAAATTCTGACTTCAGAAACTAGGAAGTGTGGGTGGAAATTTGGTACTATAAAATATATTTTGAGTTGTCAGTAATCGGTTTATTAATCAGTTTCTTTGAGCTGAAAGTTTTTCATACTACATAGCTACTCTGAAATATGGAAATTGAGTTTAACTACTGTTCCGAGAATTGGAAAAAAGTTGGCATAAGTGTAATCTGACGGAGAGGGATTACTTTGAAGGAGTGCGGTAGACTTGAAAGAACATAGATAGTTTGAAAGTTCAGTAATCTATATATTCTGGGGGTTACATCACTTAGATTAAATCGTTCATAAGCCTGATGAGAATTACAATCTATTAATTTTTGAAATTTAGTGGTATGAGTATTGCCGAAAGTTCTAGTGTTATAATAATTTACTCATTAACAGAGTGGACGTTACTAGTCAGATGTTGAAAAACTCAAAAATCTATTACATTTGCGGCAAAAGCTTAACACAAATCTGGAAACTCCGTAAAGCTGATAAGTGCGTTGTCGAAATTTTTTGTTTGCATAAATCAATTGGTCCAGAGGCTTAATAGGAAATAGTAAGTTATCTTAAGAAGTAAAAAAATATGAATTGCTTCCAGGCTTGCAATGCTGTACTTAATAATTTTCTAATTATATTTAATGCTTCTTCTAAAAGTGAACACCATTTTTAGGCGATTTTTTTATATAATTGATGACTTTTCAATATTTATTTAAAATATATTTTCTATCTGTATCTGTTCTTCCGGCAATGTCAATTGTAGCTTTTCTGTATTTCTTTTGCACATCACCAAGATCGGATGATTCTATTTATTCGTAGACAGTTGCAAAGTCTACAAGAAGATGACTAATATTTTCTTTAACTTTTCAATGTTCAGATTTGTTTGCATCGTCCAATTTGAGGGTGTTGATTTTGTTGTTTTTAAATTGGCGAATGATGCGCGTGCCAAGATTTATCTCTTATTATTTTTGGAGATCTCACTTTTGGCAGATTTCAATATTATATTATTATTAATTTAGTTTTGGTTAATTTGCACGAATATATTTCCATTTTAAACGAGTACTAAAATGACGCTTTTACTTACATAGTACTTATGTATGTATGTATGTCCTCATGTTACGTAATTTGCTCACTTAGTAACTCAGCGGTTTTTGAAATGTTATGTGTTTATTTTATTTATGATTTTTTAATAATTTGCTAATAAAAGTATGTGAATTTTGTAATTAAAACTGAATTTAAAAATTTTGCTTTTAAAAAGGATAAGCTATGCATAATAAAATTTGAAGCCACAAAATATTATATCGATAGTATATCTTTATCTTTATGTTTATCTTTATCTTTATCTTTATCTTTATCTTTATCTTTATCTTTATCTTTATCTTTATCTTTATCTTTATCTTTATCTTTATCTTTATCTTTATCTTTATCTTTATCTTTATCTTTATCTTTATCTTTATCTTTATCTTTATCTTTATCTTTATCTTTATCTTTATCTTTATCTTTATCTTTATCTTTATCTTTATCTTTATCTTTATCTTTATCTTTATCTTTATCTTTATCTTTATCTTTATCTATATCTTTATCTTTATCTTTATCTTTATCTTTATCTTTATCTTTATCTTTATCTTTATCTTTATCTTTATCTTTATCTTTATCTTTATCTTTATCTTTATCTTTATCTTTATCTTTATCTATATCTTTATCTTTATCTTTATCTTTATCTTTATCTTTATCTTTATCTTTATCTTTATCTTTATCTTTATCTTTATCTTTATCTTTATCTTTATCTTTATCTTTATCTTTATCTTTATCTTTATCTTTATCTTTATCTTTATCTTTATCTTTATCTTTATCTTTATCTTTATCTTTATCTTTATCTTTATCTTTATCTTTATCTTTATCTTTATCTTTATCTTTATCTTTATCTTTATCTTTATCTTTATCTTTATCTTTATCTTTATCTTTATCTTTATCTTTATCTTTATCTTTATCTTTATCTTTATCTTTATCTTTATCTTTATCTTTATCTTTATCTTTATCTTTATCTTTATCTTTATCTTTATCTTTATCTTTATCTTTATCTTTATCTTTATCTTTATCTTTATCTTTATCTTTATCTTTATCTTTATCTTTATCTTTATCTTTATCTTTATCTTTATCTTTATCTTTATCTTTATCTTTATCTTTATCTTTATCTTTATCTTTATCTTTATCTTTATCTTTATCTTTATCTTTATCTTTATCTTTATCTTTATCTTTATCTTTATCTTTATCTTTATCTTTATCTTTATCTTTATCTTTATCTTTATCTTTATCTTTATCTTTATCTTTATCTTTATCTTTATCTTTATCTTTATCTTTATCTTTATCTTTATCTTTATCTTTATCTTTATCTTTATCTTTATCTTTATCTTTATCTTTATCTTTATCTTTATCTTTATCTTTATCTTTATCTTTATCTTTATCTTTATCTTTATCTTTATCTTTATCTTTATATTTATATTAATCTTTATCTTTATCTTTATCTTTATCTTTATCTTTATCTTTATCTTTATCTTTATCTTTATCTTTATCTTTATCTTTATCTTTATCTTTATCTTTATCTTTATCTTTATCTTCATTTTTATATTTATCATTATCTTTATCTTTATGTTTATCTTTATGTTTATCTTTATTTTTATCTTTATCTTTATCTTTACCTTTATCGTTGTCCTTATCTCTTCACCTTTCGTCTGAATCTAGAGCTTACTTTTAAGAAGAGTTTTGAGTTTTATAATCAACTAATTTAAAACTTGATTAATATTCTTCCTGCCGACATCAAACTATGTTTCTAATGAATGATAAATTTTACTCTTTCTCTCTCCACTTACACTTGCTCTCTCCAAGCTAATGACCAACTTTTATCGTCTTTGTTGGTACAATAAAGAACAGTAATCAAACATACACCATTTATGACACCGACACCTTTTAATAGATTTTGTGCGATGACTTAACACAGCAAAATTATCGCAAAGTGTGCAAAAATTTCTTTGAGAAATTATTATTTTACAATGCCTTTATATCAGTAGCATTCCCTAGATTTTATGAATGAACGTCGAGTGTTAGTAAATAAATTTTATATGCACGTAGGAAGTGCAAGCTCTAAAAATCCCATGAAATTAACCCACATGTTTTCCAATATTTATATATAGCAACTACAGAAAAAAGAATACAAGCGCAAAAATGTTATCGACAAAATGTTGTTTCTAATTAGTACCAAATCTTTAGAGAGTGCATGCCTTTATACATACTTAAGTACAAAACAATATCTAATCACATCATAAGGCACACGGCCGATGTTCTTATCACACCGAAACGGCACACGCTAAGGCGCTAAATATGATTATCTACATATGTATGTATGTATTATTAGCACTTATCGAATTTTACATCACAAAAAAGTTTGCTTGTAGTTGAATTTCATAAACACGTGACATAAACTCATTTCGCTTTGTTGAAATGGTGGTGCGCTGGTAGGAAGAACAAATAGTTCACACAGGCTCTTTTAGGCGCTTGTCTCCAGCTTCATAGTCTCATATTGTGGCATCCTTTTAAAATTTATCCAGGACGCTCCACACCACAGAGTCAGTAATGGTTCATTCTCGGTCTGCTAGAATGTTTTTTTGTCAACATTATACGGTCCAAATCAGAGAACAGACCGAAAGCGAACCGTGGTCGCCTCTGTAGTGTGAATCGCTCCTAAGTGTGCATGATGTTTCAAAAAGATTTCTGTGTTCAAGTTTACTAAGTATTTGGGATGGTACTATCGAAGGCGCGCCTTACCCAGCTGAGACAGTGGCATCTACACCTCCTTTCCATTTCTACAGCTGAAGTGAGGTAAATCTTTGAATGTTCTATTGTTATGGCGGCCCTATCAGAGAGTGCGTGACGTCGCATTAGCTGAGTTGCGCAGAGTTGTCAACAATTTGCTTTTCGCAATAAATTGAGAGCTTTTTTATACCCAAAATGCGAAAATATTTAAGTTTGGTGTTTGTTTCTTTTTTCTTAATTCAAAACTACCGAAATTGTTAGTTAAAAAACAACTGTATTATTAAACAAAAGAATGTCCAAAAAGGTCACTCTGAGAAGATTTTAGTGTTCATGAAAATTGGTTGGTTCTTATAAAATTTGATATTTTGAAAGTGAAAATTTAAATTTTTACTCCTTTTAAGGTTATGTTAGAATATTAAATCTTCTTCTCTCAACTCTTCTTAACATTAAAAACCTTTGTACACATTTTAAAAAGCGTTTGAATTTAGTGAGTGCGAATTAGAGGTGTAATCGTTTCTTCGTGTCCTTAATCCTTAGTGGGACATAGGGCATCAAGAGGAGTATTCATAGTAAAAATAAGCAACAAAATAGCAGAAAATACTGAAGAAACCATAACGATATTTTTACAAAAAGAGTACTTTATCTTGTTACATAACCTGATATAATATAGCAAAAATGTCGTTTTCTTAACAAAAAACGCATAAATTAAGTTGTACAGAACCATAACACATTTGTTTAAAAAACCACGCATTTTAAAGAAAATTTTTCAATAAAAAATTGGTATTTTATTTTCTTTAAATGGGAATTTTAGTGCGTTTTTATTTTTAAAGCTAGGCACCACTGCAGCAGTGATAGAGAGATTTCACTGCTGAAAGGAGAAGAACACCAACAATAACCGCAATCGCGGGCAATCCGACCCGATGTTAAAAAAAAATAAAGCTAAATAAAACTGAGTTAACTATTGAACTAATTTAAAAAAAATTTATATTTTATAAAATTATAAACCTTACATTTCAATTAGAACAGGCTAGAAAAATGCCATGAAGAAAGAACTTAAACTCCGAGACTAAATAACAAAAAACAAATGCTAAATCAAGTTACGAAAATGGTAATCTGGCGTTACTGGTGCTAATACGACGTCACTCATTGTCAAATTCGCTGAGAGCAAAGTAACGGTACCACGATAGGTGCCATCTCCTTATTCTTTTCATCATGATGCGACCAATATGCTATTCATTAACTTCACATCAGATTTGCTTTGTTACCTGACAGTTAAGTTCCGTAGCCCATCTGCTATTTGCCTCGTCAACGAAAATCGATCAAATGTAGAATTTTTATTTATTTACTAGATAAGTCATTAAAATGTAATGGTTTATACTGACTAAAACACTAACCTCGGTTAAAATATCATGAGATTGAGCTTTGTGATTATGATAACACAGGACAGAGAAAAATTAAGCGTCATGGAACTCAAAATCTCGTTTAGTTTTCGTCGTGAACGTGCCAATGGGGCATTCCTTGCATAATTCTGGGGGTGCCTGATTTTAACGATAATAAGTATGAAGACTAATCGTTGGAATAAGAAACAGAATGGCACGCAGCAGTGAATGATTAGCAATCTCACCAAACAAAAGATAGAGAGAGAATAGTATTTCAGAATTAAAGGGTTTTCGATCAATTACATGATATATGGGATATCTGAACTTTGGGTAGAGTTTTCTACGAATAGCTTTCTCGATTTCCTTGCTGGGTCATGTACGACATACATAGATCACAGGGAGTTTTCTGTAAACAGTAACCCATACTTAGTATTAACTCATAGCGAAATCAGCTCACTCAGGTCTTTCCGAGGCCATCTTTCCAGGCTATGTGCCAAAAAACGAATTATTTTATTACTGACGCTTGATGGTTTAGGTTTAGTGAGTGATCATTTACCGTAAAATTTATTTTCCATTCGTTTCTCTCTAGAATGCTTGCAGAAAATTTGTTGTAAAAATAAAATAGATGGGTTATTTTCGCTAACAGTCGTAAGTTTTCTGGAATAGCGCTTAGCTTTTCGCGTGCGCAAAGGCGGGGCGTTTTCAGTCTGGTGCTTTGCAGCTAGCCTGAAGTGTAGCCCTTTCGTAGTGATTTACGGAAAGACAGCTTAAAATATATTCACACTTTGTGTGAGTGGCAGGCAGGGCTCATGTAACGAGCATGGAAGCCAACCTTTGCAATCTTTCCAATTATTTTACCTGAGTCAAATCACACTACTTTTTGTAGTAAACATTTTGTTATATTTTATTTACATAAATTAAAATATTTCTATTTTAATTACGGTTTTTTATTTATTATGCTTGCATACTTACAACAGTGTTTTGAACGATTTTTTGCAAGTCATCATCAACTTAATAATTGCAAAGAAAATATTTTTCTCGCCGAGTTGGCAAATTATATCTACATATATATTTATTTTCTAGTTTACAAATTAAGCAGAATACGACATGTGGGTGGGTAACTAATCAAGAAGTTACAAAACAAAAAAAAAAAAAAACGAAAACGAAAACGAAAAAAGCACAACGACACGTGAAAGATTTTAAAAATAATATTTTCATGTACTACATTTGCAACCGCAGAACAAATTGGAAAAATAATCAAAGGAGAAAAAATTTGAAAATAAATGAACTGGTGGATATCAAAAATTTTGATATATGAAGAAAATAGAAAGTTGGCATTAAGAAAATTACAAATGAAAAGAAATATGGATGCCAGTGAGTGAATTAGAAAATCTTTTGTTGCAATTTGTCAAGAAAAATTGTTGTATAATTTTTAGAAATTTTTAAAGCAAATAGTTTGTGTTAATATTTAAAATACTTGTAAAACACTCATACAAATTTCGATGAAAAGTTTTCATGTAAAATTTTAAAAATAAATAAAATAGTTTACAGAAATAGTTGATTGTAAGAAAAAAAAAATAAAAAGAGTTAATTTAACAATTGAATAAAGATTTTGAGAAAATAATAGGAAATTTGCTAGTGAACATATTTAATGAGTTGAGCTGAGAAATTTCATGGAAGTTTGTACGAAATATTTTAAACAAATTAGTAAAACACTTTGCAAGAAGTTTCGGTGAAAATTTTTCATTAAAAATATATGTATATATTATAAGTAAAATAGTTTTGAAAAACATGTTGAGAGAATTTTAGAGACAAGTTAAATAAATTTTTTTTAAATTTCGCGCGCGGTTTAATAAAATTGTATTTGGAACTTGGGGAAACTATTCAAAATATTTTTATGAAAATATTTCAAGGAGTGTAGAAAGCTAGCAGACGAATGAATGATAACAACAGCTCACGCTGCGGCTCTTGGAGTGTTCGAGAGAAAGATTCTGCGCATGATTTATGGACCCTTGAGCTTTGGCGACGGTGAATATAAAATTTCGAAGGTGATGGATCGATGAGGTACATATGTGAGTTGTACGCAGGCATGGACATATTGGAGCGAATTAAGATGAATGGATACAAAAGCTTCGGATCTGAGGGTATTCGATACGGTGTTCGAGAGTGGTAGCCGAGGAAAAGGGTACGCCTTCACTGCTTTATAAGGACCAAGTGGAGAAGGAACTGTTTACACGTGTAACTTCTAATTGGCGTCGATTTGCACGTGAAAGAAACGATTGGCGCACTTTGTTGACTTCGGCCAAAATCGCTTAGACGGCTATTGCGCCGATAAGGCAGAAAAAGAAGAAGACAAATAGTAATTGGTAGACATCAGATTATTATGCAGCGCATATTTTTGTTTAACATCACATGAAGTTCGCACCTAGGTAGAAACTCATCATAATAAAATATTCAATTTGCATAAAAATCCGATCTCTAGTAATTGGAAACATTTGAAAAATGTATTGTGAAAAATGATTCTGAAATTTTTTTATAAATTTAAAATGTAGAAATTAGAATGTAGAAATTAAGAGAAACAAGTGAGAAAGTTTTAGTGAAGAATTCCAAAAATATTGGAGAAAACAGTAAAATGATTTTTAGAGAAACGGATTGATCAAACTTTTTTTTTAATTCTGTCCTACTATTGCGGACATTTTTTATAGAAAGCGGAAAAAGGAATATCAAAGTAATTTTTGGTGAAAACTTTTTATAAAAATATGTGAAAAATTAATTAATTGATTTCGAAATCCGGATAATTCTCTTGAAATATGTAAAAAAATGAATGAAATCATTTCGAAATCAGTTGCGAAACTTTTAGAAAATTTGTCATACAAATTTTTAAAATTGCACTAAACAACAGTTAGGAAACAATTGAAAAATTTTTATTGAAATTATTTGGAAAATAGCGTTCTTAAAGACAACTTTTTACACATTTTCTCTTTAAATAAGTGAAGTTTGGGAAGTCAGTGTAGAAAATTAACAAAGGAAGTTTGGAAAAAATTTAGAGGTTTCTACTACGAAATATTTAATGAATTTAAAAATGAAATAAAAATAATTTAGTAACATGATTTTAAATAATATAGTTTTCGCAAAATCGATGAAATAAAATTACAAAATTTAAAGATTAAAATAATTTAAATTTCCATTATTAAAATAAAATTTTGAAACTCTTTTCACGTATTTTTTTAAACAATTTTATATTCATGCCATATGCACTCTTGAGAAGATCAGTCTTTCCCGTAATACTCTACTTTAAAATAGTATAGGTTTTCAAGGAAAGGCAATCGAGTGCTTAAGCCCGAAAAGTTGGTCAGTCCATTTGATCGTTTGGTCCACGACATTCGAAATGCCAAGCACAAGCATATGTACAAGTCGATTGTCTACTACCGTGCCATATTTGTGTCACACCTAAGCATTTGGTCGGTAATAATTTGAATGGAAAAAAGCTGCCGTTTTGATGTGCTTTTCGGAGATCATCCAATGTGGAGCAACATTTTCGCGGATTCTTCAAGTTTGTAGCAAAAGATGTCATAAATTTCATCAATAAAACACAAAATTCACCAAATTTTTTAACAAACAATTTAATTTCCAAAAACCAAAATGAAATCTGATATTATGAACTTAAAAAAAACTGATATAAAATTAGTAATCAACCGACCCAATTACCAACTCCCTGAGTAATGAATTTCAAGCCAGACTAATTTTTAATTTTTCAACCTAAATATATGTAACGTTTCCACTTACGAGCTTTATTTAGTTTTTTCTTAGTGAGTTGAAAAATTGACTTCGCCTAGAAGATGGAATTATCTCGTGAAAATTTTCGTGCGATAATTTATTACGCTTTTCGACGTAAATTATTGAGACTGGAGTGCATTGATCAACTTCAACAGAGGAAGTGCTCAAATTCATTGGAAGCGACTTCTTTAGTTAAAAACCAGGCCATCCAAAATCGGTCACTGAGCCCGATAATCCACATAATTTTAATTTTTGCCATGTATATTACTTGATAAGAGATATTTCAAATAACGTGGGATTAAAGAAAAAAGGTAGGTCATAAGAAGTAATAAATCTAAGTAACCTGCTAATAAGAAAGCCAACTAGCATCGCAAAAATTGACACCTAAGTATCGTCAATTCAAAAAGCGCGTTGTTGATCTTAAGTGAATAACTTTTGTAATCATTTGAGATTTTTTCATTTAAATGTTTTCAAGATACGTTTTACTTAAGTTTAAGTAATAAGTAAAAAATCGACAATTTTTATTTTTGCAAAAAAAAAATCGTCTTTTTGATGAAAATATAAGCGGAAACGAAAATTAGTAACTTTCATTATCTTTATTTTGATATATCATTTGTTTTTATCGGTTAAGGGGTTATTCGGTTATTATTAGTCTACTATGTACCTGTTTCTCATTAACGAAAAACCATTAGCTCGATATCTCGAAAACTACATCAAAGCAAAAAATTATTTGGAATTTCGCAAATATAATAATCTGTAAAACGAGAAACATCGTGAGCGGTCGTTTTAGTGTTAATAAATCTTAGATTTTCTACATAACATCTACTAAATGAGACCCCTTAACTATGACAGCTGGCAAAACAAAATTTTAAAAAATCTGCTAAAGGCGAAACTCGAGTTAATTCCATGGATATCGTATGAATAAACAACATCAGGACAATGTATATTTCAATCAAGATACCCATTTACACGTCAATTATGTCATAACTCAAAAAACCGAATTTTCGAGCAAAACGGCTTCAAAGTTTTCAATTTGCAAATGCCTCCCTAAGTAAAAGTAAGAACATATTTTCAAATAATGAGATACTGTTAACAGATATCGCCATGAATTTTTTACTCCGCAAACGAAAAAAGCTTATGCTAATTTCGGCACACGTAGTAAAAAAAAATGGTACGACTCTTTCAGGTAAATGCGCGATATAGGAAAAAGATGTATTGGGATGGTATTTATTTTTGGCCAATACTGTATTTGTACCGATAATTTGTATTTGAAAAAATATAGAGGTTTAAAGTTCGGACGAATTAAAACGTTTTATACTCAACACAACTTTTAACTAAATGTATTTTTGCTTGAAGCAATGTTTTTATATCGAATTTCATAGTTTGAAAATGAAATTTTCTACTCCTGTAAAATGTTAACAAAATTTTCAAATAACTGTATTTTCGCTGTAAATATTTTTTTTTTGTACCAAATTTCGTTGATTCTATTTTAGCAGTGGTTCAAAAATCATATTTTTCACTATTGCTACACAAATTCATTTTTGCTTCAAATATTTTTTGTTTTAATCGAAATTTCATTATTATTTTTTGGTCACCAGTTGTTGAAATATAATATATTTATATGTTTATTTGTAAAATTTAAAATACTATTAGCAACCTACCTTACACCGAGAATCACATTTGCATTACGTTTACTTTAAGAATTTTACTCGAGTTTTCCGTTGCGCGAAAAGACAGTCAAAATGATGGGCAGTAGTGCGCCATATGTATGTTTATATAAATATTTTTTTTTTCAAAAGAGCCTACGTTGTCGGGTGTCAATTGAAATTCTAATAAAGAAAGCAGCTCGGAATATTAAATTATTTATAACAGATATAAAAAAACATTCGCTGATTAACCTACTTATAAAAAAGATGCAACCTCTAACTTAGTATCAAAATACTAACTACTCATTCCTCACAAGTACTCACACGTGCACTTGCATGTGTTCGAACAACATACACACGCCCACACATGGCCTTTGAACGTTTGTCAAAGAAGACATAAAATTGGATTTTTAAATGCACATCAGCGTAATTTGTTGTGGCATTAAAATTTTGTTAATTAGTTGCATGCAACAATTTGTTGCAATTTTATGCACATGAAACGGAAGTGCTCGAGCAAAGCGCAAAGTTATACAGAAAATTAAAAAAAAAAATGAAATAAATCTGTCTGCTATGGGCAACTGATTGCCAAAGGAAGGCAAATTGAAATTTCAAATGTCAACACGTCACTGAAATTTTCTCACAAAGCCATAAAGAAATAAAAAATCAACAGTGCACACAAATTTTGGCCAAGCGTTTCACACCTTTTATCCACAAAAACATAATAAGCACAAATGCGCGATAATTGAAATTATTTTTTTTATCATTTATCAATTACTTTAGCAGCAAAGATTTTTGAAAATAAACGTTAAAATAAGTTTTTAGCACATACAACTCAACCGCACCGTTTATTAATGATTTTTCTGTTTTTATTCTTATTTATTCCGCTTGCACTTTTAACCGCATAAGCGAGTTTTTCGCCCAAATTCATTTAATTAACTGTTCAGTTATTTGTTCTCCGTTTTGCCGCTGTAAACCGTTCGTTGCATCTGCTGGTCGAACACCAACTGAATTTTCAAAACCGAAATTCACATTTAGGTAAGAAGAAGGCAAATTTCCAACTTTGATAGCGCGACCGTCGCCAACTTGCGAATTGCGTTTGTCGACCGTTCAACGACCAGCGACCGGCAACGATACGAACGCTGCAACAGCAACTTGCTGTTGCTTGTTGCCACCGTTGGTTGGTATATGTATTTGTTGTTGGCTTGTTGCTGTTGGCTTTTACTGTTGCTTCGGCTGTTGCTGGACTTAGCGCTTGCATGCATAAGTGTTGGTGTGCATGCGCTTATATGAGTGTGTACTGGTGTGTGTGTGTTAGTCGTCAGAGAGACTCATTTGCGTCAGCGCTTCCCAAGTGTTACCACAATCATCACTAAAGTGTGTGTGTATGTGCTAAAATTAGTGTTATATGATTACTTAATAGAACTATACGATGGCTCAAAAAATGAGCAGCTATTTTTATTTTTTTTATTTGATTCAATATTATTTAATTTCCCTACACAAATGTCCAAAAATGGTACGTACAAAAGAAAATTTTAACAATTGGGACTATTGCAAACCCGATAATCCTAATCTATTAATTGGTACTAGCCGACTTGTGTAATGAATACGGATTCATGATTAGTTTATATATTTTACGTAAGAATAACTGACGACTCTTACCCGGTAGAAATTGTGAGTACCTCCGCTATAGCTTTTTGTTAGTACTTTCCTGTACAGAATGGCACGAGTCACAATTGAACAGAAAACTAATATATTTTACTCGAGCCTTGAGTACACAGAATAAAAATATGAAAACTAAATATTTGGAGACCACTAAAACTGATCCTGATTGTCAGAAGTTAAACTGGATGTAAAAGTACACTCAGGGAAATAAATAAAAAAGGCTTAACAACTCTTGCCTTGCAAAAACGTATCGTTCAAAAGAACGAGCCTTAATTTACAAACGGATCTGAGAAGATAGTTTTGTTTGAAACAGGCACCTACGAACGAATTTTTGTAAAAATGGGGAAAAGGGAATTTCGTGTGCTCGTTAAACACTGTTTTATTACCAAATGAAAACTTGGAAATTATTTCATTTACTACAGTTAATACAATATATTAATATTTTCGAATTAATCTTTGTGCTGTGGCATAACCGTGAACAAATGATGGAAATAATGAAAAGGCCATAGTCGAGGCACTGTACTTCTCGTGGTGAATCGAAGCCGAAGAAAGTCAACATATGGCTGTTAGTCAACAAGTTTCTAGCAACAGTTTTTTAGTATGCACATTACCATCTATTGCCTTGCAAGGGATAATGCAATCAGCGCCGTTGTGCAAAGCTGTTGGTTTGATTCGAAGCCGATTTTGAGCTTTTGTCGTGGAAAAGTGCTCTTCCACCAGAAAACCGAACTGGTCCGCAGTCGCAAAGGAAAAGTTTCATTAATTAGCTTACAAAGGAGTTACATAGTCGCGCATATATTGCGATTTTACAAACATGATTAAAAGGCTTGGCAGTAAAAGAATTAGATCGAATAGAGAGAGCTACAAGAACTCGTATTATTTGTAGCGCAGTAGGAAATTTATGATCTCAGAGGCACAATTTCTGACAGTTTTGCTTCTATCCTAGCAAATATTTTAACTGTTTCAGATTTAGCTTTTTGCTCTCCTAGAAAGTTTTGCTTTTATATTTGCTGTTAAGTAGGATTGTACGAGTATAAGCCGAAAGTCTTAAGAAGGAGGAAACGAGTTACTTCGTTTCCATTCGCGTATAAAAATGCAATACCCTTAAATCAAATATAATATAAATAATACGTTTTTTTATTCAAATTTGTTATTATAACTCTGAATTATATATGAGCTCTGATATTGGCGCGTACCCCACTTTTGGGTGTTTGAACGAGCACCTCCTCCTATTTGTGGCGTGCGTCTTGATTTGTGCCACAATGGAGGAATCTACAGCTTCAAGCCGACTCCGAGTTTTTTCATGGTATATCTAAACACATTGTCAATTATTATTTTTTTGCTTTTCCTGTTCGATAATCTGTGTTACTAGTGCCTTTTCACAATATAGTGCAATTTTTTAAAATTAAAATTCTATCAAATAAGGAAATAAATAAATAAATATTTTATTAAATCTCTTTTTTGTATACACTCAGCATGCTAATTCCCGCTTAAACTGTTATTGATTATTACTTCCACTTTAAAAATATTTTTGTAAATAATCAAGCGCATAAATGCATTAGAGAACCACTGACATTCAATAACACAAATGACATACACCAACACTTAGATCCACACACTACTTATCAATACACACATTTACAAGCTACATACTGGCAATGAAGCAACGTGTTGCAGGCAACATTATGTGCTGTGACTTTTTGGGCGGGAAAGCACTTCCGGCTTGCTAGTAGCTGCTGCCGATCTATTGTTTCTGAGTTTACTGCGACGCAACATGTTGAACTGAAATGTTGCTAAGCCAGCACGTGCTTGTCGATTGTGGCGCTCTCGCTTTCGCTCACTCTCTTTATGTATTGAGGTGCGTATTTTTTCTTAATTAACTCAATCGGAGGTGCGTTTAAGCGAAGATACAATAATTAATATTTAGTTATTAACGTTTACATTAAATACTTTACTCATCTATGTCTAATTTACAATTAATAGTTTGGTTTAATAATATAATTCTTAATGGTGAATGTGGAGTCAGACTTTCACTATTCAATCCTCTGCATAAAGCAAAGAAATATATTTTGCTGCAAAACCGGCACAATTCATCTTTAAATACATATAAAAGTTTGGTATGAATAGATAAGTAAGAAAAAAAAATTACTTAGTCTATTTTGGTAGCTTTTGTAAAGCAGTATCGATAAATTTGCTTTGCATCATGAAAATTAGGTCTAACATTTTACGAAAAGTTAAATATTCACATATTAAGTGAGTTAGACTTCACTATCGTTCGTCTATTTGTGTCCATATCAAGGGACTTTAACAGTTGTTTGTGTGAATTAGCGTTGCTTATTTTTGCAAGACCCCGACAGGTCCCCTGTTCTTGGTTCGTCTAACTGAAACTATTGCTTGTATTAAGTACTCAAGGGTGTCGATTCGGAGCATTTGTCGTCGAAACATTCACCTTCTAGTTTTCAGTTGAATATTGTTACTCAACTAGAACTTGTTGGTTTTTTTTAGTGAATCCAACAATGTAGGCTTGATCAGAAATTAATGCCAGAAAAGTTTATAATCTATAATATAAAAATGATTCGCAAAATGTGTTGGTAAGCGCATAACTCAACAACGCATGGACCAATCTTAACAATTCTTTTTTTAAAATGTTCTTTGAAGTCCAAGGATAGTTTGTACGGCGAGAAAAAATCGAATAATTTCCGAAGAACCCTAAAACAGCCCTTTTCTTTTTCCCATACAAATATTGCGCATTCGTGTGTGTGTGCGCGTTGGAGGATCTAATGCGTTCATACAAAAGTGATAATATCGTGAACCCGACCAAATAGAAAAGTCAAAAAATGTAAGAGCTATAGATTTGATTGGCCTCACAATATTCTTTCTTTTGTTGTAGTTTCAGAACTAGGTAAGGAATGATTTCATTCACAAATAATAAATAAAAATAGTTAAGTAAATTCTAAGAATAATAATGCACGGGTGAACAAATCCAAACATATTTTAAGAATACCAAAAGATAAACATATTTTAAGAAGAACAGAAGAAAAACATATTTTACAAGATCTACGGAGCAATCATAACTCATTTGGTGGTGCAATGATTTTATTAGCAGACGATTTTCGTCAAACATTGCCAGTGATGCCACGATCAACGCCAGCTGATGAGCTCAATGCATATTTAAAGTCCACCAATTCGTAGAAACATGTCAAGGTATTACGCTTGAGCTAGAATATGCGTGTCGAGTTGCAAAATGACCAATATGGAGACATATTCTCTAAACAAATCATTGACATTGGTAATGGCGAATTTCCTATAGACACCTTGACTGATTGCATTAACTTTCCTGAAAGTTTTTGTCAGTTAACTTGATCAACAGATGAACTTATTCACAAGGTGTTTTCAGATGTTGCTGCGAACGGGTATTTTGGCTGCAAAAAACATAGATATAAATGAATTAAATTTCAAAATTCAAGAACAAATTACAGGCGAATTGAGGATATATAAAAAGTTGATTCGGCTACAAACCAAGATGATGTCGTCAACTATCGCCTGCAATTTTAAACGTGCTGGATTTACCAGGATTGCCACCTCACAATCTTCAATTAAAGGTTGGATCGGTAGTTATAATGTTGAGAAATATTAACCAAGCGCGTCTTTGCAACGGAAAGGAAAGTATTAAGGAGAAGACGTTTTGATACCACGCATCCCAATGATTCCGACTGATGTACCATTAGAAGTTTTTATAACTTCTGATTATTCTCTTATGGAGAATAAACATCAACAAAAATTATAATATTATGATTGCCCAGTATTTTTTAGCAAGAAATACTTTCCTCTCTGGTGGAGCAAGACGCTGACCGAATTGAAAAAAAAGGTTAGAAGGGGTTTTAACGAGTGCTACCATACTAAAAATTTTGAATATTACCGTGTAATTTTAAATGAATACAAAAAAGCCATTAAATATGCAAAACGCAACTCCTGGAAGAAGTACTGCGAATTAATTGATTCCGTGAAGGATTCTGCCAGGCTAAGCAAGACACTTTCGAGAGATCACTCCTGCAGAACTCTTATAAAAAGGAAGGATGGGGAGTGGACAGAATCTGCAGAAGAATCTTTGACTATTCTGGAAGAATCTTTGACTATTCTATTACTATTACCGGAAAATTCTATTACCCGACGTGACACTGTCGACTCGAGTCGACAGGACAGCCAGTTGACAGAATCACGTGGGCAATAAATAGTTTTCAACCCTTTAAATCTCCTGGTTCTGACGATATCTTGCATGAGATGCTTCAGAAAACAAGCACCTCGGTGGTTCCTATCCTGCAAGAAATGCACTTGACGTGTATCGCTTTTAAACAGGTCCCCGCTAGCTGGAAGAAAGCGAGGGTTGTTTTCATACCCAAGGCAGGGAGGAGGGGCCATGGACTTAAGACCTATGGATTAGATTGATTAATTTATCATCGAATCTAAATTATCATCGTATTTCTCCAACCTTCAAACAGACCTCTATATCCGCAAACTAGAGTTTTAGAGTCGTGCTAGGGCAATCTTTCCAAATAGGCAGGATTGGATCGAGAGGAAAATCTGCACCGAAGCTTGCACCTCTGTCTTTATTGACGGTTCCAAAATCGGAATCGGGAGTCCTTTAAACACACGGCAAAGCTAGGGTTACCATTTAACCTCCATTGCAGAAGCTGTGGGGATCTTTCAGGGAAGGAGACTTTTTATTTAAAACTTTATTTTGTATTCTGTCTATACTTACAATTCTTAGGAGACATTTTACAAATATTTGGTTACATTTAAGAGTGGCTTTGATTTTAGTATTAAAGGAATATTTCCAGTGAAATATCCTTTCTAATAAATATAATAATAAATAAATAAATTCAATATTTTATAGATGGCTCTTGGACGAGCTGGATTGGTGTTTTTCTTTTCAACCTTAAAAAGACGCATGATGGTGACATGAGGGTAGAGGCCAGCTCATTTGGGTGCGATTGAAGTCGATTTCGGTATTTACTGGCTACATTTTGAATTTCCTCTTTTATTGAAGGGATGTCTAAGTCCCGATGAATTTGGGCATTTGTCACGTACCACGGAGCGTTGACTAGGGTGCGTAGAGTCTTGGACTGGAAACGCTGCAGGATTTCCAAGTTTGAATTTGACGCAGTACCCCACAGTTGGATTCCGTAAGTCCAGACTGGTTTTATCACAGCTTTGTAGAGGATAAGTTTGTTGTCCATTGAGAGGGTGGATTTGCGGTTTAGCAGCCAGTACATATTACGAAATATTAAACCTAGAGCTTTCCTTTTTGTAAAGATATGCGTTTTCCACGTAAGCCGTTTATCCAAATGAATGCCTAGATATTTAGCACTATCACATTGCGGAATTGGAATACGGTTTAAGTTGATTTGTGAGCAGGTGGTTCTTTTTGTGGTAAAGGTTACGTGTTGAGATTTATGTTCGTTTACTTTCAACCGCCAGCTCCGGAGCCATTTGGAGATTTTATTTATGCTTATTTGGAGCATATAAGAGGCTTCCACGGGATCCACTGCTGTCGCCATAATAGCGGTGTCATCGGCAAAAGTGCCAGTTAGTACACCTTTTGTGGTTGGCAGATCGTGTGTAAAAATTAAGTACAGGATTGGACCTAATATACTGCCTTGTGGGACCCCAGCTTTAATTTGTTGGAAATTGGAAATTTCATTTTCGTAATTTACGTAGAACATTCGTTGGTTTAGATATGATTTAATGAGCAAATAGGCATTTAGTGGTAATTTCTTTTTTATTTTAAAGAGTAGGCCTTGGTGCCACACTCGGTCGAAGGCTTGTGATATGTCTAGGAAAACTGCTGAGCAGATTTGTTTTCGGTCGAGCGCTGCTTGTATTTTTTCGACAAGTCTATGGACTTGCTCAATTGTCGAATGCTCATTCCTGAAACCAAACTGATGTTTCGGAATTATTTGTTCGCGTTCGATAAAAACCATTAAACGTTTAAGGAAGATCTTTTCAAAAACTTTTGACAGTATTGGTAGAAGGCTGATAGGGCGATAGGATTTCACTTCATCGCCTGGTTTTCCTGCCTTGAGCACCATTTTAATTTCTGCTACTTTCCATTGAGCTGGGAAAATGTTTCTGGTTAAGCACGCATTAAACAAATGGGTAATGAAATTATAGGGTTCAGGAGGTAGTTTTTTGAGAATTTCGGCCGTGATGCGATCATATCCTGGTGCCTTATGATCTTTTAGCTTTTTAATAGTGCTAACTATTTCACTTTTGGTGAACTTCTTCATCGGTAGCTCCATTTGGTAGGGTTCGTTTAAAAAGGCAGCAACAGTGCTGTCAAAACAAAGATCAGCTTCAGTATCGTTTGGTGTAAAAATATCTTTTAGATGTTTAGAAAAAAGCTCAGATTTTTCGATTGCGGTTTTCGCCCATGAACCATCTTTTTTACGAAGTGGTGGACGGTACTCTTTCGTGGAACTTACTTTTTTGCTGACTTTCCACAGGGAATAATTGGTGAGGTGTGTTGGTTCCAAACCCCATAGAAACTGCCTCATTTCTTTGTCGTGTTGCTCTTTCAATAATAATTTTATTTCTTTTGATAATGTATTAAAACGGCTTTTATATTCAGGAAATCTTGTTTGTTGCCATATTTTTCTTGCCTGGCGTTTCTCTTTCAGTTTGTTTCTTAGGAAGATACCGATGCTTGAATTTCTTTGTGTACGAGTATGAGGACTCACATGAGTGGTGGATGACCACGCTGCATCCTGGATGCATTTTGTAAGATATTCGGTAGCCTCGATTATATCTTCCTCGTTTTTTAGAGCAACTTTTATGCCAAGTGTCGACGTCAAAATGGTTTTAAATTGAGTCCAATTTGTACGGCTGTTGGTAAGTTGACAGTTTTGGGGCCTATTTTCGAGTTTATCATTTATTGTGATTATCACTGGCGAATGGTCAGAAGAAAGATCCAGGCAGGATTTACAGGTTATCTGCAGGTACGATAGACCTTTGATGACACAAAAATCAACAAGGTCTGGAATCTTTTTTGGGTCTGAAGGCCAATAAGTTGGCTCTCCCGTTGAGAAAACTTTCAAGTTCATTGATGTCGTTGCGTTGTACAATTCGCGTCCCTTTGTTGTCGTAAGCCGAGAACCCCATAGTGTATTTTTTGCATTATAGTCACCTCCTGCTATAAAGCGTGCTCCCAGGGTTTTAAAAAACTTAACATATTCTTTATTTTTAATTTTGTGTTTAGGTGGACTGTATATTGCAGAAATAAGTAATGCACCGATTGAGTCTTGTACTATGACATTTGTTGCTTGAATTTCTTCTGTTCTATAATGTGTAGATTCATAGTGCTTGATTGATTTCTTTATAAGAATAGCAGAGCCTCCGTGGGCAGATCCGTCAGGATGCATTGTGTGATAGAAGCAGTAGAAGGGAATATTGAAAAAACTCTTTTTGGTGAAATGGGTTTCTGATACTAAGAGGATATCTATATCGTGTTTTTGCAAGAAAATTTTTAACTCATTTGAGTGTTGTGACAGCCCATTTGCATTCCACAAAGCAAGGTTTAAGGGCATGGAATATGGGGCTTTTGGACAAGACTTACTAAAAGGTTTGTCATGGCAGTCATTTGGCTCATTACATCTCTTAATAGCTTCATCATTTCCCGGATTTCGCTGATCAAGGCGTTGTTTTCGTTGGTGTTTTGATTTATTTCATTACTAGCAACTTGTGCATATGATAGCTTCTGTTGGTTAAAATTTAGTTGTACTTGTTGGTGGCTTGGATCATTTTGGGCGCTCTGAGATGGCATTATCTTCTTCCTTAGTGCAGGAAAGGAGGTTGCTTGCAGCTTTTTATAGACGGTGCATCCTTTATAGTTCGCCGGGTGATTACCCTCACACAGTGCACATTTGACGTCTTTGGATCTCGTCTTTCGTTCGCATTCAGATGTTAAATGATCTCCTGCGCACTTAACGCATTTGGCCTGTCTTCGACAACCAGATTTTGTATGGCCATAGTTTTGGCATCGCGAACACTGTGGCAGGTCGCGTTTTGGCCGGGGGGGTTCAAAAGTAATGCGACTGTGGAGTAAGTTTTTAATATCATAGATTGATTTATTGTTGGGTTTTTGCACCATTTCTACGACAAACATTGGAAGTGCTCTTTTGGTTTGAGAGTGTTTCATATTCCAAACATTTGTGACAGAGTGACCATATTCCTTTAATGCTAGTTTGATTTCTTCAGGTTCAACTGACGGATGCATATTTCTTAAAATTACTTTAAAACTTCTTTCGTTTTTTGGTTTGTATGTGTAAAACTCTGTCTTCTTACCTTCAAGCAATTTAACTATGTTAGTGAATGCTTCCGGTGTTTTTGGCTGGATTTTTACGCGATTTGACCCAATGACTCTTAATTCGTAGTTATTACTTTCAAATTCGTTGAGCGTGCTTAATAACGGGTGAATATTCTCGACTCTGTCTACGAAGATTGGAGGAGGTTTGAGAGGTTTTTCCTTTTCAGGTGTTTTATCTGCTTTTGATTCGTTGTTATCATCCATTGAAAGAGCATCGAATTTGTTTTCATTACTTAGCCAATAGCTAAGTTTTTGTTGTTTTGCTTTGCTTACATTTTGCGGGCTACCTAAAGGCCTTTTCGGATTTTTGACTAGGGTCCAATTTTTATCATTTGACGTAGAATTTTTAGTATTCGTATCATTCGGATTTATTGAACTCATCGAAGAGGAGCGTTGCTTTTGAGTTTCATTTGTCACAATCATAACTTTATTGGTTGTATATGGGTTAATATTCCCTTGACGAGAAGCGCCATCTGTTGGCTGTTTGGTTGATGAATGGTTCGCGTCCGAGCTGTGAGGGGGAGTGCGATTTAATGGCATGGCCGAAGCCTGGCAACACCTCTACCAGCTGTGTTTTTGATAACAGCTGTCACTTTTGGGCGAAATAGTGTAAAAACAAAAAAAAAACCGGGAACGGCACAAATTGATTACCGATGGTAAACAATAACGACAGCTTCTCTTCTTTTTTGTTTTTGTGTTTTGTTTTATGTTTTTTTTTTTTTTTGTTTATTGTTTTTCCCCTTCTTACCGTACAATGATATATTTATATGCACAGCAGAAAGAATATGGAAAATATGTGTTTTGTAAATCACAAGGCTGATTTATATTTATGTATGTACATAATAAAATTACTGATTTTAGTAACACTATACCAATATGGTATCACCACATCACCATCAGAATGAATAAAAGTCACTTGCGATTTTAATACAATTGAAAGATGCGGAGCGAAAGCAAAACACGTCTCCCGATGTTGACTTCGACTCATTTATCAGGGAAGGAGACTGTTGAGCATTTTCTCTGTAAATGTCCGGGTTTGGCAGCTGGAAAATTAAGATCACTGGGTGATGCTTTCTTCCACAGCCGGGGCAAGTGCGCTAACCTAAATGTCATCAATCTTCTCCACTATATCAACAGTTCTGGCTGGCTGTAAATATCTGCCCGTTGGAGGTCCCATAATGGTATCAAAACGGCGCTTTAGTGCTACTTGAGGAGTGCCAGACTGGCACTTGAACCATTTCACCTACCTACGTACCTGTTGCATCCATTTATTTATGAACGTCTTCAACTTCTTCAAATATTTTGCTGCAGATGCACGTGACACTTTTGGACCTTTAGGGTGTGCACATAGGAACACTGTTTCAAATGGTTTTTCATATGCAGAATTAATTTTGTAAAACCACTTTCTAAATTTCTCTCAAAATTAACAAATTGCACAACGCATATTGCGAAAAGTACACGTTTTTGGTAACGAAACTCTAAGTTTGAATCTTGCCGGCCACGCTTCTATTAGACAAACTGTGTGTTAGCCGTTTATTAGCCTTAATCAGAAAGTTGCCGGAATATATTCAGTAAATTCTAAATATAAGTTTATTACTCCAAAGGGATATTATAACCTTCAAAGTACTCAATATCAAATGCAACGAACTTGTGCCAGCGTTTGATCCAGCTCTCGAAACATTTCTAGAACTGTATTTTCAGTCTAGCCATCTAGCCGTCAGAGCCGTCTTCGATTTGTTTATTACTTCCTTTCCCGTAGTTTTTTGATTCGATCAAATAGAACATAAACAAATCAAAGGGAACCTTATCAGGTGAATTGGATGGCTGTTGGTGGTACTCCTTTCGTTTTGGGTCGAAAATTCACGGATAATGATGGCACTGTGCGACGGAGCAAGTTGTTTTCCCACAAATTATTTCTTTTGTAGCGAATTGCTTCACATACTAAACGTCTCATAACGAGCAAATAATAGTCTATTAACTGTTTGATCTTCTGGCGAAAATTTATGGTGAACAATACCGTTGTAATCCATAAATCTCTTTTGATTGAAAACGATGTGGCTTTTTTGGTCTTGGTTCATTCGCCTGATGTGTGAATTGCGTGTCGTACTCATAAACCCACGTCTCGTCTCGAGTAATAATTGATGAATGTTTGGTCCGATTCAGCCTTGAAAATCAAGTCTGCTTACCATCCAAATTATAATAGATCCGAGTCAGCATGGTTTTATCTGTGGGCGCTCCTCAGTTACCAATCTCGTAGATCTTATATTTTGAAAAGAAAATCGTTTGTACAAATTAAGCACACTAAATTCTGCACTTAATCCTCGGGCTTACCTCAGGGAAGTATTCTTGGTCCTATTCTATTTTCCTTTCGTTTATTAATTACATTGGGTCTGTTTTAACCTTGCTGATGGTCTAAAAATGTTTAGTAAAGTAAATAATTTAAACAGCCTTGTCGCTGGGAGTGTCCAAACAAAGCTTTCACTTAATATAAAGAAATGTTTTAATGGCACTGCTTCAAAAACTCTGAGTGCCATTTCTTTTATCTGGAAGAAAATGCACAATAAAAACCAAAAAATTGTTAAAAATCAACGCAATTTTTGAGGCATTTCAGAACATCCCTTTATTATATTAGAATTAAATGTGCTATAAAACTGCAGACTCAGAGATTTTCCATAAATTCTTATTAAAATGAAAATTTGATGAATTTTCTGAAAGTTTGATTGACAGGCTTTTATTAAAGAATGAACTATTAATTTATTTATAATTGATTTAAATTAAAAAAAAATTAAAAATAAATTTAATATTTATAATAACAAGGGATGCGTGGTTTTGTTTTTCAACGAGTGTACTAATAAGATGATAACTCGAACTTAAAGGATCCTGTATACGAGCATAGGCACATGGTTAATGTAAAACACCAATTTTTATTTTAGCAGAAAATTGCGCATTTCTAACTTGATAAACAATCATAGCTTTTTCTTGTACTTGTTGAAAAGTGCAAATGGTTTGAAATCCGTATAATGTTTTTATCATTTTCGTGCTTGGTGTGCATAGCCTCAACCATTTTGCTCAATCATTACCATTACTTGTTGGACAAAAGAGTTGCTGGTGATCTTCAAAACCATAGAAAACCAAACAGACTCTCTATGCATTAGCACAAAGCAAATGAAACGTCTCTTACGACGTACAGCTGTGAGCACGAAAATAGCAGTACCTTACAAAATTATTTTGCAGCCATTTATTTATTCCCTATATATCATATAAAAGAAAATTTTAATACCAAATATCTACAAAGGGTTTAGAGATTTCAGATGTGTAGAGTTTATCTCAATATTGAGAGCAGATAGAAGATCTTAGATAGAACTACAAAATATTTCTTCCTGTTCAGCAAAAATGATTTCAAGCGCAATCTTATTTATGAGAAACCCGCAAATGTGTAGCTGAAGATTGAGAAGCAGCGATGTGAGTCATTGGCGGACTCAATGCCCCGCCGTTGCGCTGGCATAATAAAAAAATTTGGGAATTTCAATATTAGTTTCAACTTTGTATCTAAAAACTTTGTCAATGCAGTCTTTCTATATTTTTTTTATAAGCTTGTTGAGAATGCGCGTTTTATATGACCGCCGCTATTTTAATGTTAACCCTGAATTTCTATTTTTCGTTATAAAATTTTTTTGTTTTTTGTGTTCAGTTAAAGAACAAAATAACGTTTAAAATAATAATAAAAACGTTCTAATCACAATCTATGATTTTTTTTTTTACGTATCTGATATTTTTTCTCACTGCTGCTTTCGTGTTCGCAACTATGCTTGCTTTTGCTAAACACTCCATTGGCAAGAGCGACTTGCCACATAACGATTGTATCGCCATAGCCATACAATTGCATGCTGCATATTGTGGCCGGAAAGCACTCCTTTAGTGCCGCATGAACTTTAAATCGCATTTGTTGCAATTATACGGGATATTCAACACATGCAATGCCAACAATTGCACATGAGTAGCAACAGCCGTGGCTAACAACAATCATGAGGCGACAACAACAACAAAAAACGACCGCGGCAATATCATAACTTCATGTGCAACACAAAATACATATGCACATATATACAGATAAGTGTGTAAGCTATATTGGCTGGCATGCAGCGGGTAAAGTAGCTCATTAGATGTGCTTTTCAATAAATTTTTGCTGCGAAAATGGCAGATTCATTCATTGGTTCATTCATTACTTTTGTTGTTATGTTGCATGGGCTATATCATTACTCCTCGCTGGATATCACTGATACACAACAGCAACAACCACAACTACTATGCAACATTATGCAGACATATTGGCAGCAGTAGTGGAGAATGCAAGGCAATCTGCTGCAGCGGATATTTGTTGCCTTTTTTGCACACAACGAAAGTGTAGTTGTTTGTTTTTTACCTTTTATTTTCGTTATTATTATTTGTCCACTGATGACGTCGCAAGAAAATCCTATCGGAGAAATCATTGCGCTTAATATGTGTGCAACACGCAAACGCTCAATAAAATTCCTTTAACAATTGACGATTTTTCAATTGGATTTTCGTTTGCTTGTTTTTAGTGACAGCAACAGTGAATTCAACAAGTTCATATGTGCGTACATACATACCTACGTATGTGTGTATTACTCTGTTGGTTGTAGAGAGCAACATGCAACATGCAACTTTTACAAGCACCACCACACAAATGGCGTGTTGCAGGTCGGTTTGCTTGTGTGGATGTGTGGTGTGGCGTGGCTCAGTGTGCCGTTGCACTTTACCGTCTAGCGGCTGCGTGCCTGACAACCGTCTACATTAAGCTCCCCCCACTTTCCACATCCTTCCTAAAACGCTGCCTTTTGCCCACCATCAGTCGGACGCTTTTGGTTTTGTTGGTGCCACCGCCACCGCGAAATTCGCTTCCACAAAATGTTGCCGAGCATAGAAGCTACATATGTACATATGTAAGTAGCCACTTGTTGGCTGGCCATAGAGACTTTTTGTTACATTTTCGTTGTTGTTTTTGCAATACTTATTCAAGTATTTTGCTATTTTATTTGTTATTGTTGGATGTGCTCGTTTTTTACACTCTTGTTTTTGTCCACAATGTATGATAGTTGATGTTGTTGTTATTATTGTTTTTGTTGTTTATGTCTTACAGCTGCTATGCGGCAAGTATCTTGCAATTAGATCTAAATTATAACTCTGCTAATGCTATAAAGTAATCATTGTCTTTCATGTTGCTATGTTGTTTTACTTTGTACGCTCAATAATGCCATGACCATGTTGTTTTCGCTGTTGTTCGTATTTCTATGATTGTTGCCGTAATGTGCTGCTCACGCTAATTTGGCATTTTGTTGCACTTTTCATGCTTACTAGTTGCACACTTTGTAAGCTCCCTATACACGCACACCTTCACGCAAATGCCCATACTTAAAACAAATACAGATATGTACGTGTGCGAGTAACCTTGACAAGTTGGACGAAATTGACGTATCTATGAAAACTAGTCCGAAACTACTTGCATTTTAAGATACGGAGGTACGATATTGAAAACCTATCCAACAGCTCCAAGAAATATTTCGTTTTTTTCAATATGACCAACACTATTCTAACAAAATGGCATCGCGCGGAATAGCTCCGAAGATTTTCATAGAAATGCATTAAGTCGCGCCCCCTACGCTTTTACCTTGCTTTTGTGAATGGTATTTTTTCCGCCTCGACTTACCATTTATTCATCTCTTGCCAAAGTTTCTAAGAGAGCGCAAATAAAACTCAGAGTCACTGCCTTTATTTTTTCAGCCATATCAAGCTTGTTTTTCTGGAACACTGCCCTAAAGGAAAAAACACTTCTTGCTTAGTATTTTCTTCTAAAGCTGCTGCTTGTAGCTTCTCACTTGGACTCATTAGAAAAATTAAGCAGTGGAACCATTATTGTTACCTTACAACTTCACAATAAGGTATTATGGCAAGTAAATATAACTACATCAGAAATTCTACAAGTAACTTTATATGCAGCAGATCCAGAAGCATTCCAGTGTTTCGCTAAATTTTTTGTGAGGCCGAAAATGTTTTCGCCCGCATAATTATAGGTGCCAAAACTAAAGACAAAAGCACGATTAATTGTAACAAAATCAAGGTTTTATTGATCACTTTCTTTGATTCCCGAAGTTAAATCCACTGCGAATTCCTCTCGGTAGTAAGTGAGGATATTATGTGAAAGTAATAAAACATTTGAGGAGGAATACTGTCGCGAAAGGTTGGAATTATAAAGAAAAATGTCATAGTGGAAATCAGCTTTCGTTATTCGCACAATACGAGTACTTAGTCCCATGTGGCTGATTTTTTGAATTGGTATTTTGTCCTTGGAACAAAATCAATAGTGTTAGTAAATAGTTAAGTAAAAATAGTTCAAATATTCTATACCGTCTTTTGGAAGAAAACAAGGCTTTTAACAATTTCTCTTTAGGTTTGTTTTTCCTTTGAAATTGAAATTTGAAAGGTCGAGCCCAGAAGCACTGAGAGCTTTGGTAATTCCTAAAACACTTAGGCTAAAAAAGTCATTGTATTTAAAGCTCTGGAAAGCTCTGTCTACCAGTCAAAGAGGAAAGAAGGAAAAAGATAGGATAGAATAGAGCAATAGAGATAGATAAATCTGAAAACAGCCTCCTACTTGTTCTCATGACATCGGCACCTAAAATTCGTAACCTTGCCCTAGCCAATGCGGGATACTCACAGTGAAAATGCTCAGTGCCATCCGCCTCCCCTAAGCACGGACCGGACCATCGCTCTTTATGTAAATTGCGTACATAATCGCTGATCTACTTCTTGATTACTGCAGAACAGAGTCCGATTATTGGTTCTGGCCCCCGTGGGGAAACCACTAATCCACAGTTGGCCTATTCACGGGAATTTCATTCCCTTGAACCCCACTGTGTCCTGGAACCCATGTAAGTACGAGCTTATTCTGCCTTGCAACATATTAAGCTTCTTCTTACATTCTTGAGGTTTGCTTTGCGTTCTCCGGAGTCTTTAGTGCATCCTAACTGTCACTAAATACTCCAATCTGTCTATAGGTATAAAGTTGTCCTTAGATGCCAAAAATAGTGCATATTGCTCAGATAGCATCTTAAAGACTTCCCTGTGTCCCGTAGTTCCATCTTCATCCCAGAATCCAAGCTTATGGAGCCTGCACATTGCTTTTATTACTTTCTGTTGTATTGTAAGATCCAATGGGAGCAAATCAAGCATAGTATTTAGAGCATCGCCGTAATGCATAAACATACATTTTTTTGCAGCCTAGATCGTTCCCGAAGTGTTGACTTAACCATAGTCCATCTCCACTTAACTACAGAAGCACAAGTGATGATTGGTCTGATAAGTGCTGTGTGTATGCAACTTTGTATTTTACCTTACTAAACTTACAAAATCCGAAGCAAAATTGTGAGAGTAACCAATGAAAGGTTAAAAGTGGCCAGGACGATTCTTTTGCAAAGAGTCAAATCAGCTCACAACTTCCGGGCTTCGATCAAGTATCTTCTCTGTAGCTTTCGAACATCCATTCGAGAACGAGCTAATGTGAGAAGTCGAAACAACCCAGAATATCCAGTTGTGTATTGGGTTTCGGAGCTGCCACGCAAAAATCCTCCCCCAATGGAAAAAAAATAATGCCTTGGATGAGAACTGCCTACTCAGATGACGATTACGGCTAACGATCTAAGGAATATGATTTGAGGGCATGGACCTGCAATGTTTGGTGCTTTAATGGGAAAAGTGCCTCTGCCCGGATGGTTGATGTCCTCGTAAGAGGCGAAAATTCGGTGTTGGATTTGTAGAGGGAAAGAAACTTCGTCGCAAAGTACTTTCATTCCCTCAATAATCCACATCAAAGCGATATTACTCAACCTTTCGTTCATTTGCGCCCACGCACTGACGGGGGAGAAGGACGGTGCGACCAAATATTGCTTCTATGAGCGTCTGGAGCGTTTCTATGAGCGCTGGCTCCGCTACGATATAAAAATCCTGCTTGGTCTTCAATGCCATGGTGAGCTAGAGGAGAACTGTTGGTCCCACAGTCGGGAAATTCAGTTTGCGCAACGAAACATCCCGTAACGGAGAAAGGCTGATCGACTTCTCCGGGGATCGATGGTAGTCATGGAAGTCTGCAGCACCAGATTCCAGCATAAAAGAGTGCACTAAGTTACGTGACTGCCTCTTGATCAAAAAACGCGAAACCAGATCGAACATGTTGCGATAGATGGAAGACACGCTTCTAGTGTTTTAAAGAGTTTTCTATTATTGGTCCTACTCTCAGAGAGTAATGCCCAACAATTCGGCATGCACAAGCAATGGAGCAGCATTTCTCGTTATTTGCGTATCGCCGCCGAAGAAGAAGTCCAATTTCGGCGAGCCCGATAAAACTATTGATACGACGAACAATGTCACGCTACCGTACAAAGAAACGACACTGCCTATAAGCTGTGAGAAGAGTTGCTTGAAGAAGACTTCTGACAATGTTTTGAAAAATGGAGGATCCTTACTGAACATTGTATGGATAATTGTATGGTAGTGCTCTCTCTCGCTAATTTATCTGCCTTACAATTTCCTGGTATGTCACTATGCCCTGTCACTAATATCAAATGGATGCGGAAATATTTCGCCATCTCATTAAGAGATGCCCGGCATTAGCGAGCAATCATGGAATTATCGAAAACCCCAAGAGATTTAATCGCCGCTTTGTAAATATAGAGTTCTCCAAAGGTAGTCACATTTTTGCCTAATCTTATTAATGGCTAGAATTTCAGCTTGAAAACACCAACTACTGATTAGAAAGTCGAGACGAAACGCTCACTTTTGGCTTCTTACAGTAGATGCCAAAGCATCCTTTATCATCAAGTTTTGAGCTATCAGTAAAGGACCGTAAGCAGTTTTTCCGAACAGGTATATTGCCAACCCATTCATGTTTAGCTGGAATTCTAGTACTAAATAACCTATTAAGATATGGTTTATCCAAACAATAGTCAACAGGTTTAGTTGGACCCAGACCGAGCTTTCTGGGTAAGTGTCCGACACTTAAATGGCGCTATTGGTTAGTTGCGGCAAGCCAACCAACGAAGTCTAGGGGCATATCTAAGTTAAAATTGCCACGTACAGTCATAGCTTCGTGGCATGCATATATGGGTGAGAGTTTCAAAAGGAAGCTTTTTTTCAAGACGAAGATGCTCTCGGAGGTTTGCTATTGCTTGAAGAGTGTTGACTGATATTAGAAAAGTGCCATTTCATATTTTTTGGAGCTTCATGCAAAGAGTGGACATTGAATTGATCCTATGGGTCTACACTGCTATGGTAAGACCTATTATCACCTATGCATCAGTGGTCTGGATGAGTAGACTCTCTCCCTCTCGTGGGAGTCAGGACGACCTTATCGAGACTATAATGCACTGTAGCTATCTGTTGCACCGGAGTTTTTCTGATTACCTTAGACCCGGCATTAGATCTGGTTGGTCTACCACCACTTTATGTTTTTACCTAAGTAGAGACCTTGAAGGCCATCTTCAGGCTAAAACACAATGGGAATTGGTACGGCCCCTGTCCGGCATTGGACAACAGAGAAGGAATGGCCTTCGATCCAAGGATCCTCGCCATGCCCCTTGACTCCATGCCATCAAGAGTCGTATTTGAAAAGAGATAGAGTGTGGTGCTGCCAAAGGCTCAGTTGTGGCTAAACTCTGAAAATGAGCCCGGCAAAAAATGTTTTCGCATTTTCATGGATGGCTCCAAGACCGATCTGTATGTGTCTGCATTGATAGCAAAGCTGCGCTCATGGCCTTAGGCAGCCCTCCAACCACTTGAAGGGTAGTTGAGTTCTGTAAATCCAGACTGAACTATGTCGATAGATATAATATTTTGATGTTAACAAGGGTCCCGGGACACGTGGGTATCGCAGGTAGCGAGATCTCTGACTTTTTAGCTAGGATGTGCTCTGAGGCCAACTTCTTTGGCCTGGAGCCCAGAACCCATTCTGCCACTTCTTTCTGCAGCCATCAAAGCACGGCTAGCAATCGGGTTACTTTAACCCACAAGCGAGCCTGGCAGGCTGAGAGCGGCTGCAGATGGACAAAACTGAAGCTACCTGTTATGTCCGACCGACTGTCTCAAATCCTCCCGCCATTAAGCTGAAGGGACTGTAGGCAGCTGGTTGGACTGATGACGAGCCACTTTCTACGGGCGAAGCACATGGAAGAGGTAGGCACCTCAAACAGTGCACTCTGCCCATCATGTAGAGAGGAGGATGAGATGACGGACCACTTTCTGTGCGTCTGCTCGACATTCGCTCGAATCAGGTTTGAGGTCTTTACCACTGATGTGTTAAGAAGCGACCACCTTGGATCTTTGGCACCACAAGATCTACTCAGATTTCCTCGGAGGTTGGGCAGATTTAAAGAAAATTAAAAGGGATAAAAGCGATTGCAGTACAATGGACTTAATGTTGTGTGAGTGCTGCAATTGCTAGTCTGTCCTGATACTGTCGGTTCATGCCTTAACGTAAGTAATTTTCTCACAATAATCACATTTTCCGTTTCTTATAAAAATGTAATCATTCAATTGTAACTTTGAACGCCTAAAGTAAATTTATTCGCCCTTCAAGTTTAATAAACAAATTACTTACTTGAAAATTGAGGGCATAAAATCACAAATATGCCACCTATGACTCAGTAGAAAATCGTTAAATCAAATATATTAGTTTGAGATTTTTTAATTAAATCTAATAACTCACAGAAAATCCAATCACGTAAACTACATTCCCGCGGGTCAATAGACGAATAAGATTTCATTTTCATACATATTTCAATTTTATGTGTTTTTTAATTTTTACGCGAAAAACGCTTGTAGTTTTGGAAATTACGTTGAAAACTAGAAAATGCAATTGCAATTGCAATAACAACAACAATGTAATCGCCAACTGAAGTAACAATTACAATAACAACAGTAAAAATAATAAAAATAGAAAGAAATATTATTTTTGTTTTGCTTTTGTTTTCGTTGCAATAAATTTATTAAGATACCTCACGGCGATGCAACGGGGGCGAAACTAACAAGCTTGGCTGGAACCGCGCGAAATTTAAATAAAAATTTCATTGTAAGACAAATGGGAAAATCGTAAAAAAAGCAAAAGATAATTAAAATTAATATAAAAATGAAATCAAACTATTAATTAAGAAATTCCAGCAATTGCTTGCATTGCAGCCGTGCCGTGGTCGAACAGACATATAGACAGATAGACAAATAGCCAGACAAACTACTAACACGTGTATGCACATGCATACATATATGTATATGTGTGTATGGATGTATTCATGTATGTTCATATGGCAGCCGAGCAGTAAGTTCTTTGGCAAAATGCTTGCCGGTTTTTAATTTGTCTAGAACATTTTTGCGAATGCATTTTATTTTTGTTTTTATCTATATGCACAAGACAAGGCCGATTAATGTTAAAGATTTTATTGTTTTCATTGTCGTTGTTGTTGTTATAATTTTATCGTTTATTGCTGTTCGTGGTGGGTATTCTCAATTGTGTGAAGGCAGCGGGTCGCGTCAAATCTGCCAAAGCAAATATATTTTTTAACATAAATTGCACTCGAAGTATACCTTCAGTCCATAAAAATATAGCAGATTGGCTGTGCTTTAATTATTTGAACAGGGACAGATTTTACTTCAAGTATATCGAGAAAGATGTACACATTAGGCTTATAATTTAAGCAGAAACATCCTGAATGCCCATATTTCGTGTAGTTACGGGCAGAGGAACTGCATCTCCGATCACTACGTATGGTAACTATTGTACTTTACTTACTGTAATGACGAACATACCACCAGGCCGTTTTGGAATACTGTAGCATGTTGAAATATTTTAAATTAATGAAATTATTTTTATCATTCAATTTGAAACAGTAAAATAGATACCTGCAAAAACTATAACCAATAACTACGTAGCATTTACATAACTTCACAAAAGATTTAGTCTTAAAAAGAATCAAATTCTTTGAATTTCGATATAATTCCCGCTGATACTGGCCAGTGTACATTTATGTTGGCGAAGCGAACCCTGCGCCATCCAGTTCTAGCTTTTACTTTTACTTAACACAGTTCATTTCCGGCTAAAGGGTATTTTAAAAATTCTTCATAGATCTGCCCACCCAACTCCCCACACTATCCAACTTGTACCAACAATGAAGAAGATGTGGACATATTTTGTTCCACTGCTTGGCTATGCTTCCGAATTTCACAAAATTCAAAAACGAGAAAATATTGTGGTTACAATTTTGACGGCTAGTAATTCCAAAATAGTAGGTGTATTGGTCAGACACATTTTCCTGGCGCACAGAGTTTCTTAGGCGTACAAAGTTCCGCAGGCGTAACGCCAGCAATTATTGGGAGGAGCAATGAGCGAACCAGCCCCGCGAGGTAACACCTCTTTGACAGTTCCGTGGGGAAAGCTGTTGTTGATGGAGACTTATTTAGTACATAGGTGCAACTGTGATACCATACCCATGATAGCTTCTTCTTTACGGGGCGTCGTCAAAAAACAAAAACAAGAATCCGCTGAGAAAAGGAAAGTATAGTCTTTGGAAACAGAGCTCAGTGAAATTGTTCGAAGCGGAAGTATTTGGCAAGAGTTGCATTAGTATTTGGCATTATAAGTTGCACAGCGAATAGATTTTCCCGCGAATTCATCTGTTTTGTATTACATATGAATGGCGAAGCGAACACGCAATCGCCAAAAAGCGGTAAACGAGCGGCGAAAATAAATTTTGGGTGTCATCACTGGCGCATTTTCGCCGTCCGCTTTATTGCATTTGACAAAATATTACGACAATTATTTTCGCGCTGAGAATTTGTAGTTGCGTTGGTTGGTATTTAACACATATGTATGTATAGTCTATATGCATTCTTACAATAACAAAAAATATTTCGCAAAGTACTTACACTGATTAGTACTTGGGTTTGATTAGAGTTTGCTCTAATAAATCGAACATTGTCGTAGCAATTTTACCGCAGTTTGCTCCGTATAATCATCCACGAAATAACAATGCGCATTCCATAAAGGTGTAGCACTAGACCAACAACAATGTTTTGAATGTTTGATTGTCAAAGTAGAAAACAAAGAGTGAATTCGCCTTCTTTCATTCTCGGCTGACATGGTTGGCAAAAGAAAAAAAAAAACAAATCAGCTGATTTACCAATAGCACCTTTAATAGATTCGCCTTGATACAAATCCACGAAATTTTGAGTTAATTTGTGATTGTTTAATATCGACACTTCTTGTTTAGAATAATTTTGCTTTGAAATGTCAAAATTGTCAAATTTTGATGCAAATACCAGCAGCAAATACAAACGAATGTCATTATTCGCTCTTCATAATCCACAGTCCAAAATATTCGCGTGTGCATCCGCTGCATATCTCATAATATGACTCTTAGATTTCCGGATCACTGTCGGTTTTTGAAGATGTAGAAGAAGCCATAGTTAAGCCAGATAACCTTAATAGTGCAAGAATTTTCTTGCCCTTCACAAATTTCTGTAAACTATCAACATGTGCCACCAAACTAAAAAGTGTTTAAAAAGCATATACTTTTATCCGTGCACGTTGTTGACCACTATATCCTGTAACACAACAAAAAATCGGTTAGCAAATGTACACAGTAGACGCAGAAAGTCCTGCCAATCGACAGTCCTGTGGCTGAACTATGTTCTATAAGCCATGTGTCTTCTCAATACCACGTCTTAAAGGACGGCTCCTTTATTCAGCTGCCTAAGTAGGCTCTTTATGTCAGGCTAAGTTCTTACTAGGAGAGTATAATCAAAAGAGATGTAAGCTCCTCCTAAATCTCCCTAAGGATAAGCTGTGAATGCTTTCTAGCACTGCTCACTGCAGATTGCCCAACCATCTGTAAGGTATTACAACATTACATTTTTTTCTATTCGTTTAAATGAATCCATAATATCTCAAATATATTGGGTCATAATTTTAAGTCGACCAGAGCGAACTTTACGAAGTTGTGAGCATTTGAGCATCCGTTATTCTGGGGTGGAACGCCTGCTCGACCTTAAAGTGCAGCCGGACCAATCATTCTGAAATTTAGCACAGTACGGCTTCACATAATTCACCATGTACTTTTGAGAGCTTTTTTGGTGTTTTTTCCTAGTGACGAATGCGCCAATGTTTTTTAGGGAAAATCAGGTTTTTAGTTTCCAAGTTTCCAAAAATTCAGAAAAAATAAAACTCTTAAAAACATAGCTTTTTCACCTTATGCGTATGATGCCAGATAATTGCCCTGAACGAATTCCTTTCTACCTTCATTTGTTGCTCCAAAACACTGACGACAAAATTTTTGCAAATTGTATGGTATCGCTGTGACTTATCATTTACGGCATTCGAAACGAAATTTAGGCTTATGCTAGGGCTATTACACGGCTAAGCAAAACCGCACAACTTAAGCGCTTCAGTAAAATAAGAGAAAATGTAAAAAAAAACAGAAAAAACAGAGCATTGGAAAGCAGAATGCATCAACTGCGCACAAGAATTAGATACATAAATCGGATTTATTGTTGCTGAATCATCCGAGCGCAATTGTTGTTGGTCACTTTGCTTTTGTTGTTGTTGTTATTGTTGTTGTTCTACTGAAATACACTGTCACTGAATTCTTTGGTATAAACATTGCAAACGCTGTTACGCTGCTGCATTGATTTGATTGCCAACATTTGCAGTTGCGCTCAATTTGGTGCGGCCCAGTCTGCCGCAAGCCAGACTTGATTTGGCCATGTTAATTAGCAGTTGCAGTCACTGCGATTGTTGGCCGTAAACTTAATATGCAACCAGCTATGTAATTGTGTGCATAAATGGATGAACGAATGAGTGAATGAACGGGGGAGTGCAAGTGTGTCTGTGAGTGTGTGCCCATATGATTGTCGTTGCTTACCAGAGACTAGTTGTCTAGCTGTTTGCCTATGCAAATTCACCTACTGCCCGTCTATTTGCCGGATTGTCAGCCAGACAGGCAGCCAGCCAGGCAGCAAGCTGTGTGCTGAAAGCTGAGCGATGTATAATTTGCTTGGGCCGCATTGTGTTAGTTTTATTAGCATTTTAGTTCAGCTGCAGAAGGGCAAATCAAATGTGCTATAAATTATTCTATTCTATTAGATATGTATATGTGTCTGTGTGCATACTGATAAATTATAGCCCCCTACATTTGTGGGAGCCTACATTCATAAACACTAACGGACGACCGACAGCAACTGAGTGAAGTATTAATTTTTTTTTTGCTGTTACCATAGACTTCATAATTATGCCACACGCCCTTTTAATGCCAATCTATGCACTGCACAGCCGAAATTTGACCTGTTTTCGAATTTTACAAATCTATAAAATGCCCCATTTACTAGCACACCCTGCTGCAACTTTGATAAATTAGCAAATTTCTCTTCTCGTGCAAACGGAAATCACCAAAATTTTGTTGCCAACAATTCAATGTTATTTGATTTTTCGGTGATTTATTAGCTGCACATAATTTTGTCTGAAAGTTTTTGATTATTACCTAATTACATATGTATGTACAGGCGATTCTCTTTGTGTGCACTGGCGGAAAATGTGTAGGCTATATATGTGTGTGTGCGTGTAGTAGCATTCTGAATGAGTAGTTCAGGCAATTATTTGGCACTAGCAGATCCGAGACTAGCGGCGATCAGAGACTTTGGCACGGACATACAGGATGATTCAATCAGACGCCCGATTTTCTTTTATAAATACAATGCAACAAAATTTTTCGAGATGTTGTTTTTTTAATTTCTTTTATTGGCTTAGACTTATGCTTCTCATACTTTTCACATAGCCTACGATAAAGAAGTCCAATGGGGTCAAATCGGAAAATCTTGGCGGCCATCTAACCTCATTGGGAACATTGTTCACTAAAGCGCCATTGTTTAATGTTTTTATTATCCAATTCCATATCATCTAATTCAAGCCATTAAACGTTTGTTATCATCGCACTATATTATAATTTAATTCACTGTAACAGTGTTAGCGGCAACACTTCTTAAATGAATTATAAATTTTCTGTAGTACAAATGCCGCAGTTCTGCTTGTTATTCTATGAAGCTTTCTTTTGAAGAACGGAAGCGCAAGCATGTGAAGAATATGTGGTGAATATCTTCGAAAACGTTTCCGTTGCAGTAGTCGCAAATAGGGATTGTCGTCGTGATTAAACCTGTATAAATACGCTTTGAAGCAGCCATGTCCACTGAAAAACTGGATCACGTAGAAGTCCACTTGTCCTTGTGGCCTCGTTAACCAAAGCTTTAAGTTGGAAATGCATTTGTGGGTCTAACGTCCTTTTGCAGAGTTATTCCACCATCGATACAATTCTCTCGTAACCCGGCACGAGCAGACGAGCTTATAGGCCTCAGTGCTCTCGTTATTTGGGCAGCTCCCATTGCTAATATGTACGTCCATGCCTGATATTACTAAGTTGCATCACCGGATACCGTACTACGGATGTTTTGCCTCTGCCTCGACAGAGCCGTCGAGCGTACTCGTATTCGAAGTGCCCTTTGAAATACAGCCTTTTATCTATAATTATACCCAAGTATTTGATTGCGGGAATGGTCGATATGTTGAAGCCTCCGAGTCTGAAAGAGACTTCTTCTGGCTTTTTTGGATGAATATAAGGACAGCTTTGGTCTTTTGTTGATCTAATTCTAGATTGTTTTGTTCTAGCCAAGATTGCACACTTAGGACCGCATTGATCGCGTTATTGCGGATATCACCTATATTTTTAGCAGTTACCACAACGCAATGCCATCGGCGAAGCCAATTACCTTAGTTCCTTTTGGAATCTTGACACGGAGAGCACCGTCATACATTATACTCCACAGCAATGGGCCAAGAACCGACCCCTGTGGAACGCCACTTATTGTTTTAACTTTTTTTCGTCCCTTTGATGTACTGTGCGATAGAATTCGGCCATCAAGGTAATTGCGCAATATTTCGCTCAGGTACATGAATACCACATTTCGCTCTAGGACGTCTAAGATTTTCGCCCAGCTTACAGAGTTCAATGCATTTCTGACGTCAAAGCATGTAGCACCACTTGTTTGAAAAAATTAACATATCACAAATATGGTAATTGCTGTAAAAAATTTGTATTAGCATAGACTCAACCTATGTATATATAAACATATGTATATGAGCATACTTATGTGTATACGAGGCCGACATAGTCGATTGGTGCGAGACATGTGGATATGCGCAGGTTCGAGTTTCAGTGCATGAAACACCAAGTTTTTTCAAATAACGGTCGCCCTTCGGCAGGTAATGGTAAACCTCCGAGTGAATTTCTGCTATGAAAAATCTTCTCATAAAGAAACCATCTGTTACTCTGACTAGTTTAAAACTGGCGGTCAACCAGAAGCGGTCAGAATTGGCGAATAGAAAAGGCGTCGTGCTCCAACAAAACAATACCAGGTTATACATGAGTCAAACCACGTCAAGTGGGCCCCGAATTTTTGCATCAAATTCCCGATTTTAAAATCAAATGCATTTTTGGATAGAGAATTTGTCACATAATAATTGCTGTGAATAGTTTTTTTTTATTTCGTTTGTTATTTTCGTTTGAGCTGAAAGCATTGCTTCACACACATCAACGCGACGACTTCTTTCCAAGAAATTGAGAGTTTTCGGTACCAAACGAGATTTGACTTTTCGTAGGCCCAAATGGTCTTTCAAAATTGTTTTCACAGATCCTTCTGATATTCCGATTATATCAGTAAGGTCTTTAACAGTCAACCGACGAATTTTGACCACTAAATCCTTCACTTTATTGACGTGTTGGTCATCTGTTGACGTCGGTGGTCATCCGGAGCGCTCCACGTCATCAACACGTTCTCGACCCTCTTTGAAGTCTTTGTACCACTTATAAACATTTTTCTTCGACATGGTCGAATCACCAAATGCCTTCTGCAACATGCTAAGTGTTTCCGCAGCCGAAATTTCATTCCGCAAACAAAATTTGATGGCACTTCTCTGCTCAATCAAATCAGACATTGTAAAAATCGAAAAATGCACTCTTGGTCGATTGGTAAACACAAGCGTAAATATATTACTGATAATGACATTCACATGAAAGTTGGCCCAGATGTTATTGACAGTGCTGCCAACTCATGAAAAAAATAACTAGAGCGAAATTTTAATCCCGCGAAGTTTGACAAATAAATTCACCTATCTTTTTGCCCACAATAGTATCTTTAACAATGCGCTGGATGGTCCGAACGCTTGAATGAGGTATTCTATCTCAGTCGCCGTATAGTCTAAAGCTGGCACCAAATGATCTTCAAGTGATGGTACAAAACTGGGCTCATGAAGGACTTGTGAAAATGCGTACCTTTTTACTAATTAAATTTTCTTTTTTTACTAACAGGTACGAGCACTTCTTCAATTGCAGAATTATGAAATTTACTTCAAAATGGACAAAAGCTTTTAAGCAAGACGGCGCATGTTTGATATACATCGAATAGTTGAAATTGGATTCAGGAACAATGTAATTCGTTTATTGCATGTTATTAAATTCAATTTAATTCATTTTCTTAAAGAAAGAGAGCTATTCCTCATAAAACTAAAAAAAGTGAATGCTTGACCAACATACCATACGCAAACACGCAACCGCACTTCCTGTCGATTTCCAGTAAATGAAATTTTCAAAACGAGCATGAATCAAAATGTTTTTGAAACTCAAACTATTCTAACACAAATAAAAGTACTTGCACCCATAAATAGGTGAAAAAAAACGATTATTATTTTTATGAAAATGAAATGCCGGTCTATTTATCCACAAATAGATAATTATTTATTCGAGGCATTTTCCATTTATTGAGATTTTGGGCACCATAAAAAATTATTTTGATATTGAAATTTCAGTTAATGGTGTAACACCGTCAAACATTCAAATTGTTTATACACTGTGCCATGCATACTCATACATACACATACGTACATTTGTAATACCATTTTTTCTTTCCCATCAATTTCACATGCACTACAATTTTATGAATGATATTTTGAGTGAAGTGTGCACTGCATCGTCACCTTGTTTGTATTTCCGCCAGTCGAAATTCATCAAAATTTGCAATCATTTTGGCATTTCGAAATGTCAAACAACATATCAAATGAATATCATTTGGAAATATTGAAATTTGCACAAAAAATTAGAATAGTTGCTGCAAATTTTCGTTGTTTAAACCAAATAATTTGTATCCCAGTGTGCACTGCAATACTACGGTATTATAACTGTTTTATAATGGTTGTTTTCGTATAATGGGAGATAGAATATAATTTGAGGGAGATATAATATAATATAAATAACTACATCTGCATGTAAATAAAAATATAAAAAAGGCCCTTATAAAAAAAAAACATCTACCGTTCGGAGGCTGTGGGTCACTCCATTGGTGGAAAACATAAACACTCATATCAAAAATTGGAGGAGGAGCTCAGCTGACTGTGTGATTTGGGACTTTGAGGCCATTTTGTTGCGGACCCTGCGAAGGAGTGTGCGAGAGATAAAGGAGCTACGGTACTCTACTCGCCTTGCATCTGATGATACGTCTTTGATGGAACTTACCGAAGACTACGAGACACTCTATCACGTTTTTATAGATATTTTCCAAGAACACGTTGTAGCATATCTACCACGGATGAATCGCTTGTGAGACATGCACACATAGAGGGTTTTTTGTCGGAAAAATATGTTCACCCAATTTTTTTGCGATTGCTTAAATTACGCGAAGTACGCCTTTTGCGCCCTCGCTGAACTCGTATATAATAGCATTTAGAATCGATGTTTCGTTATTCTGGACTACCTGCGGAGTCTAATTTTTCTCTTTTAATTCTCTAATAATTCTCTTTTTTTTCAATATAATATACCTTCTAAAACAGATAAAAAGTCACATTAGTTCTTAAAATAATTTGTAGGATAGTTTACGTAAAATATTTTTGTTTTTGGTTTAATGATGTGAAGTAGGAAATACTTAATTTTATTAAGTATCCATTTTTCATTGCAAATATTATTGATGATTTTTATTAATTGATCTACCCTTTAACGAAAAACGGAAGAACAAATCGAACCCATGAACTTATATTTCAAAAAAAAGGGTCTTTAAAATCGAATATCTCGAAAACGATTACGTTTGGGGCACCATACTATAACCAAATTAATCAGAAATTACTTAAATAATAAGGTCCTTAAGTATGCAGGACGACTTTCCGGGTAACGCTGTATGTACCAGAATGTTAATAATGGCGTGAGAAATTTCTTAACTCTTTCAAGTGCGTTTGTTTATTTGAGACTGAATTTAAGAGAAGAATGATGAGGGTTCTGTGAGTAGGTGATGTTTTTATAAGATTTAATAGAAAATACCTGGTATGTGCTTTGCTGTTAAGGCAAAGCATGCTTGTATTCCAAAGAGTAGTGAGCAACACAATAACAAATCAGCAGATATAAAAATCAGACAGTATACATTTTTCGTCCTTGTCTGCTTATCCCGCTGAGTAGAGCTTTGAACATAGTTATCATATAGAAAAACAGCAGCTTTTTTAAATATTCCTTTTTTTTACAAAATTTTAATATTAACTCTAGGGCAACACAACGGACCCAACTTGCGGTCTATGTGGCACTCCGATGCGGGGTCACCCTTAAACCAACCAACCAACCAACAGGAAATAACTGATAAATTTGATTAATACAGTGCGGTAACTGCTTTTTTACACATTTTGGTTTAGGGGCACGCCTCATTTGTAAGTTTATGCTATGTACAAGGTGGCGCAAAAGTAACTTTGCGATGTTTTTTGGCTGTAATTTAAAAAAAAACCAAAAACTTTGATTTTTCCTGTGGACTATTTTTATTTGGTCTTTTAATTTTTTTTTACATCAAGTCGAGAACATGATGTCATGTAAATGGCCGCCGCCACAGTTGATTGCCATTTGAGCCCTTTTTATGGCATTTTCCATCACTTTGGCCAAAACTTCCGGCGATAGCTCCTCACATTCTTGACGGATATTGTCTTTAAGAGCTGCAAGAGTCTGAGGCTTGTTGACATAAACCCGTGACTTCAAAAAGCCCCACAAAAAGAAGTCTGGAGCGGTCAAATCAGGCGATCTTGCTGGCCAGTGCAAATTGCCAAAACGGGAGATTAGGCGCCGGGGAAATGCACCCTTCAGCATATCGGTTGTGGCACGTGCAGTGTGTGCCTTTGCACCGTCCTGTTGGAACCACATGTATTCCAATCCCAATTCATCAAGTTGCGGCAAAAAGAACTCGTTGATTATTGCTCTGTAGCGCTCACCATTCACAGTAACCGTTTGGCCCGCGACGTCTTCGAAGAAAAAAGGTCCGATGACTCCTCCAGCGAAAACAGCACACCATACAGTGACTTTGAGCGGATGTTATGGCTCTTCGTGGGTTACACGCGGATGTTTAGTGCCCCAGAAGCGTAAATTTTGCTTATTTACGTACCCCCTAAGATGGAAATGGGCCTCATCACTCATGATTATTTTTGATGAAAAATCATCTTCCTCTTGGTGGTGATTAAGGATAGCTTGAGCGTATGTTAGACGCGATTGGCGGTCAGCAGCTAACAGCTGAACGGATTTGTACGAAAACATCTTCAAATCTTGTACCAAAATTCGCTGTAATGACCGTCGACTGATACCCATTTGCGTGGCACGTCGTCTGGTCGATGTCGACGGCGCTTCCATGACATCCTCGGCTACAGCAGCAATATTCTCTGCAGAACGGCTACTATGGGGTCTGCCGCGCCTGGCAGCATCTCGTGTTGTGCCAGTCTCTTCGAGGCGAGCGGCTAAACGTCGCAGTGTTTCACCAGTAGGCGTTGGACGGCGAGGAAATCTGCGACGAAATTCACGTTGTGCCAACCGACCGATTATTGGTCAAATAAATAGTCAGCAATATTCCGCGTTCTGGATCAGTGTAGCGTAACATTGGTATTAACGTGTATTTCGCATGTGTTTACTACACAAATGTCAAAACAGAACTGACATTAGGGGCCAATCGCAAAATTTATAGCATTTTCTGATAGGAGGATTACTTTAGCGCCACCTGTTATGTATGTCGAAAAAACTCTTCAGGAAAGAATAGTTTCAAAATACAAAAAATCCGGTGCAAATTGGAGCATTTTGTGCATAGCTATTAGCGTACATGCGTACACATTTTACGAATTTATTTTATAAAATGTAGAGCTGAGTAAAAAGACAATCCCACATGGGTTGCACAATATGATGGATGAAGAACAACAACCCGCTCCCGATAAAATCGAGAATCTTTTCACTTATACACTCAATCAAACGTATATTTATTTTCATTTACTTTTCTATTGAAGCCTACAAAAAATTTGTGAATGCAATTTCATCCGCTTGTCGAACGCAAGTAAAATAGTGCGAGTAAGATTGAGATATCTATTACACTTAGTTCCACACTATTACACTTATCAAAGGGTATGTTTCCATTGAAAATGGGTGAAACTGATTAATAACCATGCTCACCTTTTATATAACGGTAGTTTTCAAATAATGCAAGTAAAACATATGTTTTTAAGTAATGCCTAAAAATTGCTATATCACGATTAAGAAAAAATTACTCTACAAATTATCATGGTTTGAAATAAAACTATATCAAACTCTCCCAAATTTGGAACGCAATGCAAAATGTCATCGATCTTCATACGACCAAAGAAATGTGCGTTGGGTAAAAGTAAATTTATAAAGTTTGGCTGCATACGATTTCAGACTCTTCTCAGCTTGTTTTATTTCAACATCTATTTATGTATAGGAAATTAATTGTGAAGTGAAAAAATTAATCCGGAAATATTTAATTGAGTCATATGATTCGTTAAAAGTATTATTACTATTTTGAAAAGATGTGATGACATTTATGGATACTATTTAAAATTATGTGTTATATATTTATAGTTTCATTTGGTAGAACTTGGTACATTTTTATATGTGTACGTATTTCTATTTACAATTTAAGATTTGCCAAGAAAGTATATTTACAATTTTAATATTATTTGTTATTACTAGTGGCAGAAATTAGTTTCCGCCCTTTTTCGACTTTCATGCATTATTAGCCACTACTTTTGGTTACACTCGCACTGGCTACATTCGCACTGGTTACATACACTACAAACTACATTTTCTGGTTACAATCGCTTACCACATTGGAAGAACTCATAATTTTTCGACAAAGTGCCTTTCCGAGAGGTTATACTACTGTGGGCAAAAACTAAGGTGAATTTATTTGTCAAACTTCGCGGGATTAAAATTTCGCTCTAACTATTTTTCTCATGAGTTGGCAGCACTGTTAATAACATCTGGGCCAACTTTCATGTAAATGTCATTATCAGTAATATATTTACGCTTGTGTTTACCAAACGACCAAGAGTGCATTTTTCGATTTTTACAATGTCTGATTTCCATCAAATTCCATTTTGCCATCAAATTTTGTTTGCGGAGTGAAATTTCGGCTGCGGAAATGTTTAGCATGTTGCAGAAGGCATTTGGTGATTCGACAATGTCGCAGACAAATTTTTATAAGTGGTACACAGACTTCAAAGAGGGTCGAGAACGTGTTGATGACTTGGAGCGCTCCGGACGACCATCGACGTCAACAGATGACCAACACGTCAATAAAGTGAAGGAGTTAGTGCTCAAAAGTCGTCGGTTGACTGTTAAAGACCTTACTGATATGATCGGAATATCAGAAGGATCTGTGAAAACCATTTTGAAAGACCATTTGGGCCTACGAAAAGTCAAATCTCGTTTGGTACCGAAAACTCTCCATTTCTTGGAAAAAAGTGTGTGAAACAATTCTTTCAGACTATCAGGACAAGCTCAAATGCATCATTACGGGAGATGAGACTTGGATTTATGCTTACGACCTGAAACAACCGACCAATCAAGCGAATATCGTGCTAAAGGCGAGGCCAGACCGAAAAGAGCACGTCAAAGTCGTTAGAAATAAAGGTAATGATGTCAGTTTTTTTCGATTTTCGTGGTGTGGTGCACTATGAATTCCTTCAACCTGGCCAAACTGTTAATAAGGAATATTATTTGAGCGTTATGCGTCGTTTACGTGAAGCAATGCGTCTAAAAAGACCAGAATTGTGGGCCAACAACTCTTGGTTTTTGCATCACTGCGTTCCCCGTTTCGAGTCGATTGTGGAGATAAAATCTGAATCGAAGACGGTGCTGATGGCTATAACGGAAATGGACTATTTGGCATGTTTTGGGGTTTGGAAAAATCGTTGGCATAAGTGTATTTCATCGAGAGGGGATTATTTTGTAGGGGATGAAATTGATTTACAAGAATAAAATGTCAATGTCTGGTGGGTACAGCGGGTGACGCAAAACTTCTCAATTCTGTGTTTCAAAATAGGTTGACCGGCGCCAATGTCAAATAAAAGAAGAATTGTGTCATGTCTTGAGTAGTATAGATCGCATTTTTCTGCCATTCTGCTCGGTTTTACCGGCAATTGTGTTCGGTAGAACAAAAACACAAACTTACAATAAAAGAAGAAAATCAACAGTTCCTGCAAATAACGTTTGTTTGACCCAAATGGAGTGATGTAGAGTTACTAATATAGGGTGGGCCATGTAAAATTTGCTTTTTGAATCGGCTATAAAAAAAAAGCTAATGAATATTTTTTCAAACTTTGTTTTTATTTTGAAGATTGAACATTGTCATTTATGAATGAAAAATAATATCGTTGAAATGACTGCCACGACTGGCTTTACAGTATGCCATTCGATCAACCCAATTTTTAAGCACATTTTCGATGGTTTGGGCTCCACTTTCATGAATGCCAACTTCGATTTCGTGTTTTAAAGCATAAATCGTTTCTAGATGGTGCGCATAGCATTTGTCCTTAACGGCTCCCCACAAAAAATAGTCCAACGGGCTTAAATCACAGCTCCACTTTCATGAATGGCAACTTCGATTTCGTGTTTTAAAGTATCAATCGTTTCTAGATGGTTCGCATAGCATTTGTCCTTAACGGCTCCCCACAAAAAATAGTCCAACGGGCTTAAATCACAGCTCCGAGGCGGCCAATTGATATCGGAATTTCGGCTGATTATTCGGTTTTCAAAAACGGTAGCCAAAAGTTCGAGTGTAACTTTGGCAGTATGGCAAGTTGCACCGTCCTGTTGCAACCAAATGTCGTCCATGTCATCCTCTTCAATTTTTTGGAAACAACTCGTTAAGCATGTCACGGTAACGCTCGCGATTTACTGTAACCGCGGCTCCTCGCTCATTTTCGAAAAAAATGGCCCGATGATGCCGCCAGACCAAAAACCGCACCAAACAGTGACTCGTTGTGGATGCATTTGCTTCTCTACAGTAACGTGTGAATTTTCTGAGCCCCAAATCCGACAATTTTGCTTATTGACGTAGCCACCGATGTGAAAATCAGAAAAAAAGAAGAAGACTCACCACTTTGGAAATAGGTTTTCAATATTTCCCAATTTTGTTCAAGCGTATAACGTTCCATTTCGTAAATGTCAAACCTTTAAGTGAATTATGAACACATTTGACATGTCATTTGTGTTACCATTCTCAAAAAAATAGGTGGTTCAAAAAGCAAACGCTATATGGCCCACCCTGTATGTGAAGGTTATGTTGTGGCGGAGATATCCAAACGTTCAATTTTATACTTTATATCTAACAAATTTAACGTAACCTTCCGGTGCGGCCATCTTTATTCTAATGGTAGAAACATATTAGTAGGCCTATAGGTATATTTGGAACTCCTTGGCTACCAAAAAATAGTACATGTAACGATATCGTTAAATTTTAGGCTACTACGGCTGATGTAAAACTGCTGTTAATGCTATTTTTGATTTCGTCAACCAGTTGGATATGAAATTCTTTAAGCGAGGTTTATTTAGAAAGGGTCACTTTTTAAATTCCCCGAGGTATACCATATTCGACTTACATGTTTTTTGGTTATGTTAACTTATAACAGCCATTTTGCATTTGTAGGTTGTTTTTGACAAATATGAAGGTTAGACTTTTTTGGTGTACTTAGCGTTTTCTTCGTTTTGGGCCCGAAACAGAATTACAGTGGGACCGCGTATTACCTATTGAGGGGCAGTGATCAGCTGATCCAGTTCTGTTGGAAAATTCGGTCGATTACGGGACGGCTTTCTGCTATAAATCACGCTGATGCCGACTACTGTTTACCATCACACTCAACCCAAAATAATACACACTCTACAGGAACCAAAACAATGTAAAATGAAGTGGAATTCAATAACATATAATATAAAATAATTTATTAAACCAGATTTAAAAAATAATATAAAATAAAAAGAGAAGAATAGTGCCTTGAATTTTTTACAGAAATATGGCTTAAGATACTTTAATAAAATCAGTTGCATGTTATTGTACATCTTTTCAATAAGTTTTTAAAAAATATTAATAATAAAATATTGACAAATAAGCCCATGCCAGAGTTTTTTTGGAGATATGTTTTTCGTGAGGTGCTCTGCGGTGCCAATCGGCATTCGTCGTAGAATCATCTGAAACTAAAAAAGTCGAATTTTTCAGTTAAAGTATGACGTAATGCTCCCCCTACATTAATAAAAATTTTTTTTTTTATTTTTGTAGTTTTGGTGGCAAAAAAACGTAAAACGAGCATTTTTGGCGAAAAATTTCGCCATATTTGTAAGTGAAAAACAACCTTAAAAAAAAAAAATAAAAAAAAACAGTGTAGGGGGGAGGTATTTTTGATTTAGAAAACGTGTGCCAAATTTGAAAAGAATCGGTTGAATAGTTTCGGAGTTGTGATTGGCACCGACTTTTAAGAAGTCGTTTCGGGAAAAACGCGTTTGAAAAAATGACTCTGAGAAATTATCGATGCTCCGCATTCGAGGTAGAGTGCCTACAAAGGCTATAACTTTGAGAGTTCTGCTCCGATCCACTTAAAATTTTGACACAACATTCTTGAAATGATTTACTATAAGATGAGTGAAGAAAAAAAATTTCGATTTTGTGACCCTACCCCCCCCTTAAAAATATAGAAATTATCAGTTATTAACTATTCACGTGGTAATGAAGTGATTTCCTCACTCGTTATTGTTGTTGTAGCAGTACCTTACTCGTCAAATTGAACGTCTTCCTGCCCACTTACACACATACATATTTATATTAATGAGCTTACCCTGTTATGCAGATTGCTTCCTCTTCATTCCTCCTGACCACTGACAGCAAGCCATCATTCTACCCATGCAAGTGAAAAGTGTTCTTGTTTTTTGATAAAATAAAAGTGTTGCAAAAAGTTGATAGTGACTCTTATTTGACGCCACTCACCACTCACCACTTATCATTCAGAACTCGCCACTTGCCACTTGCTACTTGCTACTTGCCACTCGACCAGTCGGCGCTTAAACGTCTGGCACTCAACATTCGATACATCATCTAAGCGTTCGGCAAAAGGTAACAACAACAAGCTTATTAAAAGGTTCATAAACAAAACAAAAGCCTCAATGTGCGACTGTCAACGAAATGCACTCCTACACCCACGTATATGCATAGACATACGCACACTTCCACATACTTAAAGTGATTATGTGGATATCGGATATCAAATAAAATGGATGACCAAACAAAACCGATTACTTAGCCAACATCAAAGCAGGAAGAGCGGTCACGCACGCGCCAGCCGATGGAGACTATACAGATATACAGATAAACCGATATACAAATGCACATGCAAACATATACGCATGTATGCGCATGAAAACAAGTAGTTGTAGCGATTATATTTAGTAGTAAATACTCTGGAAAATACCACCAATTATTTAGTTAAAAAGAAAATGGAAATGAAAAACTTTAAAAACCGTCTGCCCAGAGAATTAACTATATTCTAACTGGCCAACAGCTACAACAATAACTACCCCACATCTACTTCGTCGACCTTCTACCGGCGGGCAGCACAATTGCCTGCCAACTTAAGTATGTAAGTATGTAAAAGCGCATTAGTCGTAACCTTTGACTTTGACTTTTTTGTGTGCCATTTCCGATTGGCCATCACTTGCCGGTGCTTAACTCATTTAACTCGTCGGTTGGCGGCTATTTCAGTCAGAACCGAACGCGTCAACCATATCCAATATCGAACGCTTCCGCTGCAATTATTTAATCTCTACCCATTAGTTGTAAACGTATGTATGTATGAATGTATGTACATACGTGAGCCTGTGACGATGTATTGTATGTATAATGCATACCCACTGTGCATTAAACCCCTTCCTCTTCCAGACAGTCGCACGTCCAGCCAAATTCACATTTGACTGCTGCCGTATGTCCCTTCGCCGCCTCTCGAAACACCTGAAGTCTGACTGAAGTCGGCGTGTGTCCGCTGTGTAAGTGTAATGCGAGTGGTAATGCGCTTTTCTTTTCCGCCAGACCGATAAATCCGCCGCTTAAAATTTTAATCTACCTCAAAAGTCTTCGAAAGTGCACATTATGGTCGCTGATTTTCGTGTTGGTTCTTTTTTGGTTTTGTGTTTTTTTTTTGTTTTTTTTTGAGAAGTTCTTGGTTAGTTCATGACAAAAAATGTTATCTATCATAAAACCTAGTGTGTGTTAAGGGGTAATACGTAGCCATATTTTGACTACCATTTCTTTTCGATAAAAAATGTGAAGTGGGCAGGTTTTCAAAAAATTGGCTTTATCGAAATTAATACGAGTACTACAGATGAGGAGACTAGGGATGCCAATATTAACGAACAATTCGGTATTTAGGGATGTTTTTAGACCAGGGGGTTCACTCCAGGACTAACCTTGGGGGGGCATAACTATTCATTTTATTTTGAGTGAAGCTTCAATAATAACTTCAATAAAAAGGATTTAACCCTTTATTGCATGAATTAATAAAGCATTGAAAAAAAAAATTATTTCACGGTGGAAATAGCTTCATTTAATTATCAAACAAACATATTATATTAAAAACTAGTTGTAAAGTGTAGAAAACAGTTAAAAAGCGGAAAAATTATTACCCGACGAGAAAGAGGCATGTATCGACTTCATGAAAATAATGTTTTTTTTTGCAAAAAGTACTTACGTTTTACTCTGTTATAGTTTTTTGAAAATGAGTTATTCGAACTTCAATTTTGCTTTTTCAGCTACTTTCACAAAAGTGAGGCTATTTCGAAATGTTATAAAATTATATACCATTTTTTTTGTGTTTTATTATTTGGATTACTTTACAATACTTTATTTGAAAATAAAATTGAATTAAAAATACTGTACCATATACAGGGTTGCCAATATTCGACGGACCCATCTGGCAAACCTTTATCTTTTGACAGAGACGTCAGATCGCTTAATGACATACCGCGTTGGAAGCGTCAGTCCAAGCAGATTTTTACCATGGAACAGTACACGCCACGCGAGCGCTCCCAAATTGTTGAAATTTACATTCAACAAAAGAAGTCAAGTACGAAAACTCAACGTGCGTATAAAAAATTAAATAATGTGAAAAGTGCGTTTCTAAGAACACCATTAAACGTTTGTACGAAAGGTTTTCGACTGGTGATGCTCTTTCTAATCCAAAGAGGCCAAATCAAAACCGACCAAGGTGTCGCTAAGGGCATCCCAAAATCGCTCAGCAGTTGGGGCATTGCTCGCAGTTGGGGCAATCTCAGCAATTGGGCATTGCTCGGACCACTTTACAATGAATTATCCACATTGATTTGCATTTATTCCCGTATAAGATTCAATTGACGCAAAGATTGTTGCCTTCGTCGATTGGAATGGGTCAAAAGAGACCCGACGGATTTCGGGTCCGTCGAATATCGGCAACCCTGTATGAGGGTGTTAAATAAGTTGGAACTATATTCCCATTAATTTTGCGACCACCACTGCGGCGGCGTGAGTTTGTGCGTTGTGGTGATAGAAAAGGAAAATCACCGACTTCCTCGATTTAAACGAATGCCAAACACAAAGAAATATACCGATCTGGCTGAAACCTGGTGTGTGTTCTTCCAAGAGTCACTGCTAACTAAATATAACCTCGATACGCGCCAGTAGTGCCATCTCTCTGACTTTTCTTTTTAACTGGATTTTCAAACGACCCTCGAATACTGATTTTAAAAATACATATGTGCATATTTACCAATACAGACAAATCTAGGAACCCACATTTTGACCTTAGTAAGGCATACGCACGAGCTAATATTTGCCACCCAAGCTTTTGAGCTCATTGTAAGAAATTAGCTAAGTCTGCGTTAAATAAGTGTAGCACGGGGACTTATTGATAAGTTTTCACAATTTATTTCTTTCTCATTTCATTTCAATAAATCTTTTATGAAAACATAGTTTATGCTCCAATAAAAGCCGCATAAATCCAAGTTTCGAACTTTGTGCAAATTAAAAAAAACTAACATATTTTCAAAAAAGTTTCTAATTTCTAGGAAAATTCGAGCTTGCAGGTTTAAGGTCAATTGAATTCTGGTATAATAAAGTACTAATACGAATAAAATCGAATTCCTTTTTTTTCGTTCGGAATCAACTGCAGTTTTTATAAATTTTACAATCGCAAAAGCCGATACCAAACCATTTGTTTTTAATCAGTCGGATTTTTAGACTCACTTCAATATAATAGAGGTCAATGGGCTATAAAGCTGCATACTTGAACTTTTTCTATTTGTTTAAATTTAGATGAAAGTTTGTTGAATTTTTCTAAATTTTGAATAAAGCTTGACTTGTAGGGTTTGGGTTAAGAAGTGGAAAAAAATGAAAAAAAAAATTTTAACTCGAAATATATTCTAAATAAACATTAAAAAAAATCATCATCTACTCGGTTTTGCTCGCTACTGTATATATATGGCTACAACAACAGCATCCACAATGTAAATATATATTTAGCTTGATTTGTAAAATAATAAAACAATGAATTGGAATTTTTCGTGATTAGGTACTTCAAACATACCGGCATCCCGTAATTGTGATTGGCATCGCTGGTACAGACATAGACACTCAGTTAAGCTGACTTAATTTTTTAGTGGTAGTTCATTATCACAAAATCTTTTCAATGCTTTAACTATCCGCTTATTGCATTAATTATATAGTGCGCTATGCCCAACACTGGTATTTGACGCTGAAAGGTTATGGAGACACATTCGCTTTAAAGAAATTTTATAATTTTGCCACCTTAAAACAGCCATCTGCCATGCCAACCCAGCCCCTTCGTTTTTGGTTTTGGAGCTATTCGCGATATATTTTTAAAATAAATTCATAACACCGGCCGACACAAATTGTGAACCAAACGCCAGACTATAGCTTTCCGAAAGTTCTTGCATGCTAAACCTTTGTTTTCTACCTGTTTTCTCTTTTTCGTTTGCACAACCTTTAGTTTTCTGATTGAATAGAATTCAGAGTGATACATTGGAATTCTGACCCATTTCGTCTACCTCTCTTTATGTGAGTCTGAGCATAGCACTTTGTACTTTTGCCAACGTCAGTATATACATAAATATAGGGTTCTTCGAATCCGCTACATCTCTGCTCTGCTCACTTAACGAAAAATTTGCATGTGAAAGCAGCAACAAAGTTATCGAGCAAGACTCGCCGCTATCGAGTATGGTTATACCTCATAAAACTGGTATAACTCACTATTTTCGCAAACAAATGGAATTTTTGGCAGCTATTTTCTAGCACACCAAGATTAATATTATATGTTCATTTACATCAGTTGCTTCATCTATTCGCCACTTGAGGCGTGTAATTTCTTTTGTAAATAAATGAATTTCTAATTTAATACTGGCAACTTTAAGATTGATCAGTTACAATTTTTGAAAAGAAGGATTTTAGGAGAAGCTAATAATTTACGATGAAAATAAGTTTTGTGTGTACAAAAGGACTAAGCACCGCAGTAGAAAAATATTCTGACAACAGCGGGGTTGGCGTTATTGTGTGGGGTTGTTTTTTCAGTGGCAGGTGACGGGGAGCTCGTATACATGTCAAGCATATATGTAGGTATGCTTATTCACGCGTCGTCTCTACCAGTACGCAGCAGTTTGAGTACCACTGTAGAGATGTCCAATAACAAAATGTACTAAACAGAAAAGTGTTTGCGTCTAAGCTCAACTGTGGTGAGTTTGTCGACAGTGTTGAGTTTACAGGTTGCATAGAATTTTCGTAGACTGGTTCATGACCTGGCTACGCAAATGGGTAATGGGAAACTAAATAGTATTTTGGCGGAAATACTTTGTATGTAGGTATATGATACTCATACGGTTTTCAGTCAAGATTCAAATTGTTCTACACCAATGAGACTAAGAGTACTACAAAAATATTTAATATAATTTATTTATTCCTTTCTACTGATTTTAATTTTTTCAAGTTATGGTTACAAACAGGTTATTTGATGGTTTACTTTGATCAAGAACCCATTTTTTAGTGTTCACACGTGGGAATGAAAATTTTGAGGGCAAAATGAGTTCAAAAGGCACTTTGCCTGCCATCTTTGATTATGCCTTTATTCTCAATTCCAAACTTTCCTTGAAAAGTAATCACGAATAGCGAAGGAGAAGAGCGTCTAATAAGCTTTACATATTTCTAAAGATCAGCTATCGAAGTCAAATTTCGACTTGGACTAAAGGGAGGTTCCCTCTTTCTACACAGTAGAAGTATAAGTTCCAGAGATTTAACTACATCCGAGGAACTTAATAAGACACCTTGATTACCACACCAAAAAAATTATCTAGCGGTGCCAAGTCGGATGTTCGCGTCGCGCAAATACCGTGAGAATACCCAGTTTACCACTTTACGACTTTGAGCACTGCTTCGCTAGTATGCCATGCACCGCCGTCTTGTTGGAACCAATAGTTCGAATATTTTGATGTTACCGAGCTATAGTTACAGAAAGCCGGTTGACTTTTGTCTATACCGAGAGCTACGGTGTCTCCTTTAACATTTCGAAAGAAAGTCCGATGGTGGTGCTATAACATAAACCTCATCGTACATCCAATCTTTGTGGACATATTGATGTTTCAACGAAAACTTGCAGGGTTTGTTTGAAAATATACTTTTTTGCCTTTGCTCGTGAAGCTTGAATTCTTGCGCCAGTATTGTCTTATATGGATGTAATAAGTCGGGTTGACTCTCTAGCAATGTCTAATTCACCCAATTGCTTCTTCTTCAATACTGGCCGGTAAAGCGGCTTTGTTTTCTTCACTTTGCTTCAATCTCTGTATGGTTGGTGGTTTAAAGTCAAAAAGAATGTTCTTACCCTACATCGAATTGCATATTGAAGCCGTAGTAACGACTGACCCCAAGATGACTATTTTATAAGAGTCGGTCTCAGCATTTACATTGCTGAGCTTGTAAAATTTATGAAACAAAGTACCTTTCATCTTTATCGCCTTCAAATACAAAATTTGCCTTTTATTTGTTTACTTCTGTTTAAGAAAAATCAAACCAACTTTTCGTTCTTAAAACTGTTGGGAAGAAATATTTCTATTTATTACCTTTTCTTAGACTGCTGGGAACAGAGAAAAAATATTTCCATGAATGTTTTTATGCTTCCAAATTGCTTAATCATATTCTAATCCTCACTTTCACTTGGCAAACCTCTGAGAGTATACATTTTTTTGTCTTTCTTTTTTCTATTGCATAGATAGCGAATTTCTTATTTTTGACTATCTGATAGCATCCATTGTTCCATTTAACTGCGGTGTTAAAGTGCGCTACTGTGCGCTACCTGAGTGGCTGTGCGACTGACGCACGCTTCAACTCAATTTAGCGCAACCAACGCACATTGATGTCGAGATACACAAACATAGCCTTTTGTATAGCTGGCAGTGCTTTCATTTCATTCAAGATAAAGAAATACTCATAGATACATACACACACATATGCAAGTGTCACATTCTGAATTGTTAGTACGGTAGCAATAGAAAGTGATTGATTGCCACAGCCAAGTCTGGGCATTTCCTAAAGGCGTACGTTTGAGTCGCGCGAACGCATGCGCAGTTATTGTTACGCTTGCAAATAAGCTTCAGCGCATTTTTTTCCAAACTAAGCCCCATTCAAACAGCGAATATGGCTATTTTTCAAAATGAAAAGCAGCGAAGACCACATGGCGCTGCCAAAGGCAAGTGAGACCCGTTTATTGTTTGCACTGGTATGGATATGAGTACGAGTAGCTGTCGGCGGCATCGAATTGTCGTGTAAGCCGCATTTAAAGTGTTTTTGTTTGCCAAATAATTACGCTGGCGTCAAAATGATCTCATCAGCTCAACTCAATGGTCTTCATATACGCATTTAAGAAAAACAAGAAGAAAAATCCAATTGGCTTCCGCCGATCACTTCACACTTTCATTAAACGCCTTCCCAGATAAAAGGCTGCACGCTTGAAAATTGTAATTGTTGTTGTTGTTGTTGTTCACTGATTGCATTTTCAGGTGTGCATTTTCCGGTTGTAGAAAACTACGGCTTTTCAACCCTCAGTCGGATAGCTGCCACCAACAATTCTTTCGCCATGGACAAACAATTGCTAGCAACGAAAATACGGGTGAACTTATCTCAATAAACATTTAGGTTTCGTATCCACTTGCGGTTGATTCGAGAATTTAATTATTCCTCAAAGCTCCAATGTTGATTCTCAACAGTACCTCCAATGGGATAGGACAGATGAGGGTTCACTTGGATTGAAAATACGGGGCATCATTTGTATATGATACCATTGCTAGGATAAAAGGGTAGAAAATATAGGAGAAAAAAGTTATGTTTGAAGTTCATGGGGAAAACTAAGCGATAACTACTATTGTGTTATCCACTTCAAAAATATATCTTCAGAAACTCGATTCTTGCTCGTAATGAAACCCGGTCACGGAGCAAGTGTCGATGTTGTCGCAGTACTGAGGCTTTTTTATACAAGGTTAGCCCATTGTGATGCCGAGTGGGGAGCCTGTCCCTATCTCTCCTAAAACCAGTGTGTGCTTTTCAAAAATTTTAAAATATCTGATTTCTGTAGAACTGAGATCTTCTAACACAGGGCAGTGGCACAGTAGGTGCGAGATTGTCTCTTCCTCGTCCTCATTCAGACAACTTCTACAGAAGTCATGTGTTTGCACACCCATCCTTTGGGCGTGTCTACCTATTAGGCAGTGCGCCGCTATGACTGAGATCAATGTGCTAAGACTGTGTTTATTTTGGCTTAGCAGAGATTCTGTGCGTTTAGCATTTAGAGTCGACCACAGTTGACGTGCTATTTTGCAGGTGGCTTCATTACGCCATCTTTCGTGTGCTTTCTTTACAATTTCTTCAAGGATGAGTTGCTAACATGTTTGTAAGGGTATCCCTATGCCATTATCTATGTCCTTATCAGACAATTTAGTGCCGAGTCTCGCTAGTTCATCGGCTCTACAGTTACTCTCAATGTCGCGATGGCCAGGAACCTATGTTACCTTAAGGTGAAATGATTCAGCTATCTCGTTAAGAGATGTGCGGCGTTTCATGACTATAGGGTGGGTTCTACTGTCTTCGTTGCAGAGACAACCTGGAAAGTGTGTCTGCATTAGTAATTCTAGTGTTTCTTCACTGCTGGATGTCCAATCGTCATTCTCTTTTATGAGGTAGCTAGGGGTACTGGGACTTGTTGATACTACTTTCCGAAGTCTACTGGTCTCCGAAACATTTACTATCTTTTGATTTTTATGGCATACTTAAATCTACGCTGGCATTCTTTGTATCTGTCCCACGAGTTGGTTCTCCTCGCTTCGTTATACATACTTCTGCATTCCCTTCTGAGGTTTGCTATATCAGTGGACCTCCATGGAGGTTTCGGTTTCCCTCTTCTCGTTCTCTGAGGACATGCTGCTTTCGCAGCTTGTTGAAATGCTGAAGTCAGCTCATCAACCACTGAGTCGAGCTGTGGCTCGGAGTTAATTTGGTATGTCGCTGCTGGGAGATTGCTAGATTATGTGGTTTCACACATCCCCCAGTTTGTGCGTCTGCAGCTTATAACCGGCTTGAACTGTTTAGTTGGCAATGAAATGGTGTACATTAAGTACCTATGATCTGAGAAGGAGTTGTCTGTAGACACTCTCCAGGCCTTTAAAATTTGGGACCATCGTTCATTGACACACGTGATGTCTAGAACTTCACTTCTCGTAGTTCTTACAAAAGTAGGGGTATCACCTATGTTACTAATATAAAGATTGTTACACGTAATGAATTTAAAGATTTTATAAAACTAAAAAAGTTTTTTTACTAATTTTTTTTACAATCTAAGTTTATTTGTTATATTAATTAAACACACTTTAAGGCGACAAGTTTCATTTGAAACTAACGAAATTTTCAATTTTGGTTTGCTTTGTACACATCATTTAAAGCAGTATTGTTTGGCTCTGCCCAATCCAAGCATACATTGCCTCCTCCGATGTAATTTTATTCGTACATAGTAGAATGACGCCATTTGTTCCTTCACCTACTGTTTTATCGATTTCACTACAGTATTCATCATTTAAAGCTGTGGGTTCCGAATGAGGTTCAACAATTCATTGCGCTATTTCAGACTGTTAGACTTGCTGCAATGCTTCTACTTTTCGAAGCAAAGTCGTAATGAATTGAATATTGGATACATCATTAGCTGTCTGTAATCGTAACTCCGAAAGAGGAATGATATCGTCATATCACAGTCAGACGCTTTTCAAATCGTTTTTGAAACGGTGACTGAATTGAAGTTGCTGTAAGAGCATCCCATCACTTGCTAAAAATCATATTGCATTTTTCAGGTAGATATTTTGCCACGGGATATTTTTGTAGTTCAATGTAATAAGCCGTATAACGTTTTAATCCATGGCCTATATGGGTCGTACAGTTTGAAAGAAAGCAAGTTACCAATATTTAGCCATCGTATTCCATGCCTCCTTTTAAAGATTGCAACCCAACCATTGCTAGCGCAGATGCCTTCAGGCTTTTCTGAACTTTGTGACTTGAACTTTGTATTGGTAAGTTTTTGACTATAAATCTGGTAATAAAATATTTAAATTTTGAGAAAATGTAGATTAGCTTCCAAAAATTAGGCACTTTTAAAAGTTTGTATCGCTAATTCTGTAGTAAAAAGCGTTATTTCAAGCAGGAAGTCAAATTGGTCTTCAAATAATTCGAAACGCCACAAATAACTTGGATTTTTTGATTTCCCAGTGATGCCACTTCTAAATTTTTGTAAATTAACCCTTTACCGCATATGGGACCATATATTGTATTGCAGTTTTGATTAAATTTTATTTCTAAACTAAGTATTATAAAATAATTCAAACTATTATAATCCTTCAAATATATATTAGCAATAATAAAACAAAACAAAAAAATTTAATTTAAGATGCTTTGAAATAACCTCAATTTGTGCAATTGTAAATGAAATGCGACTAATTCATTTTCAAGAAACTATAACAGAATAAAACGTAAGTACTTCTTCCAAAAAAAAAACAATATTTTCATGAAGTCGATATATTAATCTTTCTCGAAGGATAATAATTTTTCCGCTTTTCAACAGTTTGAAAGTATTGTAAAGCAGGGGCAACTATATACATATATAAATGCTTACACCATTTTTGGGTGTTTGGCCGAGCTTCTTTCAGTATTTGTGGCGTGAGCCTTAGTGTTTTTCCACAAATTGAGTGACCTAGAGTTTTTAGCCGACTCCGAATGGCAGAAATACACTCGGAGGCTTACCACTGCCTGCCTAGGGGCGGCCACTATTAGAAAAAACATTTTTTTCTTTCTTTATTTTGATATTTAATGCAGATTCGAACTTACGTTCTCTGAATTCCGAATGGTAGTCATGCAACAACCCATTCGGCTACGGCAGCCGCCTTATGGTTCCGTTAATAAAAGAGGTTGTCTGTAAAGTCGGTTTACTCACGATAGTTTAACGTGACAACGTCATAAGAAAATACTGATGTAATGGTTGCAATTTTCAAGACACATTACACTCGAAACACTCCCTTTCATCTCCTACTTTTCCTATCATCGGCCTATTCTCAACAGAGAAATGGTTCATTACCATGCACACAGGAAGAAGGCATATGCAAATACAAATTTGTGAATTTATATACATATGCGCATATCCATACATATACAGTGGCACAGTAAAGTCTACATACCCCATTGAAAAGCGAGGTTTGGAGATTTCTGTGAACATTGTAGCATTAGAATATATTCCAAACAAATCCAATCTAACAACAAACAATAAATTTTAACAAAAAAATTTTAATCCAAAAATATTTATTAACAAAAACAAACAAAATTCATTTTCCAAACACAGAAAAGTCTGCATACGGCTTTGTAGTGGAGTACACAAAATGCACTTCTGTACTCAAACAGTGCTACCAATCACTTCAGGCGTCTTTACTAGATACCGTTAGTTAGAAAGAAGTTTAGTTCTTCGATATTAATATTGTAGCTGTGTTAATTTAACCAAAATGGGTAAAGAAATCTGTGTTAAAGTACGTGAGCTAATTGTGAAATATTATAAGGAAAAAAATCTTTAAGAGAGATTGGAGAACTGGTCGGGCATCCAAAATCAAGCATTCAAACAATTATTCGGAAATATAATCACACTAATAGTGTAGAAAACAAACCAAGAAGTGGTCGCCCACCTAAACTGACTCCTCGTGCTAAGCGAAAAATATTGTTAGACGTGCAAGAAAATCCAAGAATAACAGCAATAGAAATTGCAAAAACCCTGAAAAATCAGGATATTGCTTCAGTGCATCCAGAAACGGTGAGACATTTATTGAGAAGCAATGGAATCCACAACCGTGTGCCTCGAAAGAAGCCATTCATCAGCAAAATAAATATGGAGAAACGAGTCGAATTTGCTAAGAAATATATTGATGCATACGAAGATTTTTGGGCTAATGTTTTATTCAGTCACGAAAGCAAGTTCAACTTGTTTGGCTATGATGGCAAACAAAAAGTATGGCGTCGAAATAATGAAGCATTATTGCCCAAAAACTTGCTTCCTACGGTGAAGCACGGTGGTGGCTCCATAATGGTTTGGGGCTGCATGTCAGCGGCTGGGGTGGGTAATTTAACATTTATTGATATTAATATGGATCGCATGGTATATTTGAAGCAATCCGCGAGTAAACTGGGTCTTACGGCGGGTTGGTACTTTCAGCAAGATAACGACCCAAAACATACCGCTGGTGTTGTCAAAGAATGGCTACTATATAATGTGCCCCATCAACTTCATTCCCCACCCCAGTCACCGGATTTGAACCCCATAGAGAATTTATGGGATGAATTGGATCGTCGCATTAGGAAAAGGACAATTAAAAATAAACAGGATCTCAAAAATGCTTTACTTGAAGAGTGGAATTTAATTTCGAATAATTACACAAAAGTATTGGTAAATTCCATGCAAAATAGATTAAATGCTGTTCTAGAAAGTCGTGGCGGACCCACCAAGTATTAATTCTGTTGTCTTTTTATTTCCTTTTAAGTGAAACACATTCTTTTTACAAAGTATGCAGACTTTTCTGTGTTTGGAAAATGAATTTTGTTTGTTTTTGTTAATAAATATTTTTGGATTAAAATTTTTTTGTTAAATTTTATGGTTTGTTGTTAGATTGGATTTGTTTGGAATATATTCTAATGCTGCAATGTTAACAGAAATCTTCAAACCTCGCTTTTCATTGGGGTATGTAGACTTTACTGTGCCACTGTATATGCTCACTCAAGTAGGAGAGAGCCAGATGTCGAACGTTGCCGAATGAGGGGGCCGATTGTGCTCTTTGTCGTTCGTTCCGCGCTCTCGCTTGCAGTTCAAGCAAGGTAACGACGCATGAGCAAGATAACGACACATTTTTTTGTGAGTGCAGCCCGCTAAATCGAATTATAAGACGTTATCACGTCAAAACTAAGATATGAAACTTCTTATAATATGTCTTAAAGATAATTAAATAAAGCTTTTTCCACAGTGAAACAAGTTTTTCATGTTCCCAAGTATATCTTAACTTGCAAACCAATATTGCATTTCAATTGGAGAACGACATTAGACGCCGACTTGTGAATTATAAATTTCTCAAAGGTTTGAGATCAACTGGAGTGTGTTATTGAGTATCAAAGAGAAAACTGAATAAATTTATCAAAGATTGGGCAATTTCCTTTTGTTCTTTGTTGGTATTATTTATAACTACTTACATATGTATGTGTTCTTTTTGTTATTCCTTATAGAGCTGACGCATTTGTTGTTATTTGTTCGTTGCCAATATTTGATTTATGACTGACGACCAGCCAAATAACAACACTTTACTGCAGCTTATTCACGTAATTATCGATTATGCAGTTTCGAGAGTGTATTTACACTATTGCATACCTACATAAATTTGTGAAAATCACTCGTTTGCTCGAAGAACGTCATAATTTCAAAAGTTAAAAATTCGATAAAAACGACTTCAAAGTTCTCATTTATTCTGTCGCACATTTTCACACTGGTTACTTACCGAAATAAAAATTTTGTGGACTATGACACTCTTAAAGCAGTTGAGCGATATGTGTAAGTACATGAGTATATGATAGTGTATGCATACACGAGTAGATATGATTACCTATAAATAAATATGTATATAGTACACAATGGCAGGCGTATGCACATTTTAAAGCGGATGACGGCTTGACATGCAATCAAACAGGAAGACAACTTAATTAGCCGCATACATGAATACATATACAGTACTTATATCATACATACACGAATACTCCACGCTTGCTCAAGTTGGAGTTCGATTCCTGTCCACTTGATAAGTGGAAGTAAATAAAGTGACTAATGAAACACGTGTATGGGACCGACACGCCTGAGTGACTCTTCGTTAATTTTTATATATGGGCAATTGAAGGCTTTTTGTGCAGTTTTTTTATTCACGATTGCCATTTCCTATTATATTTGACAGCAAGTGCGTCCCGGATCGAAACTCATTACGGACTTAGGTTACATTAGGCTAACTTGGCTGACCAACATTGACCTGACATAGACTAGAATGGGCCTTTAGTATTGCCAAGATATTATTAGTGACCCTCTCGGTGAGAGGAAGAACGCGGAATCAATAAAGCTATGCCACAATGTGCAGAGTGCTGCATAGTGACAGAGAATGTGCATTAGAGTATTTTTAGCATTGTTTCGTTATATTTTGAGTATGTTTTCCGGGCTTCCATTTGTACGCCTACCACCAATGTTTGACCGAGTTTTACCTTCAATTTGTGGTGCACGTTTTGATATTTTTCCACGAATGGAGGAACCTGAAACTTTATGCAGCTTTCGAACGGCAGATGGTTTTTTATGAGTAGCTTTTTCCTGCCAGAAATACGTTCGGAGGTTTGCCATTGCTGCCGAGAACAAACCTTTCTCTGTCATTTGGTGTTGATAGTAGATAGTGGCATGTCTCTAAGCGTAAAGTTCGTCTATCAGTATGGAAATGCCAATGAAGATATTCAAATGAGAGTTAAAAGTGATTTGTTTAGCTGCGGAGATAATTGCTTTAGTAATTTTTTATAACAATAAGATTTAAGCTCGAGGACGAAGCTCCGATTAGTGCCTCATGTGAAGAAGTGATAGGTGAGGTGTTTGAACTAGAATCCGTTTTTCAACTGACGTTTATTGTCTCTCCTTGAATTTGTGCAGCGTGTAGTGCATAGATATGCTATTTATATTTTCACTGATATGCCATGGCATGAAAAATGAACCGATTTTAATAATTTTGGGTTCAAAATAATCGTCATTACTTACACGAGCGACTTCATGTAGAAACAGTTGCAAAAAAGTAGTTGAAAATTTTTTATTTTGCAAAAAACAAAAAGTGCGAAACAGGTTTTTTACTCAAAAATGCATTACTCAAAAACAACTCATTTTAGCTACTGGGCATTCAGCTTAATTGAAGTTTGAGATGTCTTCTTGATTTGGAAAAAGTTATAAAAAAAAAAACACTTTTTGAAATATAGAATTTCGAAAAAATTTCAATTTTTTTTCTTTTTTGCTAAATAAAAAATTTTCAACTACTTTTTTGCAATTGTTTCTACATGAAGTCGCTCGTGTAAGTAATTACGATCATTTTGAACCCAGAACTATTAAAATCGGTTCATTTTTGACTAAGTTATGGGCATTTAAAAAAAAAAATTTCTTATATAATTAAAAAATACGAGTTTGAGCCGAGAAACAAAATTGCCGATAACTCTTGAAAAAAATGTTTTTCGGGCGAACAAAAAAATACGTATCTCATTATTTTGACCAGAGACAAACATATTTAAGTTACATCGAAATCGAAGAACATGACCCGAATAGCTCGGTTGAATTGAAATGGAAAGCATCTAAAGTAAAACTTCATATTTTTTAATATATCTCAGTTCAGTTGTGTGTTCAGTGATTCAATTAAAGCAAAAAAAAAAAAAAAAGAAATAATTAGTGCAAAATAGCCTTGAAGCTGCGCAACATAAAATGAAAACCACAATGCAAAGGGTAGACCAATAAATGGCTGGTTTATTTTTAAATCAAATTACAAATATTTCGCGCTGAAAAATGTTGTAAAAACTCTGCCTCGTAACGCCGAGGTAGGAAGCGTATCACTTACGCGTGAACAAGGTTTCAAAATATTGGAAACTTAGTGGTTGAGAATTTCTGCTAGGATGACAATACTTGATATAAATCTGAGTCCTTTCGTTAACGTAGAACCACTGCGATTTGGCGTCGACAGTCTTATTGTGGAGTATCATGCAGGCCAGCCTACCCGAAACTATTCATACACTTCAAAAGAATATTACTGAAGCGGGGACCAAAATCGTCAGAAATAGGCTGTGAAATTTGATAGGCGGCATGGACTCCAGTAGTGTTCATCTTTCTAAAACAGGAAAAATGAAGGAATGAAGGAAAAATGGTGTTTTTATAACATACAATTTATAAAAATAAACAAACTTAAAGGTCCACCTTTTACTTTGAAGTACTCACCATCCTACCTAGAACAGTGCCCCGCGCTTGAGTTCCCTATTGTCGAAGTTAACCGCAAAAGTACCAATAAATTTTAGAGTCAGTGAACTTGTGAGTAACTTTACTTCTTGGAAAAGCACCACAATTAGTTCAGGCGAATTGTATATTGAAGGCGAAAAATAGTCCTTTGTTTGGCTAACTGTGTAAAATGATGACTTCAGACGACCTTACTAATAATATTGATATTACGGAGGTAAAGAACGTGATGATGAATAATTTATATAGAACAGTAAATTAAAAAATTAAATACGAGGGGTGCCTTTTATATTTCGGGATTTGGCAACCCTGGTGTTGCAATCTGGCAACTGACAGCTGTATCGTAAGTTTGACATTTTTTGGCTTTTACGTACTCAGAGCGTTTTGAAATACCAGCGCTATTTGTGTTGTTTACAGTAACTTAAAAGATTCATCTCGGTCCAAAAATGGAATTAAATCGTGAACATTTTCGTGCGATTATTTTTTACAACTTTCGACGTGGATTAACTCAGCAACATTACATGGATGGACTTAATTCATGTTTTAGCGATGAAGCTCCATCAAGGAGCAGTGTTTATCGATGATATGGTGAATTCAATCGTGGTCGTAGTTCACTCCAAGACGAATTTCGTGAAGGTCGTCCAAAATCAGTTGTTGTTCCGAAAACCATTGATGCTGTGCGCGAACTGATATTGTAAGATCGTCATGTGACCTATGGTGAGATTGAGACAATCTTAGGCATTAGTGGGACCACCATACATTCAATATTGCATAAACATTTGACTGTGAAAAAAATTTGTTCGCGTTGGATCCCACACAATTTGTCAATCGCTCAAAAAAAGGCTCGTGTCGATTGGTCGAAGGAAATGCTCAAAAAATACGATCGCGGGGCTTCGAAACACGTCTATGACATCGTGGCAGATGATGAATCATGGATTTACGCGTGTGAGCCCGAAAGAAAACAGCAGTCGACTGTATGGGTGTTTCAAGATGAGCCAAATCCAACAAAAGTTGTTCGCGCACGAAGCACTTCCAAGCAAATGGACATGTCGCAACCGTACCACTAGAACAACGCAGAACAGTAAATTCTGAGTGGTACATAACCATTTGTTTGCCAGCTATCTTCCAAGAAATTAGGAAAACCAATCGCCAAAGACGGATCACTCTTCACCACGACAATGCGAGCTCTCACACATCGGCTCAAACAACTGCATTTTTGAGCACCCAAAACATCGAATTAATGGGTCATCCGCCGTATAGTCCTGACTTGGCACCGAATGACTTCTTTTTATTCCCGTACGTAAAAAACAAACTGAGAGGTCAAAGTTTTTCGACACCTGAAGAAGCGGTTGCGACATTCAGAATGCATGTTTTGGAGGTACCTCATTCAGAGTGGCAAAAGTGCTTCGACTATTGGTTCAAACGCATGCAAAAGTGTATAGATCTTCATGGAGAATATTTTGAAAAACAATAAAGTGATTTTCGATGATTGAAATTTGTTTTTGTTCTCTAATCCCGACATATAAAAGGCACCCCTCGTAGTTAGGCGATAAAAAAGGATCATACATTTAGACCATTTTATTTATTTTATTGGTCAAAGTGGATATTTCCCTATCTATATTATAAAATGCAAAAAAAAATACTCCATTAAGCTTAAGCTTAAGCGACATTAAGCTTAACTTTAAGACTTCGAGATTACTGTTGCGTGTGCCGAATGAAGGAAGCTACTACAGGGTTTCCGGAGGCAAAATTATGAATTAAAAGCTGAATTAAGAAAGAACTACTAACGATACAAGTTTATTTGAATAATTTTTACAGAAAAGACAAATGCGGATTTTATTTTTTAAAAATTACACTGTGCGACAGTGAAAATATACTTTTATAGAGACCTAGTACAACTTGTAGGTATAGTAAAACTAAGAAACATGGTATAGGAGAAATTTCCAATACACCCCCAAAATCTCGTTTTATGGCCATAAAACCGTTTTTCAGTAGGTTGATGTGAAGAATCACTCCTAACTTCGCCAATTTCCATCCGATTTCGAATTTGTTTTTTTAGTTCGAAAGAACAAAAACAAGCCTTTTTGACAGTGTGTTGACAATTTTTCTGAAATGACAACTGACGAGACTGTAGACGGAAGTATTTGGAATTTTTTTATTTTTTCTCTATTTTTTCAACTTTGACATCATTTTTACGATATTATCCGATATTGAGGATTTTTTTTAGTACACTGCGGTTATAGTAAATTTAATTTTGCGTCGAATGAATTATATTTGACTGTAATTGAATTAAAATTAATAGAGTTGTGTGGGTTTTAAGATTTTTTCTTTTTTTTTACTACGAGATTTGGTATGCGTTTCGAAGCATGAAAATGATAACAAGTGTCATTATAAACACATAATATTTATTGGAGTATTGTGCAGTGCAGCACTGTACGGTATGGTACGGTGCGGTACGGTGCAGTACACAACGGAACTGGTTCCAAACTTAAAAATGCATTGGAAACGGCCCTTTGGAGTTTAGTATGGTACAGTACATTTGTCATTCTCTTCATCAGTTTTGAATACTTCTCTGTAAGAAATTCGATCATCGTCATTCATCTTAAGTCGTCATCAACTAAATTCCATTTCCAAATCGAGAAGCGAGCGTTTCAGATTGTCTTCCCGATAGAAGTAAATCACGAGAAAGATCCTGAAAATCTGAATTTTATACAATGTGTCGTTCTGAAGACTTAGAACCAGACGGAAAGTACTCTTCATCATCAGGTTTATTGTTATCAGTTTGATCATCATCGGCAATGAGTTGAACTTCCTTCAGTTCCTGCAGTTGAGTCAATCATATCGTCCAAGACTACGGGGTTCTTAACAGTTGCAACATCAGCATACTTTATGTGCTTTCGAGCTTTATAATGATGACCGTTTACATTTACAAAAATAACAATCATCTGGTTTATGATAAGGCTGATGATGCCACATCATCGGAGAATATTGAGAAATTCGACTTTTCTGGCAACGTTTTGATTTATATCTCTTGAATTTCAATGAAACAAACAATAAAACTTTGACGTTTTAATAAGGTTAAATTATAATAACAAACTTCTTTTGTTAATCAATGTACAGTGTGAACTTTGGTACACTTGGGAGCTTTTTCATATTTCTATTGAAAAAAAAATGTGCTATAATATGTCAGATATTTTCGTAAGTTCTAACCAGTTCTATTGTATGCAGTACAGTGTACTCTTATGTATACATATACACTCCAATAAATATTACGTATCTATAATAACGCATCAAAACACGTCCTTATTCCCATTTAGCGTAAGCTATACCTACATACCAAATTAGTAAAAAAAAAAATGAAATCTTATAACTCACACAACTCTTTTAATTTTAATTCAATTATAGTCAAATATAGCTCATTTGACGCAAAATTAAATTTACTATAACAGTAAGGCACTAAAAAAATCCTCAATATCGGATAATATCGTAAAAATGATGTCAAAGTTGAAAAAATAGAGAAAAAATAAAAAAATTCCAAATACTTCCGTCTACAGTCTCGTCAGTTGTCATTTCAAAAAAAATGTCAACACACTGTCAAAAAGGCTTGTTTTTGTTCTTTCGAACTAAAAAAACAAATTCGAAATCGGATGGAAATTGGCGAAGTTAGGAGTGATTGTTCACATCAACCTACTGAAAAACGGTTTTATGGTCATAAAATGAGATTTTGGGGGTGTATTGGAAATTTCTCCTATACCATGTTTCTTAGTTTTACTATACCTACAAGTTGTGCTAGGTCTCCATAAAAGTATATTTAATTTTTTTTTTTTTGTCACACCGTGTTATTTCCTCTAGTAGTAAGTAGTAATATATATTTATTTTTTAGATTTTCAAAAAATTTTAACAATTCATTTTGCTTATAATATAAATATGTATATCTGTCTATAAGACACGAAAATTTGTCGTATGTCATTTTCCTTATATAAATATAGATAAAATAATCAATTTACTTAACTTATTAAAACAACGCGAATATCTCGTTCGAGTATTTGGCTTATGGCAATTGTTTTGGCTGCAGGGAAGCTTGAAAATCTATTGCGGTAATTCCAGGCTCTACTGAGGATATAACTTCTCGGTTTGACAGTCATCTGCGAGGTTCCAGAATAACAGCGATTTTGACTGAAAAACAGGTAAATATTGCCTTCGAGTTAATTCTAAACTCTGCCTTTACATTACTAAATTCTAGTTACACTGTTCTTAGTTGAGCATTCTTCATGAGCTAGTCGTCCGTTAGATTCAATCAACCGTCCCATGTTTTATCCAAAGGTGAGGTTTTCTATGACCCAAGTGGAGCGGCAAGCGGCAAAAGTAATTTTAATAGCTGCCAATAATACCTGAAAGCCAAATATGTACAAAAAGTATTAATTAAATATTCATTTCAAACAAAGAATTATTTTATTTTACTTATTTTGTGCAAATTTAATTTAACCGCTTTTTGTTATTCTTCTTCGCGTTATTCGCTCATTTTGATATTTCATTTGGTAAAGATGCCACACAAACCAATAGAGTTTGAATAAAAAGAGGAAGACAGGTGTTTAGTGTTAGTTAAAATATCTAAGTTTTTGAATAGCACAATCGTTAGTGCAATCGGCTTTAGAAAAAAATAACAATTGTCGAATCGTTAAAAGTTAGTGAATCGCACTACTGGCCTCCGTATTGTGTACCACTCGCTGGAGAAATGATGTCGGGATGCCATTAACTTCGCGAACAATATTTTCTTTTAGTGATGAAATGCTCGCTAGGTTTCATAGACTTTACTTTTGTGCTGCCTGCACAGAAAAAAGTTGACAGGGGTAAGATAGGGAGACCTGAGTGACCAGGATATGCTATCGAAAGGACTTATAAGTTTGTTAAGGAAGGAATCCCGCAGTATCGCCATGATCATCGCTGAAGGGTGTTTAATAATGAAAAGGCAGAAAAAAATCGTTCGGCTGAAAAAATGCGTCTATAAGAGGCAGCGTCCACACAAATTGCTTGCTACTAGCGATTTTCAAAAAAAAAGTATGGTCTAATTATTCTATTTCGCCGTTGAAATGAAAATGGGTGGTCAGTGGTAAGAGAGAAACTTTAAATTTAAAACCCAATTCTGCTACCGGACACCCCGTATGTCTGAGTATTTCGGCACCAAGCTCCAGTCACAGGCGCATTGCAGGAAACTGCAAAGCGAATGAGCTGGGTAGACGGAGAACCGTGAAGTACCAATTGTCTGTACTTGGAAAAGTGGGCCACGTGTTAACATAGCGAGCGTTGGACACCAACACTAACTTGTAAGGTTGATTTGAGAGGCTCGACAAAGCTTCTAAGGTTAAAACTCTCTGAAGTGTTGGGTTTCCTAACCGAGCATTGTTCACGAGTCGTCGTCGTGTGTTGAGACTTGACATTATTTCAGCTGTAGTAGGATGAGGGAAAATAAGTACTGCATATACTCCTCAGCTGCCCGACTTTCGCGGGGCTAAGATTTTGGCATTTGAACTAATAGTTTTTAACTATGAATGTGGAGCTATCGGGGATTGGATATAAGCAGCAAACTGAACAGGAGTTTTGCTATCAGCGTCAATAGTTTCTCACACCCGTTTCTCACACCAATTAATTCAAGTTGGATAGGAAGTGCGTGACAAAATGATAAGGCCACCAGATATTGATAAGTTTTGAGTTTTTATTTATAAAAAAATTAATTCATAGCATAACAAAGACCCTGTAACACAAAGTCTCAAACTTTGTAAAAAATTTATAAAAATTCGCATTTTCTCCACATAACACAAGAATGCAAGCGCTTTTTTAATATGAAAGAAAACACCAAACATCGTCTGCAGAAAAAACCAATACGAGTTTTTAGCCAGTTCACACTAGCAAATTCATTTTACTAAAAATATTAATTAAAAAGTTCAAAACCTCTATAAAAATACATGTATTGATATTATTTTTTTAATTTGCACAATCTTTGAACTTTGTATTTATGTGGTTTTTGTAGTAGAATGAATAGAATAGAAAAAAGTATTGAAAGTATTGTCAATAAATCCTTCTACCCTAAGTCATGCATCGTACTTTAGTATATTTCCTTCTAGAACGCACCGTTGTTTACATTAAACTAAACTTTCTTATGCTTTCAAAATTTTTTAGAAAAAAATTCTTTTCTTTACATCGAATACGGCATTCACATGTATGTATGCGTGTATGAGTGCACTACATCATTTCTTCGTATATTCGTGTAATGTTGCCCGCATTCCTATATTTTTCAGTTATGTATGCATGTACATATGTACATCTGAGTATTCACTACCATGTCTTTGACAGAAAATTCTATTGACAAATCAAAGCATGAATCATACAATGAATTTGAGTATATTTGTACAGACAAAAGTATATTTGTGTAAGCCATATGTGATTTGAAGTGTTGGACATTGCGAATATTGTTGGTCGGTTTGTTTGCCTATACAAACAGACTCTCTGCAAAATGTTGGACTAATTTCAGCAGTAAACCTCAACAGGCCAATATTTGATATGTACGTTAAGGTGAATTACTCTTCATACACAAATATAAGCGGTACTTAAAAGGTATGCATAAATATATTTAAAATTATATCAACAGAATCAAAATAATGATATATGCAAAAAATGGGTTTGCTGGGTTATTCCAGTTTTTCTATATCCAAATTTTTTACCTATCTTCTAAAAAAAGTCAAAAAAGTCCACCAAAAATCTCATAAGTTTGATTCCGCGGTCATAATTTTTAAACATTTTTACCCATGCTTCTTAAGCTTAAACTATTCTATCATCTGCGGTTGTGTTTTGAAAAAAAAGCGTTTCTTAAAACTAATTTCAGTTATAAAAATTTGATTTTTAGAGGTACATATATTATAATCGGTCCTGGCCGCTAAAATTTTAATATTTTTCCGAAAGATTTGGCGCATGCCTTGAAATATAATATATTTTATAATTCCGGTGGAAAAACATCAGCTCTTTTTGGTGAGTGCCCCTAACGTACATATACCTACACTTATACGAGTATAGGTTCAATAGTCTGATAGCTATCTGGAAACGAGATAGTATGCTAGGTGCAGCTTTTGCAAATATTCCGTTCATTATGCCCCATTTATGTATATGATTCACTTAGTCATGCATGATCACTCGCTCAATCAGACTCAACAACCAGGCTCCCTCTCTCCTCTCTTGACTACAGTGATATTCTAAACCAGTTATTAAACTACATCATTTATTAGACAGATCGTTCTTCACTCGGTTCTTCCAACGCAGAGTGGGCTTTCTCTTTTCCTGCCATCACCAGCACGAGTTGTATCGATTACTTTCAGGTCTAATTATATTGATTTGTCAAGGACTTGTGCTTTACAATAAGACAGCCTTGATGAGAGACTTGGTTGTTTGTATTTTGAGTTTGAGCAATTCATAGTTGCAGGGATTTGGACACTTTTTGATTGTAGCTTGGCAAAGTGCTCATGCTGTCAGGGGTGTTTCTTGGCTAGCTTGAGGGAAAAATTGTTCCTTTGCATACTGTAGCTGTCATCTTCAAGAAAGTACTTGAACGAGTATGATTGCTAAGCTCACGAAATCAGCAAACTTAAAACTCTCTGCTGGCTCGTAAAGTAGAGTTTCAAGAAGATTTGTAAATACTCCATCATACTCGTGCAATCATTTACAAGAAATTCCGGAAAAATGGGCCGAACGCGATATATAAATTATGAAAGAGAAAGAGCTGTAGAAAATTGGATCCCCTACCGTTTTATTTGGAAACGCCAAAATTATATAAGGGCATTGTGGTGCTGGAAAGTGTTTTTGTACGGATTTAGAAATGTATGTACATATTACAATTCATTGGTGAAGAAGGAGACGATAAGTTTAATAGTGTTAGAAACAGCAAACAAAAGTACCCCACCTTTTGTACGTTATCGCGCACTATTTTCATCTAAGAGACCCTTGCTGAAATTTTTAAGCAAATATTTTTGATCGTCCAGTTTAGTCTAGTAATTTAAAACTTTATACAGGTATGAAATATTGCGTTGAAATTTTCCAAAATATCATACATATATGCACCAATATATATGCCTTAAAATAAAGACAATATTAATAACAAATGATTAATCAGATTAACTTGAGACCAATTACGAAAATACAATTACACCAAAATGTGACGTTTATGGATGTGATCCAATACTCGTATTATGCAGCTCTTCCTTCCTCATAATTGTAATATCTTAGTTCTTGGGCTACTTGGAATTAGTTCTCGGTGTAATGGACCCGTGTTTCGACTGTTCGTTAGTTTAGTTCTTTGAGTTTGTTTCTCTTTTCTACTATTCCCTCCATATTTTGTGCTTTAAAATCAGATTGAAGGGATATTTTTATGCCTTGTTAACGTCTATAGTATAAACCTATCAGCGCGAAAATGAGAACAGATACTTGACGAACCAATAATATCTTATATCCTAATTTTTTTGAGACCGGCTCCACATAGTCGTATCTGCTTCCAAAGCCTATAGAATAGCAAAGTTTAAGGTGCTAACCAAAGCAGAGTCAACTTATATTCAACTAAACTTAACTTAAATTGTCTGATTATTTTCTCAGTACACTTCCTGATAGCTATCGCATCAGATCTAGGTTTTGCTACGGAGACATTGAAACAACTTATGCAGAAAAAGTCACCCAAGGTTGATAGATTTTAAGATGGTGGGTTCTATGGTGAAAAAGGAAACTGAGAAAATCGGCTGCCGAATTCTGCACGATCTTTTTACGTGTATTCACGCCCTCGTCCGATCAGTCGTTATTCAGATACCAACGATGTGTCATTGTTTGATTTTTTTTCAAATATCAGTAACGCAATCTCAGTTTGTTGGTAAACACACCCTAAGTGACGTGAGGCCATCATCTGATGCTGTAAAATTCGCCCACAGACAAATATCGGTCTGTTAAAGAGTTCACCTTTTAAATCTTTTCACCATGGTACCTCTACTGTATTGATGTCACTGGGGATATTTCGAACTACAGAATAATTATGGTGAATTTATTATCTGAAATGTAACATAGAGTCGTATATACTTATATATATATTTTCCCATAGTTCCTAGCCGTATGTTCCACCCTCATGTAAATGAAATGTAGTTCAACTACACTACAATAGGGCTTTTAATTTTAGGAGCTTAGCAAGCTCCCATGTACAACTCTAAATACCAGACAATTCGAATGCCCTACTGGGCTGCTCTCACAAACCTTATGTGCACAATAGAAATAAAAAAATGAACAGAAATTCTTCGTACACAAATGCACGTAAAATGATATATGCCCAACTGCCCAACTCAATAAATAACTGACTGATTGACTTACTGACTAACTGATTGCTGCAAAAACTCGTTGCCCACTTGCCGACCAGCTGCCGGAGTGGCGCTTCGGTTACACACTCAAGTTAGTTCAAATGCTACTGACGCATTAAATTACAATCCCGATATACAATCCAGCTTTTTTGCAACTGAGTTTTAGCGAATTAGAGTTTCATGATAGATGGAGGTTAGGAGAAGGGTGGGTGCGGCTCAAGCGTTGTAGGGCAACTGGATAGATTGCGAACAAAAAGCTGTTATGGGAAGCATGTGAAGCATAGCAGTTTTTGTGATTTCCACAATTTCAAATATGACACTTCGGCATAGACACGCTTTTTGCCACAGCTCTGTTCAGTTGTGTATTGGCGCACTTGTACATATGTGAACGACGAGAAGACGTGAACGACGAAAAGCGTGCCGGACGCCCGAGCACTTCAACAACAGACGAAAAAATTGATGAAGTGAAGAAAGTGGTATTGTCCAATCGTCGAATCAACGTTAGAGAAGTTGCTGAAGACCTAGATATATCGATTGGCTCGTGCTATTTCATTTTTTTCAATGATTTGGGCAAAATTCGTACCAAAACTGCTCCATTTCGACCAAAAGCAGCATCGCATGAACATTGCTAATGAGAAGTTGGACTCTGTCCACGACTTTCTGTGGCCAAAGCTGGAAAACTTCGATATATACGAGCTGTGGTTGCAAAAATATGATTTTTAACACCATACAATATAAATGGCGCAACGGTCGAAGTTGGGAAGGAGAAATTTGACGACCAGGTTATTTCAAGGAGAGCCGCGGTGATCGAACACTCTCTATTGTTTCCTCTCATGTCCGTAACCTACGTTAAAAAGTCAGCCTCCTTCGATAATCTCAAGGCCAACATTCGATACCGACAGACCGTTTGAAACACTGCCAGTGAAGCTGAAGTGGCCACCTGAAAGATGTGCTATTCAGAATTACCTCTCCATTTTTAAACTTTTCATTTTAATCCCTTTTTAACCTCTCCTCGTAGCGTAGGAATGTTGTTTTCAACGTTTCCGTAAATAATTTTGAAAATGAGTCTTGCTTAGTGTAACTGCAATTACCAGAAAAATAGTAGGAAAATTACTTTAAACTTGCTTTAAGCTTGGTTGAACCGCTAAAAAGTAGTTTCAGAAAGTCGCTTTTTAATTGCGTAGTGAAGCAGATCTGCACTTTTTTTTTTTTTTTTTTTTTTTTTTTGTCGGGACAACTAGCAAGTGCAGCACTCAGACATTAATTGAGTCCATTGTACTACACTTGGATTCCCTTTTAATTTTCTTTAAATCTACCCGATCTCCGAAGAAATCTGAGTAGATCTTGTGGTGCCAAGGAGCCAAGATGGTCGCTTCTTAACACATCAGTGCCAAAGACCTCAAACCTGATTCGGGCGAAGGCGGGGCAGACACACAGGAAGTGATCCGCCGTCTCATCCTCCTCTTCACAAGCTGGGCAGAGTACACTGTCTGAGATGCCCAACCTTTCCATGTGCTTTGCCCACAGAAAGTGGCCCGTCATTAGTCCAACCAGCCGTCTGCACTCCCCTCTGCCTAATGACAGAAGGGTTTGCGACAGTCGATCGGACATGACAGGTAACATCAGTTTTGTCCATCTGCAGCCTCTCTCAGCCTGCCAAGCTCGCTTGTGGGTAGTAGTTACCCATTTGCTAACCGTGGCCGTGATGGCCGCAGAGGGGAGTGGCAAAGCGGGCTCTGGGCCAAAGAAGTTGGCTTCAGAGCCCATCTTAGCTAAGGAGTCAGAGGTCTCGTTACCCGCGATACCCACGTGTCCCGGGACCCATGTTAGCATCAGGCTGTTATGTCTGCCGACATAGTTCAGCCTGGATTTACAGGACTTCACTACCCCTGATGTGGTTTGAGGGCTGTCTAAGGCCATAAGCGCAGCTTGGCTGTCGCTGCAGACACATATAGATCTGCCTCTCCATCGTTTTTCCACAACAAAGTTCATCGCTTCTTGAACTGCATACACCTCCGCTTGAAACACAGATGCATGCATTCCAAGAGCAAAGTGCAGTTTTGTCCCGCTGGATTCCACGTAGACCCCAGAGCCGGAGCCATGCTCGGTCCTGGAGCCATCCGTAAAAATGCGAAAACAGTGTTTGCCGGGCTCATTTTCTGAGTCTCCCCACAACTGAGCCTCTGGTAGCACTACACTGTATCTCTTTTCAAGTACGACTCTTGATGGCATTGAGTCAAGGGGCATGGAGAGAATCGTTGGATCGATGTCCATGCCTTCTCTGTGTTCCAATGCCGGACAAGGGCCGTACCAGTTCCCACTGTGTTTCAGTCTGCAGATGGCCTTCAGGGCCTCTCCTCGGATGAAAGCATCAAGTGGTGGTAAACCAATCAGAGCATCTAGTGCCGGGCCTGAAGTAGTCGGAAAAGCTCCGGTGCAACAGATGGCCACAGTGCGTTGTAGTCTCGATAAGGTCCTCCTGACTCCCACTAGGGATAGTCTACTCATCCAGACCACTGATGCATAGGTGATAATGGGTCTTATCATAGCTGTGTAGATCCATAGGACCTTGCTAGGAGAGAGACCCCACGTTTTCCCAAAGACACCTTTGCACTGCCAGAAGGCTGTCAGCGCTTTGGATGCCTTTGTCTCAACGTGTGATTTCCATAGGAGCTTACTATCGAGGATTACTCCTAGATATTTAATTTCCTTGGATAGCTGGATTGTGACTCCTTTTAGCTTTGGCAGAACGATTCCGTCAAGCTTCCTCCTTCTGGTAAAGAGGACAATACCAGTCTTGGCGGGATTTGCCGACAGCCCGTTCGCACAGCACCAAGTGTCAATCCGATCCAGAGTTTTCTGCACTTTCCTGCAGATGTTCATAAGCGAAGAGCCTGTTACCAAACAAGCAACGTCGTCCGCATATGCTTGTGCGTAGACTCCCGAATCGTTTAAGGTGGTGAGTAGAGGATCGATTACCATGCACCAGAGCAACGGAGACA